>CM076582.1:423097169-423659251 GCA_034641835.2 Pinus albicaulis
GGGAAACCTCTAATACATTAAATGAATGAACAATTCTTGGATGATACAAATGACAAAACCTCCTTTCTATATATAGGAGTCCATGGGGCCACAATGTAATCCTAGTGGGGCCACAATGTAATCCTAGCCGACCTAACAATAACAATATTGGGGTTATAGGGGGCTACAATAATAACAATAAGGGGGCTAAAATAATAAAAATAAGGGGATAAACTAGTAATATAGGGACCTAAAATGCCCCTCTTATTCAAAAAAGTGTTGTCCTCAATGCTTTAGTAGCTCTGGGTGCTTCTGTATAAAATTCTTATCCTCCCATGTAGAATCTTTAGTGGGTAAGTTCTTCCACTTGATGAGATATTCTGAAAATGATCGATTTCGTAGATGTCGAGTTCTTGTTTCCGTGACGGTTCAGGTTCCAATATGATTTTTCCTTCATCATCAAGTTCTGGCAATATTGTTTGAACTGGAAGATTTTCAGCTATAACCTTCTTTAAGGATGAAACATGGAAAATTGGATGCACTGGTGAAGAAGCAGGAAGCTCCTTTTTGTATGCCATAGTACCAATCTTTTGCAACACCTTGTAAGGACCATAGTATTTTGGTGATAATCTATTATCCTTCTTAGCTTGCTTGAAAGACATTTTTTTGTATGGTTGTAGCCGTAAAAATACCCAGTCTCGTACATCAAAAATTCTCTCACTGCGATGTTGATCTGCCTATTATTTCATTCGATTTTGTGCCAAATTTAGGTTATTATTTAAGAGTTGGAGAACTTCTTGTTGATTCTCAATGTGATATTACACTGCTTGAACCTTAGAATTTTCTCTTAAAGATGATGTGATGGACAGTGGATGATATCCATAAAGTGCCATAAATGGGGTCATTTTTGCTGTAGTATGGAAGGAAGTGTTATACCACCATTTAGCAGAGGTAACCACTTGACCCATTGTGTTTTTTTATCAAATACAAAACAACGAAGATATCCTTCCAAACATTTATTCACTATCTCAATTTGACCATCGGATTGAGGATGATAAGATGAGCTATGAGCTAATTGAGTACCCAAACAAGAAAATAACTCCGTCCAAAACTTTCCAGTAAAAATAGGATCTATGTCGCTCACAATAACCATTGGGTTTCCATGTAGCTTTTGAATTTTTTCCATAAATGTAGTAGCAACTGTACTTGCTTTAAATGGATGAGATAATGCACAAAAGTGTGCATACTTGGTAAGTCTATCAACTACCACCATGATGAAACTATTTTCCTCAAACTTAGGTAAACATGTGATAAAATCCATTGAAATCTCCTCCCAACGTTGACTTAGAATGGATAAAGTTTGTAGAAGACCTCGGGTCTTAATTGTCTCAACTTTATTTTGATGGAAAACCAAACATTCCACCACAAACTTTTGAATATCAGATTTAAGGCCACCCCAAAAAAATTCTTTCTTCACCGTGTGGTAAGTTCTTAAAAATCTTGAGTGTCCTCCTAAAGGAGAAGTGTGCAATTCCAAAAGAATATTTTGTTTTAGTTGGGAATTCTTACAAAGATATAAGCAATATTTGTACCATAAGGAATCATTTTTCCAAATAAGTGTATCAGATGTACTAGGATATTGCTACAACTTTTGAATGAGTGTCCACACTTCTTCATACCTCTTCCATTCATCCCTTGCTTCGGTTATCCAATCTGTTTGGATAATAGAAATGGCACAAATAAATGCTTCCACCTCTTCATTTTTTCTTAAGAGTGCATCTGCAACAAAATTTAGCTTCCCTTTTTTGTAGATTATTTCAAATTCATAGCCCAACATCTTTGTGACCCATTTTTTCTTCTCTTTTGAAGATAGTCTTTGTTCCAAAAAGTGTTTAAGACTATCATGATCAGTTTTTATCTTGAAGTTTCTTCCCATTAGGTAAGGTCACCATTTCTTTAGTGCATGTAGTATTGCTAACATTTCCTTCTCATAAATAGCTTTCTGTAAATACTTTCCTTTGATTGGACGACTTTCAAAAGCAATGGGTCTTCCTTCTTGCATTAAAAAAACACCAATTCCATTTCCTGAGGCATCACATTCCACCATAAAGGTTTTTGTGAAGTGTAGCATAGCTAAGACCGATGCTAGGCACATTGCCTCTTTAAGATGTTCAAAGGCCTTAGTTTCTTCAGGAGTCCATGAAAAGGCATCTTTCATCAATAATGTTGTTAGAGGTGCTGCTATTCTCCCATAATTCTTAACAAACTTGCGATAATACCCTCTTAAACCAAGAAATCCTCTCAACTCCTTTATAGTTGTGGGGACTTTCCATTCCTTAATGGCTTTAATTTTATTAGGGTCTACTTTAACACCCTCGTGAGATACAATATGACCCAGATATTCCACCTCTTGTACTCCAAAGAAAAATTTGGATGATTTTGTGTATTTTGTGTATAATTGTTTCTCTTGCGATATTTTGAGCACCTTGTCAAAATGTTGAACATGATCCTTCCAAGACCTGCTGTAGATTAGTATATCATCAAAAAGTACTAGCACAAATTTTCTAAGGAAGGGTTTGAAAATGGAATTCATCGGCCCTTGAAATGTAGAAGGTGCATTAGTAAGGCTAAAAGACATGACCAAAAATTCATAATGACCCTCATGAGTTCAAAATGTTGTTTTCGGAATATCTTCAGTCTTCATTCTAATTTTGATATCCTGAACGAAGATCCAACTTGGTAAAATAATTTTTTCCATGTAATTCATCCAATAATTAATCAATCACAGGAATGGGAAATTTATCTTTAATGGTGAGCTGATTGAGCTCCCTATAATCCGGACACATGCGCCATGATCCATCCTTCTTGTGCACCAATACTACTGGAGTAGAGAAGGAACTTTGACTAATTTGAATTATACTAGCCTCTAACATTTCTGCAATCATACGTTCAATTTCACTGTTTTGGACGTAAGGATATCTATAAGGCCTGATGTTTGGAGGAACACTTCTTGGAATCAAATGAATAGCATGATAATCATCACAAATAGGTGGGAGTCCTTTGGGAGTTTCAAACACCTTGGGAATGATTGTCTAAGACATTTTGGAGATCTGCAAAAATAGATGATTTTGATGTTGGAACTTCTAGTGAGCATAATTGTGCAATTAATCCTCGTTGTTCTTTCTTCAAAAGCTTTGTCATGACATTAGAGCTTATTATCTTTCCCGGCTTCCCTGTGATACCCTGTAATTCAACCTCCTTTCCTTCTAAAAAATTTTTCAAGAAAAGTTCTTGAAAATTAAAAGCTACCATCCCAAGAGATTGTAACCATTTTACTCCTAGTACAACATCAGAACCTCCCATAGGAATGGAAAGCATTGGAATATTCAATACATATTCCCCCATGGTTAGCTTGATATTATGGAATTTTCCAGAGAAATTTATAGTTCCTCCATTTGAAACCATCACTTGACATTCTGGTGCTGGGTATAGGAAACAATTGAATTCCTTGGCTACCTTACAATGAATAAAATTATGGGTACTACCTGAATCAATCAACAATATTACCTTTTTCTCCTTGATATGTCCTTCTATCTTGAGAGTTTGAGGAGTGGTAATTCTTTCAAATTCATTACACGATATGGTCAGACTCATTTCTTCCTCTTCTAGGGCTGGTTCCCAGTGTATATCCTCTTCTTGTTCATTTTCTTCTTCCTCTTCACAATCTATGTAAAATAATTTCTTCTCAGCACACTTATGACCTTTAATGTATTTTCTATCACAACTGTAGCAAAGCACTTTCGCTCTTTTTTGTTCTAATTTTTGTGGTGTCAACCTTGTAGGTTGTGGAAATCTATGAGTAGCAACACTTCCCTCGTTATAGAAGTGAGTGGTAGGATTCCTTGTCGCCATAATTTTACATTCAATTTTTCTTGCCAACCTGAATGCCTTCTCCAATGAGGTAGGTTCCAAAATAAAAACTTCATGTTGGATATTATCCTTTAAAGTACCTATGAAGAGATCAATCTTGTGTTCCTATGGAATATCAATTACCCTTATATTCAATTTTTGGAAGTCCTCAATGTGCTCCCCCACTAAACCCTTTTGTTTGAGATTTATGAATTGGCTAAAGAAGGTGTTTCTCTTTGTATCCTCATAATGTGCTATCATTTCCTCCGTAAAAATTGACCAAGTGACAATTTGTTTACCGGAGAAAAGCCATCGATACCATACAAATTTATTTTGTTCTAAATGTAAAGTTGCAATGTGTACCTTTTGTGTGTTTTTCACATTATTGAGATTATAATATTGCTCCATCTATAGTATCTATGTTATGGGATCCTTGCCATAAAAATTCCTCATATCCATCTTTGGAATATGGTGGTTCTTCCGTCCAACATTAGAGTTTATGAAATCATCATTAACATTTATTTTTTTCTCATCATGAGTTTCCTCTACTATCTTTTCGCCATTAGGAAACATTTCTTGTACCAAATTTTCCAAACCTTTGATGTCTAATTTTATGTTTTCCATTTTTTCATCGATCTTAACTTCCAGGCCATCCATCTTAGCTTCCATGCCCACTTACATGCCTTCCATCTTAGCTTCCAAACCATTCATGTTAGCTTCTACGCCTTTCTTCAAACCATCCATCTTAGTTTCCAAGCCTTTCTTCAAAACTTCATTTCATTTTTTGTTGCTCTTTGCGATAGCGAAATTTGGTGCACTTTCTCTTGTAATTTTTATATCTCATGGTGTGTTTCTTTGTCTTCATGAGTCATAGTAGAGTCTTCTGAGGGCTCAATGGGTGTTGAATTCTTTTTAGGGGCCATTTTAGAACCCAATACTAATATCTATTCTTCAATATGCCCTTGGAATAAATTCCAACTATTTTTTTTCAAACGAGACTTATGTAATTCGAAAAAAAATACACACCTTTTTCTTACTTTTGAGGAGCATGATATTGAAACTGAATTATCTCTATGATTTTGGAACTTCAATATCTAAAATTTGGTACTGAGGTAGCCCTTTTAATCCTCTTTCAAATTCCACAAGTCTGACCTGATTTAGATTCTTGAAGACAAAGTTGTGCCCAATATCCTACAATGACCTAATTATGGACTGGTTCAGTAGTGCAAACTTGTATGACTTGCCATGTGTCACTGCTTCCTCCTTCAGCTCTGAAATTGATAGATAGGAAAATAAATTATGTTTTCTTGTGTCCACTTTTTACAAAATTCCAATCTGATGCTCAGAGAGAGAGTTATGAATATTTTCCCACGATCACCTCTTTGAGATGAAATTTGGGATCCTGAAAAATTCATAACTTCCACAGACCATATCTCCGAAAATATTGCAAACGAAGATTTGAAATTTTCCAATGATGTTCCTCAGGATTTTGGCTTCGCTATCTAAAAATTTCAGATTTCGAGCCTTCTTAGAAAAGTAGTTATAGCAAAAATGTCGCAATGACCTGTTTAGGTTAAAATGAGGAGCCTACAAAAAGACCTAACTTCCACAGATCATAGCTTAGAAAATTTTGCGAACCAAGCTCTAAAATTCTGCGGCGATGTTCCTCAGGATTTTGGCTTCGTACTCTAAAAATTTCAGCCTCTAAACCTTCGTAGAAAACAATTCATAGCGAAATTTCCACGATGACCTATTTGGAGCAGTAAAACCCTAGAATCCAAAGCTTTGATACAAAATGTTGTGAAACCAGCTCCAAAAATAGAAGAAAAGAGATATCAATGCCTTAGAAATAATCCACTTCGATGGGGTAACCTCCAATACATTACATGAATGAACAATTCTTGGATGATACAAATGACAAAACCTCCTTTCTATATATAGGAGTCCATGGGGCCACAATCTAATCCTAGTGGGGCTACAATGTAATCCTAGCCAACCTAACAATAACAATGTAAGGGCACAATAATAACAATATTGGGGTTAGAGGGGGCTACAATAATAATAATAAGGGGGCTACACTAATAACAATAAGGGGATAAAATAGTAATATAGGGACCTAACAAAGGTACACTTGCAATCCTATTCACTTCCTATCGCACAAGTCAAACTAGATGTTTGATCAAACCATCGTTTATAAACATATTATTTCAAGCTAGCTCAAAATGCAACCATTAGAGATCAAAATCATAAATCACATCCAATAATCATTAAACATAATAATAAATCACATGTAACCATCGTAAGTTAGAATCACATATGACATGCATAATAGAGGTGAAGTAAAATAGAGATACTTATCCTTCATCATTCCTTACCTCTGCCTTTGTTCTTTTTGTACACATGCGAGATCAGTTTCTAGACCCGATAAGCACCCAGTGCATTCTCCTCAACCATGTACACATACACACAATGCACAACACATACACCCACAGAAGGCGTACAACAACATACAATACACAATCCCACACCCGGTGTACAACACAACATAATATATATGCCTATGTTGGGTGTACAACAAAATACATTTACATACACATACATCTGGACTACAATACAACACAATACATATGACTACACAGACATACAACACATACACCTATACTTTTTCTACAACACAACACAATATGTATATATATATATATATATATATGTACATAGAGTACAACAGGACGGATACATATGTCACGTTACCATAACTACACCATGCACATACATAGTACCTCATGCTCGCAACACATCTATGACATGCACACAATACCACATCTATACCAGTACCATATGCACAACATGTGCACAAAATCACATGTACACGACACCACCTGCACAACGCCTACACAATTCCAACTGTACATTGCACCACCTGTACAATGTGTACACAATACCACATGTACACAACACCACATGTAAGAAATGTACATGACACCATATGTACATAGCACCACATGCAAGACATGTACACAACCCCACATGCGCACAACACCAAATGTGAAACCTGTACACAACACCAAATGCACACAACACCATGTGTACAATCATGCACCCAACACCAGATGCACATAGCACAATATGTATATTATGCACACAACACCGTATGTACATAGCACTGCATATTCAATATGTACATAGCACCATACGTACACAACTCTGCATATCCAACATGCACATATCACCATATGCACAGAAAACCATATCACCAACATGCACACAATAGGATACATACACAACAAAACATATCTGACATGTACATACAAAACATCGCATATCCAACATGCACATAACACCATCTATACCTAGCACTACATATGCAATATACACACAACACCATATGCACAATAGGTATGCAACAGCATATATTCACAACACTACATATGCAACATTACACATCACCATAGGTACAATCACTAAATATACAACATTCACAACACATACACAACAAAAACATTGTACAACCATAGAGCAGTCACTGGCCCCATAAGAAACCTTGCTTCTAGTGCCTTTCCATTGTCCATGCTTATCCTAGCATGCCATAGATCACACTAATTTCACTTCGCTAATGTACCCCTGAGCATTACCTATCTATAACATAAACATATGCATAATACAAGAATATAATATCAATTCATGTCCACATGATACTAATCTCATAGATCTGCCAAAGTTACTCTTCCCATTTTTATCCTCATAAGACCAAGAACCTCTTCGTGGCATTCACTTACATAAGAAATCCTTCCTCCACAAGAATGATCCTTGAAACCCTCTCATACAATGACATACATAGATGCATACATACATACATATAATCATTAGCATAAAAAAATCATGATCCTGTAAGGTAATGTCATACACACATACATATATACATACAAACCATCAATATCCATGATGACCATGTCAATCAAAGACATACATACATACATACATCTACACATATGTAAACATCAACAAAATCCTGATCACAACACAATGGCTAGATGTCATAAGGTCTTGTTTAATAGAACTCCCTTATTTGTGCATAGCATGCACAACGTTGAGAACAAGAGTTACCAAAATAGCCAAGGCATCTAACACCTCATTCATTTTACCTTTTCTATTTCCTTTCTCATGTTTGTACTTCGACCATCCATTTACCATAATGGACCTAACCAATCCAACCAACTCTCATACTCTTACCTTCCACTGTGGTTACTCATGCATTGGCTTCATGCAAGCCTTACATTACCTACTAGGTACCATAGATATCTCCCCAAGATCCATTAAATTTCCTCTTTCCCAACCAACTTCCAAGACTCACAAACAAAAGGTAAGAGCAAAAACAGACAAGAATAATACCATCAAAACCAAAATCAGCAAATCACCACAAAAAGTTGGCATATATATGCACCGGGCACAATCAAGAATGAAAATCAAGTGCCAACAAATCAAAATACCAAATGCAAAATATTTTACAGTTTACACCATGAATCTATCCCCATGGTTCCCAATAATTCCGAGGAAAGCTCAACCTGAGCCTTCTTCAATATTTCATGGCAATCTCTTTCCATGGAATCCCCTACATCATACTGCGATAACCACCAAACTATCAAAGCATAAATAAATATACCAATATACTTGTTATCTTACCTTGTTGTGCCAAGCACACTGACTTGTAACTAAACACACATGTCAGCCATATGTATGAAGATCAAGACAACGTATCTATCAATTTAAAATCAAATTTTACCAAGACTAAAAACCATCTCATAATAAATCGGTCAAAACACATTCATCGATAATGATAGATAATCCTACAAATATAACCTACTCACACTCAGATACATATCATACATCCCAACATGTGTGTTAGTACAACCATATTAAAACAAGACCATTACATCATGCTATCTTAGAAACACATATACTCATACTATGGAATTAAGAAAACATTCAAACAAATTTCAGACAAACCATGCTAAATAAATCAACTAGATGATGTAATAGACACCAAATAGATGACATAATGAAACAATTAAGCATCAAGTACATGACATAATTAAACTCATTCCTTGATGTATCTTAGGGGAGGCTATCTTATTGATATGAGGCTTAGTATGTAACTAAAAAAATGAAATTTCTCATAAATTCTCCA
Organism: Pinus albicaulis; assembly: GCA_034641835.2. Lineage (NCBI taxonomy): Eukaryota > Viridiplantae > Streptophyta > Pinopsida > Pinales > Pinaceae > Pinus > Pinus albicaulis. The sequence goes on from CM076582.1 coordinate 423,106,243, forward strand.
AATGAGATCGACCAGATAGATCCTGTCACCAGGATTCCAATGAAACTCGTTTCATCAAAATCCGAGTTCGTATGAATAATTTATGTTTTGTTGTTTGTTTATTCAAACAGGTAAAAAAGGTGCAGAACAGTGACAGACTGATGACTTCGCAGTCCAGTCAGCACCTCAAGAATATCCATGGAATATTCTCCAATTTTCAACCAATGACACTGTGACAAGTGTCACATTCAGATTTGCCAATGTTGCTTGGGAAATTGAAATTTGTCCTCCTAATACTATAGCTGATTTTTGTACATATGGTGGATTATTAGTTTTTATATGGTGAAATTTGGGCCAATGGAGAAGGGCCGCGTGGAGTAGCCGGAGGGTGACACATTCCCTCCCCCATGGAAATGTTGGATAGCATTATTATTTAATCCAAGGTCGAATATTCATTTCATAATCCAATGACAAGTGGGTGCATATTTATTTAATCCATGGTCGAAACTCAAAGGTCAGAGGAGCACATGTATTATTTTTATCCAAAGTCCGAAGCGAAGGTTTAAATGTGTGTTCAATAAAAATTTTAATTAACAAGGAGGGGCAGAGGTCGGGGTCGACCCTGTGACCTCTCCCAGACTAGCACCTGAACCAACCCTTACACCAAGCACCATGTTCCTTAACCCATAAGGTGACCGCTTATTTTTGAATTTTGTTCGTGCCAAGGTTGGGGGTCTGGAGGGGGATAGCCCTATGGGCCAGCCCCCTCCCATATGGTCAAGTGCTCAGAACTAAAAGCTTACACTGTTCATCGATGGGAGTATTGAAAATGTTAAACGCACTTATGTATGCCACTAATCAAGGATTAGTCACATAATTGTGGTTTAGCGTTAAAAGAGCTTAGCGCTGAACACGTCATTAACTCCACATAAACACACTTATCTTAATGTTAATGTGCCGTTTAACTTAGTGGAGGACTTGGTGTAGCCCACCTAATGCGATGGAAGTTCCACTTTTAGTGGAGTTACCTGGCGAGCTTCCAGTTTTAGGGGAGAAATAGCAAGGAAAAATGGTTTTTCAATAAATGAGGCAATTTTCACCAACATTTGCTCAGGAAGAGTAAGTTTTAGCATATTTTTACGTTTTGGAGCCATTGGAGCAAGTTCCAGATGCAACAGGAGACTGTAAACAATAATTTTTCAAAATTGAAGCTAATACAAAGGCCCATGCCATGGAAGTTGGAGCAAGGATATGTAGCATAGGAGGGGTGAAATCCTTCACGAAAACCATGTGTATTTGAATCAGTTGTCTGTGCTTGCTCTATTTTTATATGTTTTTGTTCATCATTTATTTTTCATGATTGTATGTTCATGAAATACACTGAATCTCATCTATTTTGTTGAATTATCAATCATAAGCACATGTATAAACCCTTGTACAAGAAGCAAACCAAAGCACTTTCATATTAAATCTGAAACTAATATTAGCACAAAATTAACTAACAATCAATTTCAGATCAATTTGGTATCAGAGCAAAGGTTATTTTCTTGCTTTTCTTGATATTGTGCAAGAAAGGTTTTAATAGTTGAAATTTTTTATGTTTACAAGTTTGAAGTTTCACAGAGGAGAAGTGAAGCTATTGGTTATTAGTACTGAGATTAGGAAAATAAGAAATATATTTGAGAGAGCATCATCTTCACCCAAAGTTCCACTCAGAGCTATAGTTGAAGCACCTCAAGTTCTCTCTCCATCATTTGAAATTGAAGAGGTACAAATTGCAAAAGAATCTAAGGTGATTAAAAAGGTACAAGCATCAAGAGTTGAGCTTGAATCCTTAGCAATTATGTTAGGGGTTGGAGAGACTCATGGACATTCAGAAGAAGAATATTTCAAGAGAGACTTGAAGGACTTTCAAAGAATGGTTAAAATCATGTTTGATGCATTCACTGCATAAAGAGCACGAGAAGGTTCTAGGTTCACATGGAGAAGGAACTTCAGATGAAAAGAAGGATGAAGAGAAGAGTTCGAAAGGTAGTGGAAAAAATCCACCTACATCTCTGCCATCCTCATCATCATCATCTTATGCAGCATCTTCATCTTCCACTTCCACCATAAAAACCACCCACACTCATTCAAAAACCCCAAAAAGAAAAAATCCATTACTCAAGTTGGACATCAAGTTTGAACTTCCCATGTATAATGGTGAGGTAAATGCAGAGAATTTAGACAATTGGAACTGTCAATTAGAGGTATACTGAAGAATTCATAATCTACAAGAGGACGGAATAAAGACCTAGTTGGCTTCATTAAGGCTAGAAAGAGTGACACTAGATTGGTTGGAGGAAAAGACTCAAGAGTAAATTTGAATTCATGGTAAGATATTCATTTCTTCCATTAAAATACAATTTTATTGATTACCATATATGAAAAAATATATTATTATTTGGAAAATATTTAGGCAACTCAAAGGCCAAACATTTCAAGAGTATACCCAGGAGTTTACAAACAGGGCTTTGTTGTTAGGAGTAAAATTCAACTCCCAAGAAACACTCTTGAAATACATTGGGGGTTTACATTCCTACTCGAAACATACTATCCTTATGTTTAACTCAAACAATTTTGATGAAGCATGTGTGCAAGCCACACATCTTGAAGCAAGGGGAAAGAACATTCAGGAAGAGGGTAGTAAGAAGAATCCATTCAAGGGTAATGGAAAGGAGAAGGGATGAAAATGGAAAGGAAAGAAGAATGCAAGAATTAATAAAGAAGAGGAGAAAAATACATGAAAAAATTGTTGCAAAGAGGGGCATGAGTAAGCATACTGTTCGAAACTACATCCCAAACTAAGGCCAAAGAAACCAAATAACAAGGGGAAAAAAAAGATGGTTTCCACCACACAACAAGATCTTGGATCCGATTCATGAGATGAGACCAATATTGTAGCCATGGTCAACAAAATAAAGGAAGCGTTAGCAAGTACTAGTTCCTCAAATAGTCACAACAACACTCCAAATGAGTATAGAAGGATAAAATTGTTCCATGTTAGAGTGATTTCAAATCATACAAATATTGATGCATTGATTGATGGTGGGTCACAACCAAACCTGATTTCAGAAGACTTGGTTAAAAATATTTATCTTGAAACTGTACCACATCATAAACCATACCCTTTGGGTTGGATAGTTAAGAATGCAAATTTACAGATTACAAGGAAATGCATATTTCGATTTTCTATTACTGCAAAATTTGTTGACAAAGTCGAGTTAGATGTGGTTCCACTTGACATTTCCAAGATTATATTGGGAAGTCCATATTTGTATGACAAGAAAGCAGTGTTTTACCACCATGAGAACAAATATAATTTTATTAAGGATGGGGTGGAGTACATTGTTAGAGCTCATTGCAAAAGCTTAATATTTCTTTAGTTAATGCAGGGAAAATGAAGAGGCTAGTTAATGCAAGTAAAAATTTTGTGTTTCTCATGATCAAGAAAATGAATGATGTTGACTATGAATATTTTGAAGAATGTTATGAAAAAATAAAATCTGATTTGTTTGATGTAGTAAGTCAGCATGACGAGATGTTTCAACAACCAAGTGGGTTACCTCCCAAGAGGGGAATTCAGCATGAGTTTCAGCTGCAACAGGGTATTCCACTTCCAAACATTTGTATGTATCGGATGTCAATTATGAAGAGTTTGGAAATCAAGAAGAAAATTCAAGAATTTATGAACAAAGGTGTCATACACCCATCTACTTCACCATGTGGTTTATTTTTTTTTTCTACCAAAGAAGGATGAGACATGGTGCATGTGCATATATTTCCATGCACTGAATAAAATCACAGTAAATAATCGTTGTCCATTCCCACGCATTGATGGTTTGCTAGATCAGTTAAATTATGTAAATTATTTCACTAAGCTATACTTACAAAGTGGTTATCATCAAGTTAGAATAGCTGAGGAGGACATTTTGAAAACTGCATTTAAAAGTAGACATGGATTGTTTGAGTGGCTAGTTATGCCATTCGGTCTAACAAATGCTCTAGCTAATTTCATGAGAGTCATGAATGATGTACTAAGACCATTTCTAGATGACTTAGTCATTTTTTACTCAGATGATATTTTGATATTCAACAAATGAAGAGATGAACATGTCATGCATGTGAACAAGGTACTTGATGTCTTGAAAAAGGAGCAGTTATTTTTAAATATGTCAAAGTGTGATTTTGGCAAGACTTCTTTAGTGTATTTGGGACACATTGTTGGAGGAGGTGGGTTGAATATAGACCCTTCCAAAGTAGAGGTAATTCTGAGTTGGCCCAAGCCTAGTATAGTTACAAAGGTAAGAAGCTTTCTTAGGGCAACACAATATTGGAGGAAATTCATTGCTAATTTTTCTTCCATTGTAGCTCCGTTACATGCATTGAAAAGTGTCAAGAAATTATTCCATTGGGGAGATATGCAGTAAAAAACATTTGATTCTTTAAAGAAAAAGATAAATTCAACACCAATATTGTCTCTTTCGGATCTTAGACAACCATTTGAGATCCAAACAGACGCAAGTGATTACGCCATGGGATCACTTCTTATGTGGCATGGTAAGTCTATTTCGTTTGATTCTGAAATTTTTAATGGACTTTTGACTAACTATCCTATCTATTGCAAAGAGTTAAATGCATTTTTACAAATTGTAAATAAATGGAAGCACTATTTGATGCGGAAAGAGACCATTATCCATACCGACCATCAGCCATTGCAGTACTTACAATCACATTCAAACTTTCAAAAATCGAGACATTTTAGATGGATGGGATTTCTACAACAATTTCATTTGGTTATAAGGCATAAAAAGGGAATCTACAATAAGGTAGTTTATATTCTCTCTAGGCCTATTGTAAATTAATCTATTATACTCAAGCACATTTCAATTATGCATGAAAGTTACATTGAACAATATACATATGATAGTGATTTTCAAGATGTGTATGAAATCTTGAGTCAAGGAAACTGATGCAGGAGCATCCGGACTTAGCCAGAAATGTGATTGTATGTTCACATGTTGTGGCTAACATGAGGTGGATAAACATTGGTCATTAATATTTTACTTCATTTTAAATGAGAGAAGTTAGTCTATTTGAGTTTGCTAAATTAACTAGGAATAAAATAGAAATTTATTTCTCCCTGAGAGGAGATTGAGCCAAGTAGGATAACAGCTTAGAAATAGGGTAGCATTTGTTTGTTAGGAGTGGTTCAATAGAAATATATCTAGAGGCGAGAAGCAGCACTTCAGATATATATATATATGAGATAGGTGTGAGAGAGAGAGAAGAGTGTGGAAAAGAGTGAGATAAGTGTGAAATAGGTGTACGAGAGGAGAGAGTAGAGAGGGCATAAAAAATTGTAATAATAAGGCGATCAAGGGCTTGGCTCTATAAGTTCATTTATTATTAATTTTCTATTTTTTTATAATTGATCGGGCTCTTTGTTGGAAACTATTGGTTTAAAACTCCGTTGAATCACACATATATTAGTTATACAGTAGGAGGATAATTGGATTGTAGGCACGACGAGGGTTGTCGATCTGAAGTCGATCAATGGGAGAGATCTCATCACAGTTGAGAAACATCGCACATCGCACAGAACCGAGTTTACCATTAAAGAGTTTTGCATGTTAAATTGTTTAACCTACGTTGCGAAGTGAGGAGCTGGAGAGATAATGAGGATCGTCGGATCAAGGACCAAACCAATGGTGTAGATCATAGTGTATGGGAAGCGACTTCACAAGATTTATAAGTTAAGAGTTAAGGCATCACAAAGTAAACTAATTTTTTTGTGATGCAGAAAAGGGGAGGATACATGTTGGCTCAGCGCAACTTCACAGTTCACAAGGAATAACGTTTAAGCGTTAAAGTTAAACTGCAAATTGTGCAACTTGTGATCGTCGGTGATTGGTCAGGCAAGAAATTCTACGTATATGCATTTTTTTGGTTAATAGAGTTGTGTGGAGTGTAAAATATATAGTTTCCGCGCGTATTCTGATATTTGTGCAGCTAGTCTGCATCATTTTGTATCACAACATACTTGAGTTTTGTTCTTGAAAGTTGGAGCAAAGATGCCACCCAGGAGAGGAGATGGTGTAGGTCGTGGACGACCAGAAGCTAATGCAATTCTGCTGGATGAAATTTTACATCTTCCTACAAGAATGGAGATAGTAGAGGTTGCTCAGAGGAGAGCACCTGAAGAAGGAGATGGCAGCGCAACAGAGGAAACTTCCGAGGAAGAAGAAGAAACAGAAGATGAAGCAGCTAAAATGCTAAAAATATTGGTCAAGGCAACTCAAAGAACAAAGGTTTATGTACCATTGTATAATGGAAATCTCAATGTGGAAGAGTTAATGGACTGGATCAGTTCATTAGACAAGTACTTTTAATTTCAAGAAGTTGAAGACAAAAGGAAAGTGAAGTTTGTAGCCACCAGAATAAATGGTCATGTAGCTATCTGGTGGGAGGAGTTATAGGTATACACACAGAGAAAAGGAAAGCCCAAAATCAAGCGATGGGAGAAAATTCTAAGAAAATAAAAAATTAAGTTCGTGCCTAAGGATTATCAGTTAAATCTTTGTAAGCAATTACAGAATTTGAAACAAAAAGGGATGAGAGTGAAAGAATATACAGAGGAGTTTTATAAGCTGGATATCAGAGCTGGACATGTAGAGTATGATGTTGAGAAAGTAGACACGTATATAAATGGCTTGAGTTATGATATACAGGATGAGATTAGTCTATTATATCTAAAGACAATTGAAGATTCTTACCAGACAGTCTTAAAAGTAGAAGAGAAGATACAGAGGAAGCAAAGTCAGAAGAATCGAGGAAATATTTCAGCAAGAGGAACATTCAAACCTAGATTTCAAAATTTCTAGAATGAAGTAGGAGGTTCGAGTAGTAGATCACCACAGAGAGGAGACTCCAGTTGAGGAAGGTTTGTACCCAGAGGTAGAGGATGAGGAAGATATATTCGCTGCTTTACATGTGGTGAATGATGAAATGGTTCATGGGATTGTCCTCATAATAAGTTAGCAACCCAGAGAAATGTGAATGTTGCTGAAACAAAGGAAGAAATTTGTTAGATTGTAGCTAAAGAGGAACCACTCGAAGTAGGAGAATCCTTGTTATTGAAAAGTGTATTGCTTAAAGTAGAAAAAGAAGCAGGAGAGCCAACTCAGAGGAAGAATCTATTCAGGACTATATGCAAGTCTAAGGCAAAATGTTGCAAAGTGGTAATTGACAGTGGAAGCATTGATAGTCGTGTTTCTACAAAGATGGTGGAAAATTTCGGATTGGTAAAATAATTACACCCTACACCTTATAAGTTATCATGGTTACAAAAAGGACATCAGATTATTGTGACAGAAAAATTTAAGGTAGAGATCTAGATTGGTACTTACAAGGATGTTATATTATGTGATGTAATGCTAATGGATGTATGTCACTTATTGCTGGGTAGACCTTGGAAGTTTAATCAGAAAGCCATACATTATGGTAGAAGAAACACTTATACTTTGGAGAAGGATGGAAAAAAACACACAATGATTCCATTGAAGGATGAAGCTAACAAAGAAGCATCTGGAAATAGCGTTATGCTGATGAGTGGCAAAGAACTACTGCAATAAGTCGAGAAGGATGAGGAGATGCATTTTTTCTGTTGTAGGAAGACCCAAGGTAATTATAACTTCCACAAATTTAGAAGATTTATTTGAAGAAACATGAAATATTTTCAATGATTTTGCTGATATTATTGTGGACGAGTTTCGAAGTGGATTAACACCAATCAGGAGTATTATTCATCACATTGATCTAATACCTGGAGCAATTTTGTCGAATAAAGAACCATATAGGTAAACTTCTCAAGAAAATGCAGAAGTTGGAAGACAAGTGCAAGAGTTGATGGATACGGCATTGATAAGAGAGTGCCTTAGTCCATGTGTTGTACCAACAATACTCAGTACAAAGAAAGGTGGTGAATGGAGCATGTGCACAGATTCCAGAGCAATAAACAAAATCATCATCAGGTATCATTTTCCTTTCCCGCGCATGGATGATTTGATGGATTGCTTGAGTGGATGAAAAATATTTTACTAAGATATATTTGAAGAGTGGTTATCATCAAATAAGGATTAGAGAAGGGGATGAGTGGAAGACTGCCTTCAAAACAAGCAATGCTTTGTGCAAATGGTTAGTGATGCCTTTTGTGCTGACTAATGCACCCAACACATTCATGAGATTAATGAATGGAGCTAAGAAGAAATATTCATCTTATGACAAAGAGTTTTATGCTATTGTGTAAGACTTGAAAAAATGGAGACATTATTTTTTACCAAAATATTTTGTATTATATTCTGATAACCATGTGTTACAGTTTATAAACAACCAACCAAAATTGAACCAGAAACATGCCAAATGGGTAGATTTTTTGCAGATTTTTACTTCTGTGACTAAGCACACAAGTGGTAAGTTGAAAAAAGTTGTTGATGATTTGAGCACAGTGAATTTAATCATGAAATAATTTAAAGTTGGTGTTGTAGGATTTGAAGAAATGGTTGACATGTATAAATAAGACGCAAAATTTAAGGAAATTTATACAGCTATGAAAAATGCAGCAGTTCATAATAGAAGCTAGTGGTTGGATTATCTTATCCAAGGAGGTTTTCTATTCAAAAGTAATAAAATGTGAATTCCCAAATTCTCTATGAGGGAAAACATAATTAAGGAGAAACAAAGTGGAGGCTTATCTGGAAACTTTGGGCAAGAAAATAATTTTTCTCAGGTAAATGCTTTTTACTACTGGCCAAAGATGCGAACTAATGTTAAGAGATTTGTTGAGAAATGCAAGATTTGTCAGCATGCTAAGGGGAGAAGTCAAAATAAAGGATTGTATAAACCATTACCAATACCCAATAGACCTTGGGATGTTGTTATCATGGATTTTATTTTAGGATTGCTGAAGACTCAAAGAGGACATGATTATATCTTTGTTGTTGTAGATAGATTTTATAAAATGGCGCATTTTATTGCTTGTAAGAAAAATAGTGATGCAACTCACATTGCTAATTTTTTTTTCTCTAAAGTTATAAGGTTGCATGGATTTCCTGTGACTATTTTTTCAGATAGGGATACAAACTTCATAGGACACTTTTGTAGGACTCTATGGAGGAAGCAAGGTACAAAAATCAGTTTTAGTTCAGCCTATCATCCTCAGATGCATGGAAAAACTGAAATGGTGAACAGGAGCTTGGAAAACATATTAAGGAGTTTGGTTTAAAAAAATCCAAAGAAATGGGACTTAGCCCTTGGTCAAGATGAATTTTCCTATAATGATACTCCTAATTGGAGTAATGGAATGAGTCCATTTTGGATTGTTTTTGGAATGCATCCAAGAGGGTGTATGAACTTAGAGATTTGAGAGAACAAGAAACAAGGAGCGCTAAAGCTGAAGAATTTGTAGAGTAGATACAAATAGGAAGATTTCAAGAAAAGCTTACAGAAGAACACCGAAAAATATAAAAAAATAGTTGATATCAAGAGGACTGGGAGGGAGTTTCAACTAGATGATTTATTCATGGTTTATCTAAGGAAGGAAAGGTTTCTAGATGGGACTTATAAAAAATTAAAAATTAAAAAGATAGGACCATGTAGAATTTTGTGGAAATTTTCTTCAAATGCATATGAGATTGAATTACCAACAGGAATTGGAATGTTACAAATCTTTAATATTGCAGGTTTATACCTATACAAAGGAATAAAGGAAGAGCTACAAGAAGACTCTACAGAGGAGGAAGAACAGACTTTGAATTGGAAGGAACATATTCCAAAGAAATAAAAGAAGGAAGTGGAGGCCATTTTGGAGAAAATAGCAGCAAAAAAGACCAGAGGACAAACTTACTATCAATATCTAGTCAAATGGAAAGGACACCCTATGAAGATGCCAGTTGGATAACAGTAGCAGAGTTACATATGTTTAGTACATATCCTAAAGCATTGATGGATGAATATTTTTTTCCACGAGAGTTTGATGCAGGAGCATCTAGACATAGGCAACAATGTGATTGTATGTTCACATCTTGTGGCTAACATGAGGTGGATAAACATTGGTCATTAATATTTTACTTATTTTTAAATGAGAGAAGCTAGTTTTCTTAGGTTTGCTAAAATAATTATGAATAAAATATAAATTGGTTTCTCCCTGCGAGGAGATTGAGCCAAGTAGGTTAAGCACTTAGAAATATGGTATCATTTTTTTCTTAAGAGTGGTTCAACAAAAATCTATTTAGATGCGAGAAGGACCACTTCAGATAGATATATATTTGTATGAGATAGGTGTGAGAGAGAGAGAAGAGTGTGGAAAAGAGTGAGATAACTATGAAATAGATGTGCAAGAGGAGAGAGCATAGACAATTGTAATAACCAGTCAATCAAGGGCTTGGCTCTCTAAGTTCATTTATTATTATTTCTCGAGTGTTTTGTAATTGATCGGGACCTCTGTTCGAAACTATTGGTCTAAAACTCTATTGAATAGCATATATATTAGTTATGTAATAGGGGGATTATTTTATTGTAGGTGCGATGAGGGCTGTAGATCTGAACCTGATCAATGGGAGAGATCTCATCACAGTTGAAAAACATCGCAGATCACAGATAACCGACTTTACCATTAAATAGTTTTTCAAGTTAAATTGTTTAACCTACAATGTGAAGTGAGGAGGTGGAGAGATAAGGAGGATCATCGAAGCAAGGACCAAACCAACAGTAGAGACCGTAGCACACGGGAATCGACTTTAGAAGATTTAGAAGTTAAGAGTTAAGGCAACACAAATTAAGCTAATTTTTTTGCGATGCAGAAAACAGGAGGATACGTGTTGGGTCAACGCAAATTCACAATTCGCAAGGAATAAGGTTTAAGTGTTAAAGTTAAACTACAAATTGTGCAACTTCTTATCACAGGTGATTGATTAGGCTTATCATGGGACCCTCCAGTAAGAAATTCCACGTATATGAATTGTTTTGGGTAATAGAGTTGTGTGGAGTATAAACTATATAGTTTCTACGTGTATTCTAATATTTGTGCAGCTATTGTGCATTAGAAACAAAAATGAAGAGTTAGATTATCATGTGCATAATTTATTGTTGTATCACTTGGGAAAATTATGTATACCACCGGAAGAAAGAAGAAGTATCACAATGGAGGCACACACTTCATCGATTGGTAGACATTTTAGTGTAGGAAAGACAATAACGAATCTCCAAAGGTATTGTTATTGGCCACACATGATTGATAGTGTATCTTGTTTTATTAGAGGATGTTCTTTATGTGCAATAAGTAAGCCTAGCAATAGGAAACTTGGATTTTACACTCCACTTCCCATTCCTTCACATCCTTGGGAGAGTATCTCAATCGATTGTGTAGGTGGTCTTCCAATGTCAAGGAAAGTTCATGATTACTTTTATGTTGTTGTAGATAGGTTCAGCAAAATGTGTCTTTTGATGTCATGTAAGAAAAAAATTAAAGTCGAACAAACTGCTCATTTTTTCTTTCAAAATGTATGGGTTCATTTTGGTCTTCCTACTTTTATTGTAAGTGATCAAGATTCCCTGTTTGTTGGGAATTTTTGGTCAAAATTATGGGACATAATGACACAAATTTGAATAAGAGTAAAACATTTCATCTACAAACAAATGGTTAGACCGAGGTGGTAAACATAACATTCATTCGTCTTCTTAGACACTATTTCAGAAAACATCCCAATTTGTGGGATGAACAGTTGCATTACATTCAACATGCATCCAATAGGGCAAAGCATTCTTCCACAAACACATCATCATTTGAGGCATGTCTTGGGTACTTGCCAAGATCGCCTTTGGACTTCACCTCCGAGAAATATTTCGCTATAGATGGTAATAGTGACATCGATTAGGAAAGGAATTTCATTGAGAAAACTTAGTTGGTACATCACACAGTGCAAGAAAAACTTCAAAAGAGTCAAAGCAGCTACAAGGCAAGGCATGATAAACACCGTGTTGATAAAAAATTCCAGGTTGGAGATGAAGTTTGGTTATATATCAACAAAGAAATATTGCAAGGGGAAGGTAAAAAGCTCAAGCCAATCTATTATGGTCCATTTAAAAATTTGGAAAAGATTGGTACTAATGCATTTAAGCTAGTTTTTCCTCCTTATATGCAAATATATTATGTCGTTAATTTTGAGAATCTAAGATTGTTTGAGCCTCCTTTGATTGATGATCATGGACAGCATGTTCAGCTACCATAAATAGATGAATTATCACTAGAATATCTTGATGAACTTTAGTAAGATCTCATACTTGATAGAAGAATCAGAACTTCAATGAGAGGGAATGCCGAATACCTTAGAGTGGGACTTAAGGAACAAAATCCTTCCAAGACGAAATGAATTGAGAGTGAAAGGGTGAGGGAGATGCACCCTCACCTGCTGAAAAATTGATAGTATCTTTTGTGGTCCAAAAGACTTCTAGCAGGGAGGAATGATCAGAGGCTCAGTATTTCACTCAAAAAAGAAAGTGCTAAGAAATTATCCAAACGAGAGTGATCAGATAGAGCTCATCATTGGGATTCCAATGCAACTTGTTTCATAAAAATTCGAGTTCGTATGAGTAAGCTATGGTTTACTATTTTTTTTCTCAAATAGGTAAAACATGTGCAGAATAGTGATAGACTGATGACTTGGAAGTCCAATCAGCACCTCAAATGACAAGTGTCATAGTAAGATTCACCAATGTTTCTTGGGAAATTGAAATTTGTCCTCCTAATCCTAAAATTGAAACTTTTACATATGGTGGATTATTAATTTTTATATGGTGAAATTTAGGCCAATGGAGAAGGGCCACGTGGAGCAGTCAGAGGCTACCATGTGCCCTCCCCCATGCCAAGGTTGGATTGCATTATTATTTAAGCCAAGGTCAAATTTTCATTTCATAAACCAATGACAAGTGGGAACATATTTATTTAGTACAAGGTCAAAACTCAAAGGTCAGAGGAGCACATGTATTATTTTTATCCAAATTACGAAGCAAAGGTTGAAATGTGTGTTTAATAAAAAATTGTATGACCAAGGAGGGGCGGAGGTCGAGTTCGACCCCACGACCTCCCCAGACTAGCGCCCACACTAAACATTACATCATGCACCATGTTCCATAATCTAAAAAGCAGCCACTTATATTTGAATTTTGATTGCGCCAAGGTTGGGGGTTCGGATGGGGCCAACCCCCTACCATATGCTCAAGTGCTCAAAACCGAAGGATTATACTACTCATCCGCGGGAGTATTAAAACTATTAAATGTGCTTATGTATGCCACTAATATGAGACTATTCACATATTCCACGGTTTATCATTAAAAGAAATTTGCACTAAACTCGTCATTAACTCCACTTAAATACGCTTATCTTAACTTTAATGCACAACTTAACTTAGTGAAGGATTTGGTAGAGCCTTCCAAATACATTAGAAGCTCCACTTTTATTGGATTTATCTGGTGAACTTCCAGTTTTAGTGGAGAAATAGTAGGAAAAATATGTTTTTCCATAACTGAGGAAAATTTCGACCAATTTTGTCTTGGGAAGAGCCATTCTTGGTAGATTTTTATGTTTTCGAATGATTGGAGTAGGTTGTAGAGCCAGCAGGAGTCTGTGAACAACAATTTTTCACAAATGACGCTAATACAAAGGCCCATGTCATGGAAGCTGAACGAAGGAGATGTGGCCGCAGGAGGGGTGAACTCCTTCATGAAAACCATTTGTATTTGACTCAGTTGTTTGTGTTTTCTATGTTTTTATATGGTGTTTTTCAACATTTAGTTTCCATTATTTTATGTTCATGAAACACACTTAATCTCATCAATTTTGTTGAATTATGAATCATAAGCACATGTAAAAACCCTTGTATAAGAAGAAAACCAAAGAAATTTCATATTAAATATGAAATTGATATTAGCACAACATAAAATAACAATCAATTTCATATCACTCATATGCACTATCAATCTGGATTAGAATAATATAACTTCATGAAAAATCAACTCAACATAAATAATGTCATGATATCCATAATAGTAACTAACTAACAAGATCGCATCATATACTCATAAAAAAATGTCATTCATGCATAGAAATAACATATGAACAATTAGCCTAGATTAATGCAACAAACTATCATTATTAGGTTTAATTATAACTAAATGTCATAACCCTAACCAGTTGCATGGACAAGTCCAATTTTAGCATAATAAATATAACATCAAAATTTTAATGCAGTAACCCTAATCATCAAGTTAACTGGCACATACTCATCAACAACATATAATATAATCATCAAGCTAACTACAAGTTAACATATAACATGCTTATCAAAGACACATAACATAATCATCAAGTTAACCAATCATAAACAATAACAAGTTGATCATGTAACATAATCATAAACAACATATAACATAATGATCGAGTTAATATCATGCCTAACTAACCAACACATGTGCATATAATAACACTAGTTAAATAACATCTATCATGTATTTAACCATAACATCAATAGAATGAAAGGCATGCACATAACCATAATATGTACAAGTACGCAAATGAACTAGCATTTATCACACATGTAACGAAAATAAAAATATAATGGAGAACAAATAATTAACCCTAATGTTTACAACAATCATGAATCACATACCTACACAATTGAATGGAAATCTTCTCTTACCCCAAATTCCATTGTTGCAACTTCACTTTACTTATCTGCATCTCCAACTCTATCTCATCCAACACATTAGCATTGTAACATACCAATATCATCATGATGACCTAATTGCATATAATGACCATATGCACAATGACCTCGACCAAACCAATGAAAACTTGACCATATGCACCCACTTGACATCTATAAACAATCATGAACGACCAATGCATGTCCCACATATAGTATCACATAATAAAGAATACACAGACAACACCCAAGAATGATCAATCTATGAACTATCATAAACAAGAAATGCATCCACAACACGTAGCAACATGTAAGCAAGTATACACGGTCAATACATAATCTTGAGAAACACATAACCATTCATACAGTCATGACAACATCTTGATAACAACATCATCAACCCTTCCATGGCGACACCACTTCCACCATGGTCAACAAAACAAATACGCAAAAAGCACACATAGAATACATGCATACTACACACACATGCAACTAACATAAATGGATGATCCACACACTGGCCATCCAGTCCAAGGGTTGTACCATGCTTTGATACCACTCTGTGCTATCAGATATCACACACAGATAATAGAAACCAAACACCACCACCATGCGTACATAGAACACACATAGAACATAGGCATGAGGAACATATATAAATTGACATGTATGAATGACAAACACACACAAACCAAGAAGAGCGCAACCACGCTTTGATACCACACTGTAACACCCTATTTCCACATTTACCCAAGTGACCAGCCAACTTGGGTAAACATGTTACAAGAGGATACTAATATGAGGTTCAACCTCCTAGATGACCTTAATGAATTGGAACCAACAAAAAAACTAAAAATGCACCTTACACTGCATCACCGACATCTGTTGGAGGTAAACCAAATTTTGAGGGCCTTCTTCCCTAAGGGGGAACTGATTTTTAGCCACTTTGAGGATGAGTCCTAGGCTTTTAAGGGAAAGGTAGTGGCTATAGACCCTATAGCCATAGGCTATATTCGTCAAGGTAGTGGCTAAGGCCCAAAAAATGAATTTTCCTCCTGTAACTTGGGGATCCATGCCACATTTTCAGCCCCTGAGCCTAGGTCACTGCCCATAACTTTATGTAACTTCAAGAGAGAGTAAAAAAGAATAAAAAAAACATATGGAAGGAATCACATCAACTATATCTCATCCAACCCCTCCCAGCAATGACGGTTGTTTCATCAAACGTGTCACAGACATAGCATATACAGGTATAAACAACATATTTAAACAAATGGATCTCTTTATTATCTGAGAATGGCTAACAAGTGTTGCTACCCTACATCATAAGCTATTATCCAATAAATTTTACCATAGATACATTTTGAATTCATTTAAAATTAAAAACATGGAGATATTCATACCTTATCACTGTCACAATACTTGCTTATAACCAAGATAATGCCGACATAAATGCCATGGATATATTAGTAATAGAATCCATATATATATACTAGTGCATATACACATAAAATGCCAAGGCAATTAACCTTTAATTAATGAGTGTCAAAACCAACCCAGAATGGGACTTACACATTGCACCCGACCATAAACATGGTTGAGCCAAATCTCACATGAGCCAGTCACCCCCGTGCCATATTCCAATCATGAATGTGGGAATTTATCAAACATATCAATCAACACCAAACAAGGGCTCTAGAGAATGAATCTTATCAACCCCCAAGTAGTGATTCAACCTCATGGTCAGACATCACTAACCATCATAGAATGGTCTCCATCCAAGCTTCTCCAGGGCTCCAAAGTGTTTGTTCGAACCAGTGCTTCCAGGACTAGTAACTCAACTACAACAGTTACAGAGATTTGAGAACGCTTGTCCAAAAATAGCTTCCAGGACTAGTAACTCAACCCACCTAGGGCTTCCCAAGTTTTTTTCCAACAAAGGCTTCGAGGACTAGTAACTAAACCCACATTTGTCTGTCGGGCTTCTAGAGCGATTGTCGAACCAAGGTTTCTAGGAACTAATATCTCAACCCAACGAATAAAGGAATCATGAGAACCAACCAAAAAAAAATCAATGGAAATATACCCACAACACTAAGACTATCCAGGAAATGGAAAGATAAGGTAATCCACATGCATAAACCATGCAAGCAAAAACTAGTGAGGAAAACATATGCAAGTCGGTACCTGTGCTCAAAACCTGCTGTATATGATGATCCCAATGTCATCTCACACTTTCCTTATCTTCGTTCTCTTTATTGATCTAAATCTCCAAATATTCCACACTATCCAAGAGTGCTCCAAGAGTACTGTAAGTGCTCATGAGTATAAGAGAGAGAGAGAATAATGAGAGCTACAAAACTGAACTAGCTAAGCCTTTCCCAATCATCCTCAGAATCATTTTTGTTATTGACGCCTTTATTTTCTTCATTTTCTTCATTTTCCTTCATTTTCCTCCTCACATGCAATCTGTGACCTTTCACCTTCCTTTAATCCTATTTTCCATTATTTTCATAAATAAAATGCCAATTAATTCCTCATACCTTTCCCATTGCCTTTTCCTTTTCATTAGCCATAATAAACTGAATGGACACCCACTAGTATGTTTTACATGAATGTTTTACTAGGGTTTTTACAATATTGTTTTCTATCATTTCAGACTCAAGACACTATCTAAGAAAAGTGACATGTGGAGTTTTTTTTTTCCTCTTTTTCAAATTATTTAAACATGATAATATGTTTAGTTATAGATTTGCTAGACTTGTTAAAAAATCAGACAACGATGGAATTTTCAAACATGACAAGGCTGGACCAATGATTCTCATGATTCATTAAATATACTTGGAGGGATTAATTGAAACGATAAACTTACAGATCAAGCATATGTTATCCTCCTCAAGTTTGTTAAAAATTAAAGAGGTACTGACTAGTAAGGTTGGGGAAATTGGGAAAATAGGGTACTTTGTTTTCTATTGGAAGCAAGTTACTCTTGAAAATTCAACTCTTTAACTTTGTCTTCGTGGTTGTTGGGTTGGTTTGCTTGTCTTTCAATTCATCATACCTTTTTAGGGCCTCGATTTCTTTTTTGGGTCAATGATGCAAACTCTATTCAGTGTCGTCGGTGTGTTTAAGAGAGTTAATTCAATTGATATCCATTACAATACTCTTAAGCCTTCATTCCATGTCTGCCTTTCCTGATCTAGTTTTTTATCAACATCATCATGTCTTAATCATGTTACTCCTTTCGTGTCGTTGATGGGGGATACATCAATCCCATCATATGACATGTTTCCTCCTATTGACAGCATAACATTCTCTGGGAAGTTGACTTAGAAACACCCCTTTGGAACATTGGTGCTTACATATGTCAATGGTAAGTTACCTCACTCTCGGGAATAGTTTACATCATTGGACTTCGAATGAAAGACTCTGTGTGGTGTTCGACATCCACTCATTTATTCACACCATACATATTATACTATATTACCTTGAGAACCATTAGCATCATCAGTGGTTTATCTCATATCTCTTAACAACTTACATCATTGGCCGGTAATTAGATGGTGTCTACCATGTTCAAACTCATCTCATTGATTCACGTAGTTAGACTCGTACATTGGTTGGTCATGCGAACGAGATGAAAGACCTAATATCTAGTTTCATCCATCTAGGCTACGATTTCAGAATTTATACAAAGATTACAATGTATGATGGCCATGATCATGCAAAAGTCATCTATTCATGGGTCAAACAATGCATTTATGGATGGATATTTTGATCATTGAACACATTATGTTACCATATGTGCTAACTATGGGTATTCCTCCCTTAGTAAAAATATGTCATGATATAAATTTATTGTAATAGATGAAGCTCGTCAGTTGTTCGTGATCCCGTCTTGTCACAACGGAAAGCACTTCAATCATCAACCATCATTTCCCACTTTTGACTTTAGGGGGGGTTTTTTATAGTCCATCATGTCACATCCATTCAATAGGACCCCTAATAGGATCAATAGAAATCATGTTCCCCCTTGTCATCAACATTGCAAAAAGTCATAAGTAGGCCTCCTTCATTTCCTAGAATTTTTGTCTGAAACAACATCATCTAAGTTAGTTTTAGGACCAACACTCCCTAGCGTCTGGTTGGACAACGTTAACCTATAGGTTTCTCCACTATGGCCTGCGTTTATAATCCATAGGTTGCTCCCCTTTTCACTTGTGTTGGTTCTTGAAATTTTGGAAAAAGAGAGAAATTATGTAATATTCCTCTTCCAGAAGCTTCTAGAATTTGTTACGAACATTTACCTCAGATAATTTTTTTTGATCCTATCCTACCCTACTTAGGAGTTTCCATCCCTTACCCTCTTATTCCATCCTCCCATCAAAGGTATATCTATAACCTTATATTGGTAATTGGGTAAGAACTCCCAACTTACCCAACTCCTCTATATATTTGCATCCTTTTGTATGCAAGAGGTTGGATTTTGGAGAGTGATTCTACGCTTATGCTTATATGGTTAGAGGTATCATTCCATGTATTTCGGGTGATTGGAAGTGCACATTGTGACAAGGAAAGGACAAGGAAAATTGGAGGAGCACTTGTACATGATCAACACTTATTTATGGTTGTAATCTACTTCCATTTATGTTAATAAAAATATTTCTCTATTTTCCTATATGTGATGTCATTATTTCATTTATTTCAATACCGTGTTGATATATTGGATAGAGTACTTAGATGATACCACATAGATCTCATAGTTTCTTGGTTCACATGATCATGTGAATTTGGATTTGAAACTTTCAGGTAGGTGGAATTAATTTTCAGAGGATAAATTTAATGCTTCTTTGAAGTATGGTTCTTCATTATGATTTAAGGTATGAAAGGAGTAAGATAATGAATTACTAGAGAAGTTCTAGTATCATCTCTTCCCACCAAGTCGAACACGAAGAATCAGTTGGAAAAGTGGCATCATATATACTGGAATGTTTGAAAGTATGTTATCAAGAATCTACAATATGTGATGTTTATATGGCTCACCGTAGAGGCTGGTAGGACAAAATACCCGAGAAATGAAATGATAATCGACCATACCTAGATCATAGAGGTCAAGGCCAATAACTATGTTAATCAAGTGATAAGGTGGCCAGGGGCCATCATGCCCCTAAGCATGGGATACTTCCCCCCTATATATGATAATGGAGGGGATTGATCGTGTATGAAAATGTGGGAGTGATGTCCCTAAGTGGAGTATCTTATGGAGCACCATTGTATTAGAAGTGCTCAAATAAGGGATTTGATAATCTAGTCCAACTAACACAAGATCCTCTAGAGGATGATGAGGAGATGCAGGGGTATGTGTCCCCCATTTTTGTATGTAACATTATATGGGAATGTCATATGTATTTAGAATAGTGGAGTCCAAACACTTTTTGTTGATGTGGTTTTCAATTTGTTTATTTTGTCGATGTCTTCTTGTGGGAAGAACAAATGACAGGTGAAGTATGAGAAAGGAACTGGTGGATTAAAAATATCCTTTGGAACTACATATATGAATCAAATGGACTGAATTTGTGGGTTTGCATACATGGTGTCACCATACCAAAGAATGGATCTGATATAATGAACTAATTCTCACTTAGAAAAAATGAGGGTTGAACAAAAATAATAAATAAGGGACTCGGTTATTGATGTATGATGGAGGGATTATTAAGTGGGTCGACCCCTAGGTGATATGTAGTGATATGGGACTCTAGAGGTTATTCTAGATGGGGAATAATAATGGTACTAGGGTCAACACTACCAGATGCACTAGGAGGCTTGGGGAGAATTTATTATCATGGAAACTCATAAATGGATGCCCTCTTACCGAAATATTGTGTGGTAATGTAATGGCCACAGGGTGGATGTGGTTCAATTTCTTAGGTTCAAGGTAAGGGGTCATGGAACCAATAAACCTCACCATGAATGAAGTATTTGGACTCCGCATCATATTGATAATGAGTTTGTTGTGGAAGAAAATACGCCCAATGGTGCATATCATCCCAAGCATAATTAGGGGTGGTCATGTCTTTCATGATTTCCTCATATGAATGAAATACGGGAGGACAGGATCAAGAGAGACTACATGTTGTGGAGGAACTACTTGAATTATCGTCATAAGAGACAAGGTTCACATGCACATTGGCAACATGAGAGGATGGATGGCTAGTAGATGGCACATCTACCAATTTTGAGATAGGGGTATACGATGACGAATTTTCAATAAAATTACAATAGGAAAATCCAAGGGCATCCCAGTACATGATTTATCCCATGGATGATGACAGGTTGAGAATAGGAGTGGTGTTATCTTCCATCTCGATATTAGGAGGAGGGATCACAATGTGTGGTTGCATTAGAGTAATTTTGAGGTCTAAAATGAGGCTCCTAAGGAAATTATAAAATAAGAGTGGAAATAATAAGATAAGGTTATATTACATAAACAAATTTTAGAAGGAAAATAGAAAAAACTACTTTTTCAACTTATCTCCCTATGGGTATACTCAAATTTCAACCCGAAACATCTTTTGGATGGAGATTTTGATTCCTCATCCAGGTAGTACCCATGTTGCATAATTTTGAAGGGTCTTGCTACATGAAAAAATTACAAATACATGAAAAATGTGATTGTAATCTCATTTTTTCTTGTATTTATAATTTTTCATGTAGTGGGGTCCACTAGAAGTATGCAACATGTGTATTCATTAGATGAGGAATTAAATTTTGCATCCAAAAAATAATCCCACTCTAAATTTTAGTAGAAACTTATGGAGATAAGTTGAAAATATGAGTTGAAAAAATATTTTTATTATTTTATTATTTTTATTAATCTTTTTACTTTTTTAGTCCAAAAATGGTGAATCATCCCCCATTGTTGACATCATCATATTGAATCTGATTGGTTCTTACAAATTTTATTATGGTTGGAAATGTTTCTTAGGAGACTCATTTTAGACATCAAAATTTCTGTAATGGAGATACCTCTTGTTCTGGTGGAATAATGGGACCAAAATCCATAGGTAGCGAGCTCTATTCTCTACGAGCAACCACTAATTCACGAATAGTCTGACAGGTATTGCCAAAATATTTGAGATAGGGACAATGGCGAGAATAATGAGCATAATTATCACACAAAGCATAAGGGTGATTCATGCGTAATTATCTATTATTCTTAGCTGAATCATGTAAGGTGACATGGACCTAAAGAATTTTGGAGTTACGAAAGGTATCAACGACCACATTTTTGAGATGAAGGAGTTTAGGAAAATTATTGGTGGAATTTCCAACAACACAGCACAAAGCGCACAAAGGAGTAAGCTTTGGAGGCTTAGGAGGAGCTGGAGTTTTTTTCGGTTCCTTGTATTTGGTAAACTTTATTCTGGGATTTTCTCCCCTCATCAGATTCTTTCACAATAGGAGTATGTTCTTGTTGAGGTTGTTGTACAACTAAAGAAAAGGAAGGGGTAGGAACAATAGTTTGAATCAGGGTCAAAGTAGTATAGTATCTAAGTTGACCAAGGGGAGTGTTTGCAGGCTGATCAATGTACCAGATTGAGATTGCCAAGGTGATGCCAGGAAGAATCAATGTAGTCATGACATGGATAGAAAAAAATCCAGGTGGAAGGAATAAGAAAGGTATCTAACAAGAATGATAATGACCTAGATTGACTGCTCCTGGATGGTGAAGACTTGGATGAACAGTTCCTAGTTGGAAAGGACTACAAGAAACACCAATAGAAGGAAGTGATCCTGGAGGAATTATACCTAAAGGTTGGGTTGATTTGGGAACAACAGGATCCAAAGGTGCCAAGTATTGGATGGATGTATCAGACCACTTGTGAGAAGCTCGTCATGCTTGCAACATGGAAGCACTAGTCGAGCTAGGCTTAAAAGGGGTATGCGAAGGACCGTAATAAGAATGTGACATTCATATTTCTAGTAATCGATAATATAGTGGACTGAGGAGAAGTATGAGACTTAAGATCATAGTATTTTAGTTGATCAACAATGACGTTTTTTCCATTATGAGGAAAGCGCATATTACGGAAAAAAAAATATGCGATAATTGACATTTCATAAGTGTAAATATGACCCCAAAAAATGTTATAATCTAATGAGGCATCAATGAATTCAATGTCAATAGATAAATTCTTTCCAGAAACATAGAATGTCATCCTCTAAGGGACTAATGGGACCACCTTTCTCAAGGTTCTCGAGAGGAAAATCATAGAGATTATTATCCTTGAGAAAGGTAAGGTTAGTCTCAACTTCACTCTTCGGGGACTCATTTTTCTCAACACACATGTTCTCAAAGTCATTCAGTTCATCATGTGGACCTAAAAAAGATTGATCATTACCTATATTACCAGAGCTTTCAGAAACCCCCCTTTCCAAGGTCTTGTCACATGTAATGGGAGGAGGTTTATCTTAAGAAATTAAAGGGGAAGCTGCGACATCTTTCATACCTTTACCAAGATCATTTTAAATATTATTCCTTTCATCATGTAGGTTTTCCTTAGAGGGGTATCTACACGCTATCCATTCTTCATGAGGGGTGCCAACCAATCTTTCTAAGAAGAAATCTTACAAACATTCAGAAGCAGTGGAAATATCATGGGGGAGGATATCATACCAATATTTATCATGACCTACAAATGATAAGGCCAACAATATCATGATCATGTCCTCATTTTCAATCCCTATAAGAGCTAAATACCAAGAGAATTCATCAACATGGACATTCGGATATTGATTAGGACTTCCTTTGAATTTATGAATCCAACCTTTCACCCATTTCTTAATTTTAGGGTGCATTAGAACTTCTTCAGTACAAAGGATATCATAGGGAGAAGAAGGGAGCTTGAAGTGGTCCATTTTTCATAATTTTACACATTAGAATTGAAAATGGAGTCGCGAGGGTGAATGTAGGTATCTTGATAGATGTTTGCTTCAACCTACAAGCATTAATTTTGAAGTTGAATTGATAACCAGAGCTTCATTCTTCCAATGGAGTCACTAATAATAATATGTCAATATGTCTTATGGGGAAAAAAAACACGTTTTGTGTCACTGACAATGATGCTATAAATTTTATCACTCAAACTAGAAAGGGACCTAAAATGGAAGCCTAAGAGGGAAACTTCTAGGTCAAGGGAAATGATGGAGACGTGGCCCAATGTAACCACAACTAATACTCCTTTTTCTTTACAGACTTTTAGCGATCGGAGGAGATATGGTAATTAGAAAGTCATTGGTAAAGGATCGATCAAAAAATAGGTGTAAACTCACCTTAGAGACCCTTTCCCCAAGATAGGATTAAGAGTGGAACTTCATTTCTCTTTAAGCAAGGTGCAAGAATTTCTAGGGAAAGGATGTGAGGATTCGAGCGTTAAGTTAAGGAATATGAGTTTAAAAGGAGTTTCCAAATCTCTAAAATCCTTATATAACTATTATTCCCAGGTTTCCCTTGATGAATTTTCTTTGACGAGAAATGGGAGAACACAGGGCCAAGTGGAAAAAACCTACGCTAAGGCAATGGATTCTAGCAACTGAAGATATTATTAAGTTGACCAAGGCAAGGCGAAATGATCAAACATGAATTTTCACCTAAATATGTCAAATTGATCCTATGAAGTATTAGTCTTGGTAAATCTAGGAAAACAATTGATCTTAGAGTTAGGGCTTAATATATCTCACAATCCCACCATTGGAATCTCTTCAAATTCAGAGAGACCTTGAGGACACACCAACATAGTAGAGCCTAGGAGATATAATTTTTTCTAATGCTAATTTCTAAGGAAATTGAAGCCCTAGGTGGCCCAATGTGGCTATATCTAGAAGAGGGAGGAAAAAGGTGAAAAATATGGTTTAAATGACCACCATTTGATGTATCATTTCCTAATTCCTCTTGGGGATATATAGTCAAGGATAATTATGAATATGGGCTTTGTTTCTTGTTTAAGGAGGCTCTAAAGGTAAACTTCATCCAATGTTAAGGGCAAGAGAAGAAAAGTGACCTTAAAATAATTTATACTTCATTTCAAATGGAGGAGACTTATTGAGATAACAAAATCTCGAGGAAAATTCATTCATCAAATATGGCCCATACATAGAGAGAAGCTAAATAGAATCATAATTCCACATTAAATACATACCACAATTAGCCCTAAAAATAACGAAGATCCCAGAACCAATGTATGTAGAAAAATGAAAGAAAATAGTGTCAAAATTAAAATAAAATGTAAGGGAATATATCTAACCAGCAACATATTTTTAGTACAAGAATCTCTAATATAAGAAGAACCCAATACATACATCAAAATTTATCCCTTATCCAAAAGCATCCACCAAGGAAAAAGTGTGAAGTTCGCTAATGAGAGAATGATTAAAATTCTAGTGATGATCAAAATGAATTCATCCAACTCCTATTTATACAATTTTTGGGACTTTGAATAACCTAATGGGCCTAAATTAGCCCCGAAAATAAAATAATGTGAAAATTAACTAACTTTTGGTAACAAGCCCACAAAAATAGCTCACAAATAAAATAATAAGCCTCTCAAGAGGTAAAATCATAATCTATGTATGTCGTAGGGTACTCCAAGAGGCATAACGGGGTCCATAAGTGCCATAATGATTAATAGGATCCTCAAAAGTGATGGATAAATGGGTGGTCCGTTGATCTCCAAACAATAAACCTGTGGTGCTCGCAATGGTGGTGGGGGAACACCAATGACGTCATGTTTCTCCAAATGATTTAAAGATACTTGTAGATCATCTTTAATAGTCGAGATGATGAAATCAACTATGCCTTGTCAATGTACAAGTCCTTGGAAACCTTCCAAGTGTGTGGTGCACTTGTGAGGCGAGTTGGGCATAGTTTACCAAATACATATTCTTCATGAAAATGGTGGATCTCGATCAATATTTGAACATCTATGTGGATCCATGTAGTATTTTCTATTGCTGTGGAGGTCCATGGCTCTCTATAAAAACTCTATATGTGCCAATGTAGACCTATAAAGTATTAGGATCTTTTATAGGGAAAAAAAACCCAAATGGACACCATCTACAATCCTCCCTAAAATCTAGTGCATCCCCTAGCCTTCCAGCACCACAATTCATTAAAGTATATGGGTAAAGGAGCTTACAAACCATGGAAAACAAGTGGAAACTTTATAATGGAACACCCTTCCATAGTAGGCTTTAGAATTGTGATAATGTCTCCAAGCTCCAAAGGGGGTTAACCAAGTACATTATTAGGTTGTTCCTACCTTTATAGGGGATATTATGTTCAAGATACATCCTCCAAATTATGGTGTAATGTGATAAAGAGGCGAATAGGATAGGGAATGAGCGGGGAAATATTGGGCCACATATCAGGGCATAAGGGTGGCTAAAAGGAGGGAACGCCACACATGGGTGTATAATTTATAGGAGGGAGAAATCGTGGTACATGATGTGCTCCTAAATTGATATTTCCACTATTATTTATATTTATTTTTCCTTTAATGATTTTTATTTTATTAACTACTCGGGGCTCAAAATATAATAACATTATGTATAATACATAGCAGTGGATACTCCCTTTTTGCTTCGTCACTTCATTACCCTCTAGGGGTTGGAACAATAATGGGTTCCTAAGTGATAAATGAGGCTCATCTAGGGCCTATAGAATTAGGGTCATAGCCATGGGTATGTGGTAGAGCTCATGCATTAAATTTTTCACACGAGCTAAATATTTTTGTCCTAACCATATTTTGCATCTTGTGGTACCATTTACTGTTTATGTGGCCATTTATGATTTTACTTTTCTTTTCACCTATTTCAACCTCTAAGGCGTCATTCAATGCCTTACCCAAGGTGGGGGAAAGGGAATGGGGAGGCTAGACATATGTTGACCTAGTGAGGAAATGTGGACCCAGGTGAGAGGGATGATATATGTGGATAAGGAAGCGGGGCTATGAAACCAAAGTGGGGGTTTCCCAAGTAGTACCACCCTAAAACCAAATGGTCAGTAAAGGAGATCCTATGAGATTAAAATCCATGGGTAACATCCAAAAAAGGTCAAGCGGACAGAAGCACAAACTAATCCCACAATTTCTTCTGAATCCACCCATTGATCCATGGCCAGAAGTGTCCATCATAAGTAAACCCAATAAGTCAATTACCAAATGACAATACATACCTTTGGGTTCAAGAAGGCCACCTTAAAACATAAAATCAAAATAGGTCATTGAGGGAAAATATGGCTGGCTCACGTGGTAGAGAAATGACACATGCTAGTTCAGGGATGCAAGGGGTTGCTAGCTGTCGGCTCAGGACCATCATGCAGAAAAAATTTCTCCTAAGGATATGACCCATGAAGTGGTGGCTAACATGATCAAATAAGAGTTCTTATTTTTTTCTCATGAGATAACTCATCATATCACACAACAATTTTACATTTCTCTCTATGTATGGAGGCATAACAAAGAGATAACTTTAACAAGATAATTTACTTCTTGTTATATATATGCTCTTCAAATATACCAAACTTAACTAAAATTAATGAGATAAATGAAATAAATCCATGTACTATAACACACACTCACGAACCATGTAAAATATTTTCTTATGAGCATTATAATTCAATGTAGATAAATTAAATATATTTCCCAAATAATCATGCAATCTAATTAATGGAATATATTGTCATATGGTTGAAGTGTGCGTTAGTAGACATTTCATAACAACTATATGGTATTCAAATCATATGTATCCTCATCTCTAACACATTAAAAACTATTGTTGGCATGTATCATCATATGGTTGAATATCATGTTTGTACACATTTCATAAGATATCTAATTTGTTCAAATCATATGTATCCTCATCTCTAACACATTCAAAATGATAATTTCTCTCTTTCTAGTTAATCTTATCTAGTTAGCCTAATCGACATGGACAAATAGATGCATGTAAATAGAATTCGATATTTAAGTACATCATTATTCCATGTAGAGAACCAACCATACCGAATGAAGTAGGTTAATTTTCCAGCAATGTTCCCTCTCTTCCTATCCAATGGGTCAAAATTTTGATAATGTTTTCAAGCATTTAAGTCATCTTAAAGTATAGAAAAACCCAAATGTATATATAAATAAAATTAATAATATATAAAAATAATAAAAAACAAAAAATCATTATCATATTATCTACCTCTATAAAAACCCCTAAGAAATATAAAAGACAAAAACCAATATAGTGTTTAAACCCTAAATTAAAAGAAAAACATGCAATATGAAAACAAAACGAACTACACATTATTGATGGGTGTAATTTTTATGCATATCATGACGTGGCCCAACCCTCGTTCACAAGTGGCAACGCACAGTTTTTGGAATTAAATTTTAATATTGCAAATGCATTTGATTAAAACTCTGCCAGGTCACTAGCAATACATCAAAAAGGATAATTGGTAATATGACACATTGGATTTGATAATGTTTATTTGCTGTACTTGGGGATTTTTTTACTATTGTGACAATCACCTCTGTATCTTCGTATCTGTCCTTGTGAGCTGGTGTATTAAATGAACCTTATCCTGACTTTCACGCCAAACCCTCGCGCTATGTAACAACACTTCAATTGTGTTTGGTATTTTTCGCTAGCTGAGTTGAGAGGAGGGTTTTTCGACCTCCACAGACCCTGCAGAACTTCTCGATGGTTTCACCAACGCTTCTCTGCATCTCTGTGCGAGGAAATCGTGTTCTCCCTTCTGTCAAACAGATCTTGTTCTGTTTTCGTTGCGTGGTTTTCTTCAAACACTACTTTTTGCAAACCTTGCAATGGCAACTCGTCACCTGTATGTATGGTAATCTCTCTTGCGGTGGTTTCTCTTGCTATTCCAGTTGGTTTTCACAGCTGCATGCTCTTTCTCACTTCTGTCTTCTAATTATATGATTATTTGCAGTCAATTTCTCTCCAGGTTTTGGGCTGTCAAGAACTCATGTGGCCGCCTACAGCTTGAAAAAGACACAGGTATTTAACTCTTTCGTTGTTTTACACCTTTCTTCTTTTGTTTGAGACTCTAATCGTTCCGCTCCTTTGTGAGCAGGATCTATCAGTTCAAAACCTGGGTGCTCGCGTCTGCTCATCCCTCAGATTCTCTGGTAAGTTCCTCTGTGATTCAACTACTCAGTTTGCATATTAGTTCCCGTTAGTTTGAATGCACATAAATTAAAAAAAAATTCTTTAGAGTTCTAATAGTCGAACGGTTGTGGGTGTTGTAGGCCCCCTTTCCAGTTTACAAGTCTGGCTGCCCTTTATTCAACAATGAAACCCTATGGGTAGGGTTGAATCCATTTACTTTCTTTCTATATCTTAGGGTTTATATTATTCGTTGCCGAACTATGGTTAGCTTTTAGACTTCTCGCTGTAAATTCTTAATGATATAAATGTTCTTTTGGGGCTTCGCTGTTTTGTTGTGGTTGTATTGTGTTTGGTTTCGAACCCTCATTCGATTATATGTCCAAATATTCTATTTCTCTTCTGGACAATGTTCAAGAACTTTTGCAGACCTTTTAAATGACCATTTCAGAAATTTTCTAGTAGCAAAAATTTCAAATTTGTTCCGTGTATGCGAACTTACCTGACATTGTCTGCGAATGCTTGCTGGTTCAGTTTCGTTATGAGATAGAAAAACTCCACTCTTTTTCTTGTGTAAAATTATCCACTATCTTCGTAACCCTGTTAATAGCATGAAAGGGTTTCTTTCACCTAGACACAGTGTCTCTTTTCCTAATTTAGTTCTATTTGCATTCAACTTAATTATGTTTGCATTCTTCAAATTAAAATGCTGCACTTATAACAGTAGGGGAAAAAAAAAAATCATCTTGCAATAATCTGATGTAAAATAAAAAACTGGATGAAAGAAATTCCAAGTTGCAGATGGTTCTTAAATTCTCTTTTTGTATTTTCTCCCTCTGATGGAAAATCGAAATTTACAGTATGTTACTTTCTGCTATTTATATGACTGTAGGTGATAGTTCTGTTTGTCTTTCGGTTGAACTAACAACCGCACTATCTAACTACATTGCTAGATTTATAAAAGGAAACTTCTAATTAAATCTACAAAAACATTTTACTTCCCTAATCCTACTGTTCTCTTCCAGATAACAAATAATAATAAAAATGAAATACAGGTTTAATAACTTGTCCATCAACACGTGTAACAGTGAGACAAATAAGCCGTCTTTTGTCTACTCCGAGTTAGATGCTCCTGCATCATATCACATTCTCACCAAACCCCAAAATGGATATGTTAGTGGATAAATATAAAAGTGATAACTATGTATACAAAAATGAATCCATATACACGAATGAATCCATAACTATAACTATATATATATATATATATGTGTGTGTGTGTGTGTGTGTGTGTGTGTGTGTGTAAGAAAATAAGTATGTATCTAAAAATAATAATAAGAGAGTGAGGAGGGAGCAAGACAAGTTTAGTTGCATGTACAATCCACACAAGTCTCTCTAACAACCCATATCGAACTCCCATCATTACACAATACAACCTAACTCAAGCATGTTTCATTTGGAATCATTCATGAGTGTGTGGGATTTATTAATCCTTGTGCTGAATTAAATGTTAAAGAGATTGGGATCAATCTTCTTGTACTCAAGATTTACTAATCCTTGTGGTGAATTAAATGTTAAAGAGTTTGGGATGAATCTGCTCGTACTCAATTTCCTTATTTTTTCTACGCCTTCATGTAAGAATTATCGCCTTTGAGTAAGAATTATGAGTTCAATAATGCAGTGGAATATGGCATTTGTAGAGTGAAACTCTTATATTGGATTTACATTTTCTCTCTTTCTATGAGTTGTTTTATTTATTCTCGATAGGGGGTGGCTTCATTTGTTGACACTAGTTGGATTTCCTCTCTCAGTGAGTGCTCGCTTGCTCCCAATATCTAGGACTGTGTTTACAATTGCAGTGTGGGTGGTCACTCAGTTTCTTGGGTATAATACTAGTATAGAATTGTACCAATTTTGGAAAGCTATGAATGGTAAGTGGAGCGATGTTCTAGTCCGGCTCAAACGATCACATGGATGAGATGTAATTGACCTCTTGAGACTGTAATTTCAATAGAACATACAATCTGTTGGAATTTATGAGAATTACAGAATAAAAATGGAGAGAGTAATACTCTCCTCTTCAACACAGAGAAATATAAAATTTGTTGATAGGAGACAGAGTTTTCACACTCAAAACAAACTTCTATTCCTTAAAAAAAAACTATTACAATGTCTTCCTCACACAGAGGGATTTACAAAATGTTGACTACTGCAAACGCAGTTTAAAAAACTTCACTGTCACACAAAAACAAAACACTCTGTCTCTGTAATAACACTGCTGTGTTTTTCTTTCACCCGCACTGCTGTGCAAAAATACATTCACTGTGTATTAATATACAAAATAGGCTCTCGGGCCTTTTATTTTATATGCCTCGCATCTTAAAAAAACATTTCCAACTATATAAAACATTAAACTTAAAACTAAATCTATTTTACAGCAAAACCTTTCGGGCCCACTACAATAGCGCTTTGAACCCGCGATTTAAATCCATTTAAAATATTCATCGGGTCCGCATTTTTCAATAAAACAAATGGTTCGCAATAAAATCTCCGATTGCGATTGCAAACTGGATGCAATGTAATAAATAAACCCGCCATAATAAAACATCGGGTCCGCACATAAGACATTGTGCGATCGGGCCTCGTACAAAAGAGGTTCCGATTGCAATTGGAAAGCGGATGCGATGAAATAATTTAACTCTGCCATATAAATGGATCGAGTCCACCCTTTGGTTAATGCAATCGGGGTATAAAAAAAAAAGGTTGCAATTTAAACTTTGCGATTGTGTAATACAATGTTGCATGGTCTGTGGGACCACCCGCAAACCTCAGCTTTGGTGGAGGGCGATTACAATAAGAAACGATTGAGATTGAGTTCATCACATCGCAATGTTTCAACACTGCAAAACACATTGTGGTGGTAACATATGAAATTGCCGATTGTGATTGTCGCATCGGTCCATCGCCACATCAACAAGACACTTGAACTTTAAAACATTTCTGCTATGAAATATATGTGAACCGTTCTGCTTGCAGAACTTGCCACATCAACAAGACACTGATGTGGGGATCACAACATACATAAAAAATATCTTCACTGTATTTTTCAAAAAATCATAAAGTCTTTCACCGCTTGAACATATTTATTCAATTTCGGTTGTTGAGGGCTTAAAAGCCCAAAAATACTGTCTTAATTAAATCTCTGTTCTTCCGTGCTTTGAAGCCACGAAAGTCTTCATTCTCCTGCTAAAACGGCTACACAAAAACAAACATAACTCTTCCTCTACAACGGTGGCTGCCACCTATCATAAATTAGTTCATCCTTTGTGATTTTCTCCATTCAGTCTTGAATGCGCAGTGCTTATCACGCAAGCTCTGCTGATGTCCCTTTCTACTCTATTTCTCCCTGCTCAAGACAAGTAGGTGACTTTAATATTTCAACACTCCCCCTTAAAGTCAGCTGCTGGGTTATGTGTCATACCTAAGCATTTTCTTAAAAATTCAAAGGTCTTCTATCCCAATGGCTTTGTCAATATATCTACAAATTTCTCCTTTGTTCTACAATGTTGTAAAACAATTTCTCCATTGCTCACTAATTCCCTGATATAGTGAAACTTTGCATCAATGTGTTTCGTTCTCTTATGAAACACTGAATTCTTTGACAATGCAATAGCTGAGCTATTGTCACAAAAAATCACTGTCCCTTTTACCTGTTCTTGGCATAAACTTCTCAACATTTTTCTCATCCGAACTGCTTGACACGATGCCGCTGTAGCTGCCACATATTTTTCCTCTGCTATAGACAACGCTACAATGTGCTATTTCTTAGAGGCCCATGAAATGGCTCCTGAACCCATGTGAAAAACATAACCAGAAGTGCTCTTCCGATCATCTACACTTCCAGCCCAATCACTCTCAGTGTATCCAACTAAGTCTAAACCTTCTGAAGCAGTATATAAAATACCAAAACTTTTTGTACCTTTAACATACCTCAGAATTCTTTTTGTTGCCTGCCAATGTGCATCCTTTGGCTTTTCCATGAATCTGGAAATCAAACTAACAGCATGCATTATGTCTGGCCTAGTTGCAGTCAAATACATAAGGCTACTAACTATGCTCTTGTATAAGCTAGGATCAAAATCCTTGTTGGTGTCCTCTCTGCAGAGTTTTAGTCCCATTACTATGGGAGTGTTTGCTGCTTTTCTTTCCTGCATGTTAAATTTTTCAAGCACCTCATTAACATACTTTGCCTGTGAGATAAAAATCCCATTTTCATCTTGTTCTACTTCTATTCCTAAGAAGTATTTCAACAAACCCATGTCAGTCATTTCAAATTCTTCTTTCATGACTGTTTTAAATTTTTCAATAAGGTAACCATCATTACCAGTGAAAATAACATCATCAACATACAAAACTACAATCAATATTTTTCCATCCTTTTCTTTGATCTAGAGGGTGGGTTCTCCCTCACACTTTTCAAAACCATTTTCTAGTAGATAGGAATCTATCCTACTGTACCACGCTCTTGCCGCTTGCTTCAGCCCATAAAGAGCTTTCTTCAGCTTGCACACTTTGTGCTCTTGGCCTTTCTTTTCATAGCCTAGAGGTTGTTTAATGTAAACCTCTTCCATTAACACTCCATTCCGTTTGGTAAAATTTCCACTTG
The DNA here is from genome assembly GCA_034641835.2 of Pinus albicaulis. Taxonomy (NCBI): domain Eukaryota; kingdom Viridiplantae; phylum Streptophyta; class Pinopsida; order Pinales; family Pinaceae; genus Pinus; species Pinus albicaulis. The sequence continues at coordinate 423,139,862 of CM076582.1, forward strand.
TTTTGTGCTGTTATGGACAACACTACTCTCACGGTTTCCATTCTAGCAACCGGTGCGAAAGTTTCCTCATAATCTATCCCATGCTTCTGCTTACACCCTTTGACGACAAGTCTTGCCTTGTGTCTTTCTATTTTGCCTTTAGCATTACTGTTGGTCTTGTAGACCCATTTAACTCCAATGACATCTTTACCTTTTGGGAGTTCAACCAAATCCCATGTCTTGTTTCTTTTTATGGCATTAATCTCCTCATCCATAGCTTCTATCCATTTCTTATCCTTAATAGCTTCTTCGAAATGAACAGGATCATCAACATGACAATATAAAGCAAACAAATAATTGATGACTTCATTTGCTGCCTCTTGTGCATAAATGTCATTCAAATTTATAAACTTCTTACTTCTTTCATTTGGTGTACAAATGCCTAAGGAAGCACTTGAATTTCCTCCTTGTGGTGTGCTTGGAGAAGCACTTTCATTTCTCCTCAAGGGTGTGCTTTGCTACTCTTGTGTTGGTGCTGCTGTTTGGGGATGTATTTCATCCAATTCATCATCATTTTCATCATGAGATAAACAATGTTTAACATTCACTTTTTTCTCTATGCTTCCATCCCAAGCTTCCTCCTCAATGAACTAAACATCTCTGCTCACAATAAACCTCTTGCTGGATGGGTTATATAACCTTTAAGCCTTGGATTCCTCACTGTATCCAATGAAAATACATTTCTCCCCCTTGCTGTCCAACTTCTTGCTTAGCTGATCCAGTATGTGTGCATAAGCCACACATCCAAAAACCTTCATGTCTGTGACACCTTGCTTTGTGCCACTCCATGCCTCTTCTGGCACTTTGTTCATCATTTCTTTTGTAGGGCATCTATTTAGAATGTACGTTGCACAATGTACAGCTTCAGCGCAACAATCATTAGGCAAATTCTTTACCTTTAGCATACTCCTCGCCATGTCCATTATGGTTCTATTCTTCCTTTCGGCTACTCCATTTTTCTGCAGAGTATATCTAGCTGTAAACTGCTTATGAATACCATTTTCTCTATAAAAACGTAGAAAATCTTTAGAGATATACTAACCTCCTCTATTAGTCCTTCGGACTTTGATATGCAACCCACTTTGGTTTTCCACAAGTGCTTTGAAATTGCAAAATCTTTTAAATACTTCACTTTTGTTTTTCAAAAAGTAAACCCAAGTTTTTCTTGTAAAATCAACTATGAATGTTAACATGTAGTGGATGCTAGCAAGCGATAGAGTTTGCATCGGTCCACACAAATCTGAGTGGACAATCTCTAAGGGTGTCTTTGCCCTTATGCTTTTCCCGGAAGGAAAAATTTCTCTGTGTCATTTCCCCAAGATACAACCTTCACAAAGGTTGTCCGGTTTCTCTATCAATGGTAGACCTCTTACCATTCCTTTTCTTTTCAACAAATTAAGACCTCCAAAGTTGAGATGTCCAAATCTCAAGTGCCACAACCAATTATCATCTTTTGGTTCGCCTTGGAAAGTCTCTTGTGCCGTTGCTGCTATCTTTTCTTCATTCTTCAAATCTACTTTCATTCTAAGAGGGAACATCCTGTTCCTTGTCATCTTCACTTCAGCAATACATTGTTTGCTGGGAGGTTTGTCCGTGATGGTACAAACATCATCCTCAAAAAATACATTATACCCATTTTGAACAAGCTGTCCAATACTTAAGAGGTTACACTTCATTCCTGGAACATAATAGACATTTGCTATGGATTTCTTTGCACCTTTCCTTGTTAAAACATTTACATTTCCCTTTCCCATAACAGAAACTTTGCTATCAGTTCCTAGTGTGATTTGTGACTTCACACTCTCATCTAACATAGAAAACATTGCTAAGTTTCTTGTCATATGGTTACTGTAACTGAAGTCTAGAAACCATAAATCCTCACTTTTTTCTTCAGCCATATTACAAGCTAAAAATAAATTATCTTGGCTGATATTTTCTCTAGTGAAATTTTCACTAGTTCTACTTCCCATATCATGCTTCTTCTTTCTACATTCATTAGCATAATGACCATATTTTTTACAATAGTGACATTGGACATTGGACTTATCATACCTCTGTCCTTGAGCATTCTGCTGACCACTTTGCTGGCTGCTGCCTTGGCCTTGATGCTGATTTGGATTGCTGCCCCTTCCTTAAGCATTTACTGGACTGTTCCTTCCACCTCTGTTTTGGCTTCTGCCTCTTCCTCTTTTGTTTCCTCTGCCTTGCCCTCTTCCTCTTCCGAAACACATTTGGGTCTTAAAGGCATGTTCCAAAGATGAGTTTTCACTCCTAACCAATCTCTGCTCATGAGTCATCAGTGATGCATGTAGCTCATCCACTGTGAACTTTGTGAGATCCTTGGTCTCCTCTATGGTGGTGACAATCACATCGAATCTTGAGGGTAGAAGCCTCAAGAGTTTTTCCACAATCCTCTTGTATTCAAGAGTCTCTCCATGAGATCTTATTTGTGTGACCATTCCAATCACATGAGTGAAGAATGAGTCAATAGTATCTGACTCTTTCATGCAAAAAGTTTCAAAGTCTCTCCTCAGCAACTGAAGTTTTGTTGTCTTCACTTTTTCCATGCCTTGATAGGCTGTCTTGAGAGTTTCCCACGCTTCTTTGGATTTCTTGGCTACTGCTATCCTAGGAAACACACTCTCATGCACTGCTTGATACAATAAGAAGAGAGCCTTGGAGTCTTTCTTCCTATTGCTCTTCAGCATCTCTCTTTCTGCCTAAGTTAAATCATCAAACTCTTCTTCATTTTCTAGCTCTTCAAAGCCGTCCTCAACAAATTCCCATAAGTCTTGGGAGATAAATAAAGCTTTCATAGTTATTGACCAGTAGTCATAAATTTTCCCATTAAATAATGGGAGATGGATATTTCCCATACCCATACCAGTGCTGGCTCCAGCCATTTTGCACTCTTAACTATGATTCAAAAAACACTTGACTGTGTATTTAAAATAGCTCACTGTTCTGCAACAGTAACAAAATAAACTGTATAGAGAAATACCTTGAATTCTTTTTGGCTGGGTCTTCACACTGCTGGAGAGGCTGCTGCAACAAAGAACTCCTTCCTTCATCTTCTTTGATCTTCAAAGAGCCTGGACTAGCTCTGATACCATGTTGGAATTTTTGAGAATTCGAGAATAACAATGGAGAGAGTAATACTCTCCTCTTCAACACAGAGAAATATAAAATTTATTGACAGGAGATAGAGTTTTTACACTCAAAACAAACTTCGGTTCCTTAAAAAAAAACTATTAAAATGTCTTCCTCACACAGAGGGATTTACAAAATGTTGACTGCTGCAAATGCAGTTCACAAAAACTAACTTGTCTAAAAAAAAAAAAAAACACTCATCTCTTTAATATACTGTGTGTTTTTCTTTCACCTGCACTGCTATGCAAAAATACATTCACTGTGTATTACTATACAAAATAGGCTCTCGGGCATTTTCTTTTATATACCTCGCATATTAAGAAAACATTAACAACTATATAAAACTTTAAACTTTAAACTAAATCTGTTTTACAACAAAACCTTTCGGGCCCACTACAATAGCGCTTTGAATGCGCAATTTAAATCCATTTAAAATATTCATCGGGTCTGCATTTTTCAATAAAACAAATGGTTCACAATAAAATCTCCGATTGCAATTGCAAACCGAATGCGATGTAATAAATAAACCCACCATAATAAAACATCGGGTCCGCACATAAAACATTGTGCGATCGGGCCTCATACAAAAGAGGTTCCGATTGCGATTGGAAAGTGGATGCGATGAAATAATTTAACTCCTCCATATAAATGGATCGGGTCTGCCCTTTGGTTAATGCAATCGGGGTATAAACAAAAAATGTTGCGATTTAAACTTTGCGATTGTGTAATACAATGCCGCGTGGTCTGTGGGACCACCCGCGGACTTCGGCTTTGGTGGAGGGAGATTACAATAAGAAATGATTGCGATTGAGTTTATCGCATCGCAATGTTTCAACACTACAAAACACATTGCGGTGGTAACATATGAAACTACCGATTGCGATTGTCACATCGGTCCATCGCTACATCAACAAGACACTTGAACTTTAAAACATTTCTGCTGTGAAATATATGTGAACCGTTCCTCTTGCGGAACACGCTACATCAACAAGACACTGCTGTGGGGATCACAGCGTACATAAAAAATATCTTCACTGCATTTTTCAAAATATCATAAAGTCTTTCACCGCTTGAACATATTTATTCAATTTCGGTTGTTGAGGGCTTAAAAGCCCGAAAATACTGTCTTAATTAAATCTCAGTTCTTTCGTGCTTTGAAGCCATGAAAGTCTTCATTCTCCTGCTAAAACGGCTACACACAAAAAAACATAACTCTTACTCTGCAACGGTGGCTGCCACGTATCATACATTAATTCGTCGCTGCGATTTTCTCCATTCGGTCTTGAATGCGGAGTGTATCACCTTATTTCTGTTTCTTGTCCCTTTCTACTCTTGTTTTCTCTGCCTCGAAGACAACGGTACAATATTTCAACACAATCTAATTCTATTTCCAATAATAGGAAAAGCAAGAAGTGATTTTTAGGACAAAATTGTCTAAAGATTTAATATATATATATATATATATATATATATATATATATATATATATATATATATATAGTATTGTAAGCAATTATTTTGGTTTGAAAATTCATACTTATAAAATGTAGGTAATGTAATTTAATAATATTGGTAATTTTTTTGGTAAATATCATTTATTTAATCAAATATATATAAAAAGTAGATGAATTTATAATCAAAATTGCTAATATTTTTTTCCTAAAATGTTAAAAAAATAACCCATTTACTAAATTTCACCTCTAAATTTTTCCATACATCAATTGAATTCTCTTGCTAATAGCCTAATTCTCAATATTATGGATACATGTAGCTCTAGTGGATCCATTGTAAATGTTTGTCCAAACTTGGATGAACTAGTTGATTATATTCTCATCACATACCATGAAGAATACATTATCATCAAATATTACATTCTCGTGTAATTAACTTGTATTGTAAATTTTGCTTTTTGATGGGTTTTTTCTAGAAGGTTTTACCTTCAAAGAGGGAGGTTTCCTTATAGTGGAATGTGTTCATCTTCAAAGAATAATTTTGATAGATTTGACCTTAACTACTTCTAAAGCTCAAGGCATCTATGAATTGTAATTCTTGATCTACAATTATGATTCAGACACAGATTTTTCCTTAATACAAGTATTCTCATTATTCTTAATAAGAAAAAATAAAACAAAACATGTGTCAATTTTTTATCACTTTATATTATGAATATAAAAATGAAAAATGTCAAAAAAATCTTTAATTGAGTGGTTTGGTGAATAATTGGTTCACCAAGTACTTAGATTCAAGTCTCCATAAACATATTGTAACTCATTGCCTATAGAATTTATAATATAGTTATATTTAATGTAATTTTGACAAAATATAAATAACAAATAATTATAGTTTTTCATAAATATTAGAGAACATAAATAATAATATGCGTATGGTTTATACATTATCTTGTATGAATTTATCAATCAATTAATTTAAAACTATAAAGAAATTAAATTAAAAGAAAAGAGGTTAAAAAATATAGATAATGTGATATAAAGACAAGTATTTCGCTAAACAAGTTTAAGTGTGAACATCAAAATAAATGGAGATCTCCAAACTATGAATAGTGACAACTTATCACAATCGGCCTTAAAAACAAACATAAAACACTGACAACAGAAAACATGTGATTAATGAGCTGTCGTTCACCATCGCTCTCCCTCTTTTTGCAACTGTACCGTCTTATGCAATGTTTTGATTAGACTTAACTGGTGAGGCTGAACTGCTCATACTCAAGATTGAATCTTAATTACAATTAGCTGGTGACACTGAAGTGGTCATACTGAACATTTACCTATTAATTACAATGCATTGAACTAAATTTTTGCAACTGCAACTGTGACTTCTCCTTCCGTACAAGTGCTGCAAACACTGACACAGTTTGATGTAGGCATTCATTGTATCTTTCCGATCAGATGTAACTGGTTCAGATGACCCAAAATAATTATGCAACGCACCCTCCTCCACATTTTCATTATTCTGCAGGGGAGGACTTTGCGTGTTATGACATCCTGTGATTTCTTGGTCGATGTTATTCAAAAGAAATATAAAAAATTCATGTGTATCGTGATAGGCTTCTCTATAACTGAAAATCTCGTTCCATTCCAGTAGCAGCTCTCCGAATCGCTGCGGACAAGTGCGAGACATCTTTTCGGAGTTCACGAAATAGAATAAATCGCATACTCATCCTCATTCTTACTTGCGCTTTAGAAGATTATCATTCTCATGTTTACTTCCCCCATTACCATATTATGGGAGTAATTCAAAAGGCGCGCAGAAATAAATGGCCTGAACAACGCTGTTAAAGTTGCAAGTCTTGCCCAGATCTTTAAGACCTACGTAGCCTTGCCCATCTTCATCATTTGTTAGAAAATTTGTGACACCATATGATGACCGCTCCTCGAAGCCTTCATCCCGAATTCAGAAAAATCCATGATAACCATTCCTATTTCACGCGGAGAATACGTTAAAGATCCTTATCATATATGAATTTCCTTTATGTGAAATATATAATCACATCTAGTGATTTTATAGGTAAATGACGTTTGGAAATACCTAGCACTGGATTGCGTTACCTCTCGGCCAACTTTTCCATGTACCGTACTACCGTGCCCAGAGAATTTTTATTATTTGCTTCCTCGCTTGCTTTGCCTTTCAACTAGGCTGTAGCTCTCTCTCTTTCCACCATTTACAAACTCATCAGTGCATTAATTTATTATAAGAAAGTTACGTACACTGTCAGTCTTTTGGAATGATATATTAATTTCTTAGTGACATTTCATTGTCACGGTTAACTTGTAAGTTCACTTGGTTTTTTATAATGGCTGTTGTGTAAAGGTCAAAGTGAAAACTGTCTAGGTTTTCAGGTTTAAAGTGAAAACTGATTTTAACTATATATATATATATATTTGGCAAGGTGTAGAGTCAGAATCTAATATTTAAAATGAAGGACCTTCATTTATTATTATTATATATGTAATTGATTAACAGAGATTTCTGGCCATTATTTTGTTTTTATACGTAGAAAATGAAGATAAAGAAAATTATAAGAAAAATAATAAGAAAGGAGATTATGAACAAATTAAAATAATATGGAGATAAAATGTTTCTTTTTATGAAATCATAGATTTATATCAAGATAGAAAGTCTTTTAAGTGACTTTTATATATCAATTTAATAATTAATTTCACGATAGCTTTAAATTAAATAATTATTATTTATTATTATAAAAACAAGTTGTAAAATATATACTCTATACATAAACTCATAAAATAAAATATATACTTTAAATCATAATTATTATCAATATTTAAATTATTAAAAATAACATTATTAAAAAAGGGGTCACAACGGCCAAACAATTATTCATTAAACTAATAAAAACTAACACGAATGAGGCATTTTTTTTGCATTACCATGGATGTAAAATCAGTATTCTTCTTCTTAATAATAATAATAAGGCATATGGCGGTTTGTTTTTGAAGTCTAGCTTCTTAATATTGGGGATAATTAATGATTTTTTTTTTTTAAAATAAAAATGAATATATATGAAAATTAATATCATTAATAAAAAAAAATATGATATTTAATTGAGTTTGAGTTTTTTTTGTAGTGAAGTTATAATTCAAATTATTAATTAATATATATATATATATATAGATAGATAAATAGATAGAGTAAAAACAATATAACAATAGAGTAATAACAAGTTGTTCTCTAATCCACCACCCTTTAAATAATTTTAATCTAATCACCATTAAAAAGGGCACAATCACTATTAAAAAGGTACTTTTCTAATTATATTGACCTTTTTATGTAGGTAAAAATTTTAGTATTAATTTTTGTTCTATTAAAAATTGAAAGGAAGGTCTCTAACAAGTGGTTATTGAAAGAGAGGTCTTTAATAAGTGGTTATTTCTAAAATTATTGCATTTATTATTATTTTTTTTGTTTTTATAAATTTATGTTTATATTTATGAATATCTTATAATATATTCAAGGTTATATTTATGGGTACGGATTTTTGCAATGTAGAGTTTGGCATTTTACATTTTACATAGAAATGATAAATTTTCTCCCACTAATATATTTTTTAAGTTAGTGTGTGATTGATATTTATGGGTTGTTAGTGAATTAAAATAGTTTTTATATATTTTGACAAAATTTTAAGTATTTGTGTATGTACAATTGCGTTGTTAAATAGTTTATTTATATATATTTATTGTGTGAAAATTAATGTTTAATTTTTCTTTAACATATTATAAGAGAACTAAAATTATATATATTTATATGTATACAATGGAATCATTTAGGAGATTAATCAGAAATAATTTTAGTGTTTTAAAACAAGGTCTCATCTCCCAACTACTAATATGATATAAGAGTTAATAAATATATGATTCTTTCATGGGTGTCTATGATTATGAAATTCTGTTTTTCTAATTCTTGTTGCATATAATAGGTTTTTATCATGGGAAATTTTAAAGATCGAAGTTTATCTTAAAGTTTAGAAACCTTGGCGAATCTTACTACTAGTCCCTAATATGCAAGTTGTAAAATGTTTGGTGATATTTTTGTAAAAATATTTATATTTTATTAGTATATATAAAATTTTGGTGATTGTTAAAGTAAAATAAATATTGTAAAATTTTGAGGAAAAAAAAAAAATTGGGGAATCTTTTTTTTGAAAAATGCATGGAAGATTATCATTCTCATGTTTACTTCCCCCATTACCATATTATGGGAGTAATTCAAAAGGCGCGCAGAAATAAATGGCCTGAACAACGCTGTTAAAGTTGCAAGTCTTGCCCAGATCTTTAAGACCTACGTAGCCTTGCCCATCTTCATCATTTGTTAGAAAATTTGTGACACCATATGATGACCGCTCCTCGAAGCCTTCATCCCGAATTCAGAAAAATCCATGATAACCATTCCTATTTCACGCGGAGAATATGTTAAAGATCCTTATCATATATGAATTTCCTTTATGTGAAATATATAATCACATCTAGTGATTTTATAGGTAAATGACGTTTGGAAATACCTAGCACTGGATTGCGTTACCTCTCGGCCAACTTTTCCATGTACCGTACTACCGTGCCCAGAGAATTTTTATTATTTGCTTCCTCGCTTGCTTTGCCTTTCAACTAGGCTGTAGCTCTCTCTCTTTCCACCATTTACAAACTCAGCAGTGCATTAATTTATTATAAGAAAGTTACGTACACTGTCAGTCTTTTGGAATATATATTAATTTCTTAGTGACATTCATTGTCACGGTTAACTTGTAAGTTCACTTGGTTTTTATGGTTTTATAATGGCTTTATTTGTGTAAAGGTCAGTAAGAAACTGTCTAGGTTTCAGGTTTAAAGTGAAAACTGATTTCCTTTATATATATATATATTTGGCAAGGTGTAGAGTCAGAATCTAATATTTAAAATGGGGGACCTTCATTTATTATTATATATGTAATTGATTAACAGAGATTTCTGGCCATTATTTTGTTTTTATACGTAGAAAATGAAGATAAAGAAAATTATAAGAAAAATAATAAGAAAGGAGATTATGAACAAATTAAAATAATATGGAGATAAAATGTTTCTTTTTATGAAATCATAGATTTATATCAAGATAGAAAGTCTTTTAAGTGACTTTTATATATCAATTTAATAATTAATTTCACGATAGCTTTAAATTAAATAATTATTATTTATTATTATAAAAACAAGTTGTAAAATATATACTCTATACATAAACTCATAAAATAAAATATATACTTTAAATCATAATTATTATCAATATTTAAATTATTAAAAATAACATTATTAAAAAAGGGGTCACAACGGCCAAACAATTATTCATTAAACTAATAAAAACTAACACGAATGAGGCATTTTTTTTGCATTACCATGGATGTAAAATCAGTATTCTTCTTCTTAATAATAATAATAAGGCATATGGCGGTTTGTTTTTGAAGTCTAGCTTCTTAATATTGGGGATAATTAATGATTTTTTTTTTTTAAATAAAAATGAATATATATGAAAATTAATATTATTAATAAAAAAAAATATGATATTTAATTGAGTTTGAGTTTTTTTGTAGTGAAGTTATAATTCAAATTATTAATTAATATATATATATATATATAGATAAATAGATAGAGTAAAAACAATATAACAATAGAGTAATAACAAGTTGTTCTCTAATCCACCACCCTTTAAATAATTTTAATCTAATCACCATTAAAAAGGGCACAATCACTATTAAAAAGGTACTTTTCTAATTATATTGACCTTTTTATGTAGGTAAAAATTTTAGTATTAATTTTTGTTCTATTAAAAATTGAAAGGAAGGTCTCTAACAAGTGGTTATTGAAAGAGAGGTCTTTAATAAGTGGTTATTGCTAAAATTATTGCATTTATTATTATTTTTTTTGTTTTTATAAATTTATGTTTATATTTATGAATATCTTATAATATATTCAAGGTTATATTTATGGGTACGGATTTTTGCAATGTAGAGTTTGGCATTTTACATTTTACATAGAAATGATAAATTTTCTCCCACTAATATATTTTTTAAGTTAGTGTGTGATTGATATTTATGGGTTGTTAGTGAATTAAAATAGTTTTTATATATTTTGACAAAATTTTAAGTATTTGTGTATGTACAATTGCGTTGTTAAATAGTTTATTTATATATATTTATTGTGTGAAAATTAATGTTTAATTTTTCTTTAACATATTATAAGAGAACTAAAATTATATATATTTATATGTATACAATGGAATCATTTAGGAGATTAATCAGAAATAATTTTAGTGTTTTAAAACAAGGTCTCATCTCCCAACTACTAATATGATATAAGAGTTAATAAATATATGATTCTTTCATGGGTGTCTATGATTATGAAATTCTGTTTTTCTAATTCTTGTTGCATATAATAGGTTTTTATCATGGGAAATTTTAAAGATCGAAGTTTATCTTAAAGTTTAGAAACCTTGGCGAATCTTACTACTAGTCCCTAATATGCAAGTTGTAAAATGTTTGGTGATATTTTTGTAAAAATATTTATATTTTATTAGTATATATAAAATTTTGGTGATTGTTAAAGTAAAATAAATATTGTAAAATTTTGAGGAAAAAAAAAAATTGGGGAATCTTTTTTTTTGAAAAATGCATGGAAAAATAGCCCAATTGCTAATATTATCCCTTCAAATTTTCTGTCATTTTTATACTAATTGGAACTAATTTCTCTTATATATACATTTGAACATACAAATAAGGCCCCCAGTTTCCATGCTATAAGGTCCCCACTTTCCATGCTATGCACTGCTATGCAAGGTAAAGAAAAAAGGAAGCATGGTACTCGGTATTTCAAATTAATCATTAATTTTATAAGTATTTATTCATGAAAATTTCATAACTTGATGTAAATATTTCATTTCAATTCTTTTCGCAAGGTTTAAAGTTGACAAATTTATATATTTATATTTACAATGGATTAGGAAAGGTCTATAACACTTCCCATCAAAGAATCATAAAAGTATAAAGGAAAATTTCATGCATAAGTCAAATTTTATGATTTAGTGACTTTCAACAACATATAACCCCTCCCCCTATCTCTCTCACCTTTCTCTTAATGTACGTTAAACAATATATATCCACCCCGATATTTGTTTTTTTCTCCATACAAATAAATGATTTTTCTCAAAGTTTCCTATCCTACAATTTTTTTTTTCACACTCAAATTTTATCTTCATATGAATTTCCAAATCCTTTTATATCATAGGAACTAGTGGTTGAAGCCTACAGATATTGTTTTACCAATGGCACCTCTAACTATCTAATGAACAGATAATCAACACAAATTTAAATTCCTTTAATAATCCTTCTCTTCTCTTTGCTTTCATGGGTGTTGAGAATGAAAAAATTGACATAACTAATAAAACCGATATCATTATTAATGGATACACAAGTCATATGATCCTTAAATAACCTATCATGTTCATAACCCTAGAGGGCACTAGAAACTTCCAAAAGCAACTAATCAAAACCCTTATTCAATTGATCTAATGTACCACTTTTCCACAACTTGTTCTTCGAATGTGGAGTTCAATTGAAATAAGTTATCTTTTATTTCTTGCTAATGAGATTACCCCAATAATCATAAATTTATGAATTTTTATCAAAAAAAATTATTTATATTTCATCCTTGAGATATTGTAAGTATAGAAGCTAAAGCAATAGAAATAAAAACAAAGTTTATTACATTTTTTACACTAGTCAAAATTCACACATTCTACACACAACTTTTCTTGGAAAATTTGTATGCACTCTATGTTAATTTTCACATTGAATCTCCAAAAAATAAGCTATAACTCATTGTTAGAAACCAAAGAATACACAACATAAGAGGCCATGTAAATTTTCTTCTCATCTTGGAATGTTGATAATTTTTGGGAAATTTCATTGAATATAGATTCAAAACATTCGTTATAGTGTCATTTTCCATAATATTTTATATAACATAAGAAGAAAACCTAAGCAATTTTGTGATCGAATCAAAGCCTAGAATCTTATGGAAGACTAGGTCATACCCTTAAATGGGTAAGATAAGAAATAAAAGTCCTAATAGTTGTCTAGGTTAGGATAATAGAAAGGTTCAAATTTCCATTGGTTTACCACCTTATATCCATTCTCATTCTCTACTGAGAAAGCAATCAAATATCTAATTAAAAACATTTTGCTTGATTTTGGTAATAGTAAGACTTTTTTAAACCAATTTGTTATCACATCAAAAGTGATCACGTCGACATAATTTTCTAGGTGGATCGAAATAATCCTCACAATATGTGTTTTTACGCATTAAAATCAAATTAACAAAATAGATTGATTTAATTGGTATGGAAGTTTCATAGTTATGATATGTTTTAAATTTAATATTTGTTGCATGTTTTCTATTTTGTTCATCTTTTTTCCATACATATGTTTTTATAGAATATTCATAATCACAACTTCTAGGTTTTCACCCTCATAATTGTTGTTATCCCACTAAGCCACCGTAGGAAGGGTTTCTTGGTAACCCTTGTGAAGCAAAATTAACTGGAAATAATTGGGGTTATCAAAGTGTTGTTGCTACCTAGATCCTCAATAGGAATGCTAATATTCATGGAGTCATAGAACTTTATGAATAACATTATAAACTTGCTAAGGATATAAACTTTTATAATAAAATATACTTGCACGAATGAAAATACCCAAATCTTGTTTCTTTTCCGAGTGGATGACAACATGTGCATGTACTCTTAGTATATATTGGATCAAATAATGGTTATTGGCCTTTATCATGACATGAATCATCATACTCGACACAATAAATTGACCTTACTCTATATTTGTGGAGGCATAATAAAGAGATAATTTTAATAAGTTGATTTAATTGCTATGATTTTTGTCTTCAAATCTACCATAATTAAGAAAAATCAATGATATCAATGAAGGAAATACATGTACTATAACACTACCTCATGAATGATTTAAAATCCAATAATTTCACTATTAGATATAAATGTAGGGAAACAAAGAAAATACCAAATAAATATGAAATCTAATTAATGGCATGTATCATCATATGGTTGAGGCCTCCATCAAATATGTTATCACTTAGTAATTTCTCAAGGTTAAAGAAAGAACTCACCGAGGTAACCCCAAACCTACTTTTGAGATCAGGATCTAGTCTTCTGAATGATCAGAGAGGGCTCTCTCTTTATGATTTAACTTTGTTGTTTTTAGTTGAATTTAAACTAGTTATGTAAGATTGCTTGGGTTTTGATTTGAGTTGGTGGTGGAATTACTGATTTAGATGGATATATTACTATCTGTTTATCATTGGGCTATGGAGTCAAAGTGTAAAGAAAACAAGACTGAATCAAGGTGTAAAGGAAGTGTTCACAAGGAAAAGTAGCTGAGTAAATTCAGATCTTGTAGGCTAGATGGTGAAGTGGTTTCAATCAGGATTTAGGAACAGTTAAGGATTCCTTAAACTAGATAATAAAGAAGACGAAAGAGGTCAATTGAAACTACGGAGCAATGGCGAATTCCCTAATCTGGATATCAGAAGAAAACATAAAAATGAATAATAGTTTAGAACATAGTGTATTTAAACATATTCTGTAATAATATTCTTGTATCACATTTAAAATGGAAAACCTGCAAGTATGTGAAATACTCAAGAAAATAATAATTTAACAATAGAAAGATACTTCACTGAAGTGTCCCAACACATGAATCCTGTAATACAATGCTTTTATTACTTAGTCCAGTCCCCTGACTTGCAAATTGTATAATGAATCCTTAGGTTTCAGATCAATATAGCTATAGAAATATGAAGAAATCGACACACACTGAATACTTCAAATTATGAAGTATTTATACAAAAACTAATACAAAATATTCTATTTAACTAACCAAGATTTATTCCAAGAATAAAATATCTGATGCTAAAAGGTAGTGACACCTTTCAACTAACTGCAAGTTGTCACTATTTTATTTGATTGTTGTTATCTATTGGTTGATCTCATATTGGCTTGTCTCTCACTGTTGAGTGTCTTTTACACTGGCTGTCATCTGATTTATCTCTCAACTCTGCTTTTGATCTTAAAAATTTGTCTTTGCTGTCATTGTGAATTCTTCGTTTATTTTACTTCTTGCTCTATTTACTTTTAGCCTGACTGTTCTTTTACCTACCACAGTAAATTTCATCTTTAAATAAAATTTCATTGTTTTCTCATGAAAGTGTTTTTGTCCTCTGTTTTAACCTTTGTGTGTCTATGGTCTTCTTCTGCTCTATTGCTACATGTAATCATCTGTTGAATAAAGCTTTTGAATTCATATCCAGAGAATTTGGATTGAACATGTTTTTTTCACTAGTATCCAAATTTTTTTATCCCATATTCTGGTATGAAAATCACCTGCAAAACAAAACAATAGTTAATGAAAAAAGATTTTTAGGGAAGCGAGTAATGGCTTCAAGGATCAATTCAAGCAATGGTGGTTTTTATCACAACACAGAGTAGAATGGTTGTATATCTGCACAATGTAGGTGGAATGGTGGCTCTACCACATATTACAGGAATTGGCAAGGGGTTTATCGCATAGCATAGGGCGGATAGGTGGTTTTAGCACATGGCAGGATGGACAGGTAAGCAGTTTATCACATCATGAAAAGTGGTTGGGCGTGTTTCAGGATGAGGGATGTGATAAAGTGTGGGAATGATGTGTTGCAGTGGGTAGAGGTTGTGAAACCACCATTTTCACAACCTTCCCAGCGTTTCAAACATTGGGCTATCAGGGGTGACAAAGGATGTGAAGGCCATCTGATTAGCTGGTGATGATCGAACGGTGGATAAATGAAGTGTTTTAAAAAATGCGGGACCTGGGAAAATTCATGCAGGGTAGTTTATATGTGAAGGTTTGGGAATTTCAATATGCAATGGGTTAAATGTAAGGTGGGTTAGGGATATAGTATAACGGGAGTTGATATATATGTTAAATGTAAATATTTTAAACGTGGGGAGGGGAATATAAAGTTAAGTGATGGGATAAATATAAGAGTTCCGAGATATAATATAACATGGGGAATTAATATAATATGGGGGTTAATAAAATATGTGGGCTTGGGGAAATATAATATAAAGTGGGGAAATATTTAAACTATATGCTAAATAGCATAAGGGGGCGGGATGTTAAAATACATTAGGAATGAGTTAAACAATATTGGGGAGGGATTTAAATAAAATTTTTCCGACGTATATTAAATGCTAAAAACTATGAAAAAGTGGGTTTTGCAGGTTTTTAATGAAGAAGTGAAAAATTAGTCAAGGTGAAGGGTATTAGTAATAGGAGGGGGAAATGGTTATTTTTAAGGGGAAAGGGGTATTAGTAAAAAGGGAAAGGGTTAAAATGAGGTGAAAGGGATATTTTAGGAGGGGGAAAGTGTTTAGAAGGGTGTCAGAAATATGAGACGAAACGACAATGCTTTTCATGATTTGCAAAAAGTGTTTCTCCCTACCCTTTATTTACCCTAACATTTTTCTTTCTTTTATTGGGCACATTTGAGTTTGCCGACCCTTTTATCTTCTTTTAAATAATTAAACTAATCCACTTCTAACTTTATAACTTCCAATGGATCAGATTAAACTAATGAGCTCATTTATTCTCTACCTAACTATTAATATGCCAAGATTATATGCTTTGGCCAGATCCTATTATATAACTATCAAAATGAAATTTAAAATCATGAATAATCAAGATTAAACTGTATTCTTATCATGAATTATGGCACTTTGGACAAGCTCTAGAAAATTTTATTTTCATAAAGGAATCTAATAGTAGTGGCATTTGCATGTCCAACACTTTCATGATCTTATTTATATATATTCTTATTGGGTTTATATTTTATATATATTTTTTTATCTTTTTCTTTTGGTTCTTTTTATTTTTCTATTAGGACCTACCCTCTTTTCATCTTTTTAAATATGGGAAAAAATTTGCAGAAAGAAAAGTTATGTACAAGATTTGCAAAATTTTACATAGTCAATTCAAAATCATGAATCCTATTATTATAGGACCCTCACAGTGGCTTCACTTGGGGATGGCATCTCCTTGTAAGATGTCGAGAACACCGTCAACTAGTAGTCTGATCCATTGGGAACATCCCAAGCCTCCTCATGGTTTTTTTATATAATCTCCGTGACTGTAAATTTTGAATTGAAATCAAAACATTTTTTGCAAACTAATATATGATACATGCTAAACTCCTACAACCTTCAAATGAACCACTAGATCACCAAGATCTTAGGGTCTTATCATCAGCTTTAAATCTTAATGAATTATCTCAATAGCTGCTGAAAACTGAAAACTGAAATAAACTGAAACTATACCTAATTACTCTAATCAGATGTCCAACTACGAATTAGGTAAAATGAAACAGGTAATGCAACCATTCAAGAATTTTATACATTGATGTATTTTGCTTCATTTTATTTTTTTTGATTGAAACTGATGTTTTTCATCCCAATAGAAACTTGTCAAAAAATGTAAAGATAAGGAAACACTCAATTTCCTTTGTTGAATCTAAAAAGTGTACAAAAGGATCTTCCAAGGTATATGCACAAATTTTCAACTAATACAAGCACCTATACGTCTATTTAGGATGGCCTCCATGCCATGAAACTAAACTATTATTTCCGTGCAAAATTAATTGCTGATTTTTAAATAAGCGTTGTGATGATATTTTTACTGATAAAAATCTTTGTATGATGAAACCTCTATCATCTTGATCTTGAAGCTCATAGCGAGTAAATGGAGAATAATTTGATTTCATTCATCATCCAATAAATTGGCTATTAGATCATGAAAAAATTGGAAGGATTGCAACAACCTATTACATATGAGTTTCAATGGGAATTCATGGAATTTTGTAGGTTTCTCATCTTTTTCTTTAGAGATATTATACAAAATATCCTTTAAAAACTGAAATGATTCAAAACATAGTGGTATAGAACTTTCCTATGTCATCTGATCAGGTATTTCAATGGAATTTGGTAACTGTAATTGTGAAATTGAAGAATCCTGATTAAGAGTTTCCTTGTCTTCTTTGTTGTCAATAATGATACCGAAAGACTGATGATATCTGATTTCTTTGGCTTTGATGAACTAAAATGAAGCAAAAAAAATAGGAAAATATGCTTCCTTTATTTCAAAATTTTCGGCACTTTCTTCCTCACTCTTATAGCTGCTATGTATAAGCTAATCACTATGTTGAAGCTACTAAAGTTGGATTTCCTCATCTAGCAAACTAGCTAATAATTTATCTGTAAAGTTAGCTTGAGTTTGGAGATTATAATTATCATCATACTGATCATACTTAGGAATATGATTAAAAAAAGGAATGTCATCAAACATACACATTAGATCAATATATTTCTCTTCCACATATTGATCTGTAAATTCATTTTCTGATATATGGTATTTGTGATTAATAGGGAAGTGTTTATGACCAACAACCCCTTCTTTTCTTGCAATGGTTGGTTGCGGTGATATTGAACAAAAAATCCATCCTTGATGGTGACCTTTTGTATCTTTTATTCTATTTTACTCACCAAGATGTCGAGTTTTACCTCTGCAATTTTTTTCTTCTATTCTTCTACTTTCAACATTTCCTTTCTAATTAGCAGATTAACTTCTACATCTATTGCAATGTTTTGCATCTGTTCAAGTGTTGAGGGGTTTCTTTCCCTTAGTTGAAATTCTATTTCTAGATCAAATGCCTTTGGATAATGAAAGAGATCTGAATCAGGAGGAGGTCTTATATTTGATGGCATCGAATAATAAACTTGATTAAATGTGGCAGAAAATTATTGCATTGTTTCGTTTGGTTGTCTTTTCGACTGATTATATCCTTCTATGATCACAAAAAGATTATCATTGACTATCCTTGGAAAATTTTGACAAACTGTTGGAAATTTGAGATGCTTTCAATAGGCAGATTCTTGAAGCAACTCTTTACTTTAATTTCCAAAGAAAGAGCAAAAAGTCTGATTCTAACATCATCTTCATCAATCTCAAATAGGTCCAGATATTTCTCAAAACCTTGAATATGTTTTTCAGCAGTGATGTTACCATAATCTACATCAAACTTAGGGAGATATTTTTAATAGTTATTAGGGAAATCATGGAGTATAGGAGGTAATATGAGGGGCTTATATCTATCAGGAAATTTACATGGTAGAGGAATATGTACAGGGATTGTAAGCATAGTTTTGATTATTTGAGGATTATCAATCGGAAGATGATATTCATAAGTTTCGAAAGATAGTTGTTCAAAAGTATAAAGAGATTTTATATTTACAATTTTCAAAGGAAAATAATCAAATACTAATCCAAGATATTCTCTAAAATAAAATATACATTGAAAAACCTTCTTGATAATAAAAAACATGATGTCTTCAATTATAATCCAAGTTAAAATCCTGATCTTTCCATACTGTTCTTTCAGGTTCATTCCACCACTGGAGTCTTGATTTTGAAATTTATTTGGAGCCGCCAGGTGGATGATTTTAACCTTATGTGTGTCTGACCATTGTCCACTGTCATAGATCAAATCTGATTCTTGTATGATTTTTTCAAGAAAATTTGATTCCCCAGTATGGTCGCCAATATGTTATCACTCAGTAATTTCTCAAGTTTAAAGAAAGAACTCATCGAGGTAACCACTAACCTACTATTGAGATCAGGATCTAGTCTTCCTAATGCTCAGACAGGGCTCTCTCTTTATGATTTAACTTCGTTTTTTTTAGTTGATTTTAGACTAGTTGTGTAAGATTGATTGGGTTTTGATTTAATTTCATGGTGGAATTACTGATTTAGATGGATAGATGACTGTCTATTTATCATTGGGCTATGGAGTCAAAGTGTCAAGAAAACAACATTGAATCAAGGTCTAAAGGAAGTGTTCACAGGGCAAGGTAGCTAAGTAAATTCAAATATTTTAGGCTTGATGGTGAAGTTCTTTCAATTGGGATTAAGGAGTAGTTAAGGATTCCTTAAACCGGATAATGAAGGAGATGAAAAAGGTTAATCGAAACTAGGGAGAAATGAAGAATTCCCTAGTATGGATATTAGAAGAAAACATGAAAATGAATAACAGTTCAGAACATAGTGTATTTAAACATATTCTATAATAATATTCTTGTTATCACATTTAAATTGGAAAACATGCAAGTATGTGAAATACTTAAGAAAATAACAATTTAACAATAGAAATATACTTCATTGAAGTGGCCCAACACATGAATCTTGTAATGCAATTATTTTATTACTTAGTCCAGTCTGTTGATTTGTAAATTGTACAATGAACCCTCAGGTTTCAAATCAATACAACTATAAAAATGTTCAGAAATCCAAAAACACTCGATACTTCGAATTATGAATTATTTATACAAAAAATAATGCAAAATATCCTGTTTAACTAGTCAAGATTTATTCTAGGAATAAAACATATGGATACTAAAATGTAGTGACACCTTTCAATTGACTGAAAGTTATCCCTAATTTATTTGATTGTTGTTATCTATTGGTTTATCTCGTGCTGGCTTGTCTCTCACTATTGAGTGTCCTTTATGTTGGCTAGCATCTGATTTATCTTTTAACTCTACTTTTGATCTTAAAACTTTCCTTTGTTGTCTATGTGAATTCTCCTTTTATTGTACTACTTGCTCTATTTACATTTAGCCTGAATCTTCTTTTACCTACAACAATAAATTTCATCTTTAAATAATTTTTTTTTGTTTGCTGGTGAAAGTGTTTCTATCCTCAATTATAACCTTTGTGTGTCTATGGTCTCCTTCTGCTTTGTTGCTGCACGTAATCATCTGTTGAATAAATTTTTTGGATTCATATCCAGAGAATTTGGATTAAACATGTTTTTGCAGCTAGTATCAAATATTATTTATCCCATATTCTAGTATGAAAATCACTTGCAAAACAAAACAATATTTAATGAAACAAAGGTCTATAGGGAAGCAAGTAATGGCTTCAAGGATAAATTCAAGCAATGGTGGTTTTTATCACAACGTGGAGTGGAATGGTTGTATATATGCACAATGCAGGTGGAATGGTGGCTCTACATCATATTGCAAGAATTGACAAGTGGTTGATCACATAGTGTAGGGGAGGATAACTAGTTTTAACACATGGCAGGATGGACAGGTAAGTGGTTTATCGCATCGTCAAAAGCGGTTGGGTGGTTTTCAGAATTAGTGATGCGATAAAGTGTGGGAATAATGGGTGGCAGGGGGAAGGGGTTGTAAAACCAACCATTTCCTAATCTTCCCATCATTCTAAACATTGGGCCGTCGGGTTTGCGAAAGGATGTGGGGGCCGTCTGATTAGCGCGTAATGATCGGACAATGGATAACTGAAGGGGTTTCAAAAATGTGGGACCCTGGAAACTTAATGCGGGCTAGTTTATATGCAAAGGTTTGGGAATTGCAATATGCAATGGGTTAAATGTAAGGCGAGTTAGGGATATAGTACAACGGGAGTTAATATATATGTTAAACGGATTTTTTTTTTACGGGGGGAGGGTTATATAAAGTTAAGTGATGGGATAAATATAAGAGGGTCGAGATATAATATAACATGGGGAATTAATATAATACAGGGGCTAATAAAATATGTGGGGTTGGGGAAATGTGATATAAAGCGGGGAAATATATAAACTATATGCTAAATAGAATAAGGGGGAAGGATGTTAAAATACATTAGGAATGAGTTAAATAATATCGAGGAGGGATTTAAAAGAAATTGGCCTGACATATATTAAATGCTCAAAACTATGCAAAAGTGGGTTTTGTAGGTTTTTAAGGAAAAAGTGCAGAATTAGTCAAGGGGAAGGGTATTAGGAATAGGAGGGGGAAACAATTATTTTTAAGGGGAAATGGGTATTAGTAAAAGTGGAAAGGGTTAAAATGAGGGGAAAGGGATATTTTACAAGGGGGAAGATGTTTAGAAGTGTGTTAGAAATATGAGATGAACCAATAGTTCTTTCCATGATTTGCAAAAAGTGTTTCTGCCTACCCTTTATTTACCCTAACATTTTTTTTTCTTTTATTGGGTGCATTTGAGTTGGCTGACCCTTTTATCTTCTTTTAAATAAGTAAACTAATCTACTTCTACCCTTATAACTTCCAATGGTTGAGACTAAACTAATGAGCTCATTTATTCTCTACCTAACCATTGATCTGCCAAGATTAAATGGTTTGGCCAGATCTTATGCACTAACTACCAACATGAAATTTAAAAGCATGAATAATCAATATAAACTGTATGATTATCATGAATTGTGGCATTTTGGACAAGCTGCACACAATTTTATTTGCATAAAGTAATCTAATAGTAGTGACATTTGAATGTGCGACACTTTCATGATCTTATTTTTATCTATTTTTATGGGGTTTATATTTTATATCCTTTTTTGATCTTTTTCTTTTGGTCCTTTTTTTTTTTTTTAGGACCTACCCTCTTTTCATATTTTTAAATATGGGAAAACATTTGCAGAAAGCAAAGGCATGTACAAGATTTGCAAAAGTTTACACAGTGAATTCAAAATTCTGAATCCTATTATTATAGGGCCATAATAAGTTAAAAATTCAAAATAACTCTATGTTATTCAAATCATATGCTTCCTCATACCTAGCACATCTAATTTTTTTCTCTTTCTTTCAAGTAAAAATTATTGACATGGACAAAGGGATGCATGGATATATAATTCTATACTTAAGCACATCATTAGGCCATGTGTTGGAAAAACAACACTAAATGGAGTAAGTTGACTTTGTAGCAATGTTCCCTCCATTGTTGGGATATATTTAATATTTCAAAATTTGATATATTTTTCAAGCATTTGGGCCATCTTAAAATAGCGCAAAACCCTAAAGAGATTTTTTTTTCTTTCATGACATTTGGATAACGTGGAAGTTGTTATACAATTATTTCTTAAGTATGACACATAACTATAAATATTTTAAAAATATTTAAAATAGGATAAATTGAAGCAATAAGGATAATAATAGACATTAGACCTGAGAATTGAAAATCACAGTTCACTAAACTTTGTATATATGAATGTTTTCGCTTGATGGAATGTAATGAATAAGGTGTTATTTCATTGTCTAATTTCCAACAATGGTAGTAGAGCTAGTCATAACTCCAAGTTTTTTTCATTCTCTATAGTATCTTTTATATTCTTTGTAGTACTTCCTATCTCACATATTCTCTATAGGTATCTCTAATATCTAACATTACTTGGTTTGGGTATCCATTTTTTACCTCCATTTGTTATCTCTACACAACATATTTGTTTAGGTAGTTATTCTCTTTCTCTCTCCCTCTCAAACTCTTTCTCTCCTTTGTCTCGTGGACCTAGCCTTTACTAAAAATCTCTGTGCCTTATCATTCTAATATATTGCCTAGTATTCTCTCTATCAATTGTGGCCATGCTTGACGCATGAGCCCATAAGATTTTGTGGTTGTATCAATTGTGACCTATGTCTAGCCATCCTTCTTCATATATGGATGTGGTCGTGGCTTATAATCCATCAAGATAGTATTTAATGGAATATATTAGGCTGATATATTTATGATATTTAATTATGGATACTTTAGGGAAATTAATATTATATAAATGAAAAGTAAATTTTCATAATTTTCATGATCTTAATTTTATGGATCTATATTTTCCTAGCTTATTTACATCAGGGAGATTTCACATTTTTTTTTGTCAAGGACCCTTAATTTAGCATTCTAAATGACTATTTTTAAAGAGCTAAATATGATAGTGGGGTTTTTTTAATTGTCCCCCAAGTATCTCAGAGTTTCAGAGATGAAGTCTATTTCTTAAATTTATAGATTTGGAAGCATATACCACATTTTATAGTACCATTATTTTGAGTTAAATTGAATTTATTGAAGATAAGGTCTAGGTTCCATTTTCTAGATTTTTTTGTTAATCCATAGCTTTTCATGTCTTGCTCACCATTAATATAAGTTTTGTATGTATACTCTATGACAATGGAGACTCTTATAAAATACAAATTATAGACTTATTTTTTATAATGTATAATTAAATTTGTACTAATCCTCTCTTGACATCTCTAACAAAACATAAAATTTTACTTTTATTCCCTGTTATTTTTTAGCTTATCTAGATGTAGGTGAGAACACTAGTGGAAAATATTCATTCTCCCATTCTTCTTCCATCTATTGTAGAAATTACTTTCCACTAAGGAATAATTCTTTTGGGCTAATTCTTTTAGTTGTTCCTTCCTTTTTCAATAGTATAAGACTGTGCTTAATGCCATCCTTTTAGAAGTTATACAAATTTCTATCTCTTTCATGTGTCACCTTCCTATCAAATTATCATGGGCAACCCAAAAGAATGTGACAAGAATCCATTGGAATTATGTCACAGAGAACCCTTTCCTTATACTTGCCTTTTTGAAACTTGACTTTTCTTTGCTCTTTCACCAAAAATTGGTGTCGTTTTTACAATCACGAGACCTTATAAGGTGTGGGATGCTTAATATTTTTCAATACCAAATTTTCCACCATTTCTTAGGAGACTAGATTTTCTATACTTCCGCTCTCAAACATGAATTTGCATCATTTTATTTTTTTGTTACATATTGCCTTGAAAAAGAATTTCCTTTGAACTAGTTTAACACTCTCCTTTTCTAGTTTTAACAGGACTTTGTGCATTATAAACACTTCACCAGTCTCTGGCATATTCTCTACCTCAGGTACTTGTGCCTCTGTTGCTTCCATTTGAGCTATGTATGGACTTAATTGTCCCATAATATCATTCTCAACACATTCAAAAGATAGGTGACCCAATTTGTTGCATCTGAAACACTAGTGGACAATCTCTCTACCTCTTCCTCTACCTCCACCTATCTGGTCAGGTATTTTTCCTTTGTTACTGCCTTCTTTCCCTAACTTCCCTTCCTTATTTGAGCTACCTTCATCATTATTTTCTGCTGAAAGTTTTCCTCTTCCATTTGTCTATATTTTTCTCTAGAAAAACAACGCCTTATCCCAAGAATTTTCTTCCTATCTATCTTTTCTTCTGCCTTCCAGGTGCAATGTTATGCTTCCTCTATTATCCTTGGTGAAAGTATGAGGATTTCATCTTTGATATATAGTCTCAAACAATTTATATTCCTTGATATCTTCTCCAAGTTATCTTCTACATAGATTTCTCTAATGTTCACATTGTAAAACTCTTCGATGTACTCCCTCATCGTTGTTGGCTCGAGGGGTCCTGACCCAGGTTCGAAGTTAAAGGTTTGCCAACAAACCCCTATACTACTGGCCCTTTCGGCAGTGACCTAGTTTCGCAGGTCAAAGTCTCACCCAAAGTAGTATGGGTGGGTGTTGGAACTAGGTTTTTGCACCCTGACAAAGGATGGGTAAGGCAAGCAGAGCTACGTTCAACACAATAATACCTAGATCGCCTCTTCTAATGTAGGTTTGATATACCTCTTTTGCATCCACGTGCGCTAGATATATAGCTATATATTTCTAGGACACTAGCACAATATAGCATAAAATAAAACATAACAGATCTAGATACAGTAAACAAAATTACACAGGTTTTTCGCAGCTTAAATACAAAAAGTACAGAATGTAGTAAGTACCAATGATTCACAAAAGATAGTACACATAGATTCAGTTCTCTATCAACCTTTCTTATTCATCAATTCATCAGTTCCTTCTTACAATCCCCTTCCCATCCATCGCACACAGCAACAGGGTCTACACACAGCTGGACTCTAGGTCTCCACGCACACAACCAGTAGGAGTTCGTTCCCCAAAAACCCAAACAGACAACTTAAACCACAAATCACATCAATAGCTCTTTCTTTTCTACCTTACAATACAAAATGTTCCTCTATTTATAATAATCTAGCCTAAACTTTCCTATGGTCTACAAAACATGGTTTTTGGACCCCTGGTTTTCCCTTTTTCCCATCACAATGCTTTCAAGGCTTTGACCCACCCCAAAACCCCTACGCTAGACTAAATATAATCAAAATTATTCAAAAATGGACCAGTTTCACAGCTCGTAGGAGACCCTATTCCAACAATCACCCAACACAATCTTGTGACTCGTCCCAAGTCAATGTGGCGATGCAGCCTCTAATTGCGCACGTAAGGTATTAAAAGTGTTGATGAGCAGAGGGAGCACTTCTTGAATTTGGGCCGTAGCGCGTTGCGCAATAATGACAAGTTCCATGGAGGCAAAGTCATCCAGAGCCGCGATAAACTGCTCCAATATCCAATGGAGGTGCGTAATGGCGTTCTGAAAATTCTAAGATATCTGGAGGGCCGTATCACCCCATGGCTCCAAGCAATTTCTGAGGATGTGCTTGGTGTGGAAGAGATCCATAATTGTGTCCATGAAGGCTAGAAACTTCACAGAGACATGGGAAGGCAAGGTAGGACCAACCTGATCG
This sequence comes from Pinus albicaulis, assembly GCA_034641835.2. Taxonomy (NCBI): domain Eukaryota; kingdom Viridiplantae; phylum Streptophyta; class Pinopsida; order Pinales; family Pinaceae; genus Pinus; species Pinus albicaulis. The sequence goes on from CM076582.1 coordinate 423,166,121, forward strand.
AAAGCAGCTTCCACCCATTGTAAGTATTCATGGATACGTTGAAGCTTGGGGTGGAACGAGACCACTGTCTAGAGCTGCATAACCATCTTCACCAACTAAGCACCCTGAGTAAACTGCTCCTTAATAATATCTATTGCTTCTATGATCCATGTGACCCGCTATGCCTGAACATCCAGGCGTATTTTCCACTACTGTCATGCAGTCCGGCCACGGTCACGGATCTCTTGCAATAAAGCGGTGTATAATATTTGTAGTGCATCTTCAGAGAGCTGCGCCAAATCAATTTGTAGATCTGTGGTTGTTGGGGCATGGTCGTTAACTATGACAGTGCGAGGGAGCGAACAAATATGGCTTCTACTGGTCAGTAATATGGGACTGCAGATAAGTCGTAACATGTCCCTATATCGCTTCGTTCCTTTCTTGCACAGGACTAGTTGTGACTGGGCTGCGATAGTGTTGGTGGGGAACTGGGGTAATTGCATATCCTCCTTTACGGTATCACCCGAGGCTATTTAGCTGGGTCCTGCGACCGTTCTAGGGTCGTAAAGGTCGGGAATTTATGTTGTGCAGCTGTGGTGCCCCTCTGCATGGGGTTCAAAGTAAATTCTTCCTGAAGGGGGCGAGAGGCCAATTATTGTATCAAGCTTGTCATCCCTAGACCCTCTAAACTCGATGTCTGTAGGCACTGAACTGGGAGGTGCCGAAGAGGTAGAGTCTGCCATAGCAACAAAAGGACGAGCTTCCCGGACAACGTAAAAGATCCGAACAACCAGGCAGGGGAATAACAGAGGCAGGGTATAGAAACAATATGAAGCCTTGAGCACAACCATCCAGTCGACCTTATACTGTCCGAGGCCATCCCATGGTAGAGTAAAATCCACTTGAAACTTCCCATCGATCGTCTAGAATGAAATCGCCATTAATTGTTGTAATGATGGCCTACTGCCCATTTTCTTTAATGGTAAGGTCCCCTTCTCACCAACCTGTAGTGTCCTGATGGTCGTTATTCATACCTAAAGGTTTTCCCATGGATTTATAGATTCTGGATGATGCCTATGTTTGGCTCGCGTATCCCGAATTAAAGCCGATGCCAAGGGTTTCGTAAGGCAGTCCAAGTACCCTTTCAGCAACTTGGCCAACACACCTCTTGGTAGGCATGTTGTTCCTTTAGTCAAGGCATCCGAGTGCAACAGAGTTGCAACGAGCGTTCTTGCACTATTTACCACCTTAACTATTCGTAGGGACTCAACCCACAAATTCTTCCAATTGCACATGTACCGGTATAGCTCTACATTTAAGTACCATGCAGTCAGATGCAAGCCTAGGTCATGTATAGCCAGGTTAACTTGTTCGATTGGAGTCCTATCGCACCATTGTATTTCCCATGCCAGCAAATACCTACACGGGTCCTCTGACCCAAGGAACCTCTGGGTTCGGCTTCCATCTGGAGCTCCAAATCATAGGATCATATTATCTCGACACTCCTCCAAAGTGCGGAATATCGGCCCATGTGTATCCCACCAACGTGTAGATGCTCCGCGCAGGGCTAGCGAAAGTGCTCCTAGCCTGCAGTCCTGGGGAACTGCATCTTCGAATGAGCGTAAAAACTCCTTAATGTCCCCGAAGTCCTCAAGGTAGGGTAGGTCTCTTACTTCGGTGGAGATGTAGAGGAAGTTTCTTGTAACCCAAAGACATATTAGTGCTGAAACCTCATGCAACTATTCTTGCCAATTCTCCAGTTCCCCATCGGATTCAGAGAAACATTCGCTGTCCTTTTCCCAGAAGAGCACTCCTTCCGCCATGGGGTTAATCCAATATTTTTCCTGCATAGTCAATTTATAGATGTGATCTATTTCTTCTTCGTTGCATGCTAGCTCTGTGTACCATACACCTTCCACGGGATCCAGTGGTACTATTATGCATGTACCATTATTTTCAAACACCATGGTGTGCTTTTTGAGATTGATGAAACCTCCCATATCTATCGCTGAGTCTAGTACTAGGAGTTTAGGTTAGGGATCCGCATCTTCCATGATTTCTATTACTTCAAATTCAGCTAGGAATTTTACCCTGGAAATATCTACCATGAATTTTGGTAGTCTTCCCAGTGGGATTATCTTCTGTTGATTTTCCATGCACAACTAGATGGTAGACCATTCCAATTTTGGCTCTCCCATTCGTTTCCATGTCTGTTTAGGTAATATATTTGCATCGGATCTAAGGTCTAAAATAACTTGATCTATCTCGTACTCACCAATCTGCGTAGTCAACTGCATTTCCCTTCTGGTGTGTTTTTTATACCTATATAGCTTATGTACATCCTTAACTCTAGTAATCGGATCGGGCCGAGCTACGCAGCTATGCATTAATGCTTGAAGGTTTTCAACAGCTCGTGGATTACGTAGTGGCTTCATACATGCCTATAAAAAGGGTTCAACCCCCTCCTCCATCTTGAGGTGTGTCGGCATCTGTGCAGCAGCTGCTATCATCTCTTGTTCCTTACTGATGTGCGCTTCTTCCTGAGAAGGCGTAAGATCCTTAGTAGCTGCTTTCTTTACTCCTTGGGTGGCCATACTACTACATGTTATGAATTTTACACTCAGGTCTATGTTTCTTAGATCGGCTTTAATCTTTTTCACATTCTGCGTAGGGGTGGGCTATTTTTCCTGCATCTTCGCTATTAATATTAGGCAATCTTCAACCACATGGTCCAGCTGTCTACAATATTTGCACAATTTCCTGGTGGGATTTGGGTAGTCCCTAGCGAAGTGTCCTAGCTCCCCACAATTATAACAGACTAACTATCCACGTCCTCGTCTTGCACTTCCTCCTTGACCTCCTCTGCCCCATGCTAGAGAGCCTCTGAAGCTTGCGATCGTTCTTGGCGACGCAAGGTCTAATTTTACCCTATATAAGTTCCCACGATCTATCATCAAGTCGTAAGTGTGACAGTTCTGCTCATCATGTCCTACCGATCGGCAGAACCTACACCACTTTTTCTTTAGTTCTGAGACATATGCACCTAGCCGAGGGCAATGGTTTGTATCATGCAATCCTGCTACACGATAGTCATCGCACCATACCATAGGTCCACTTGAGCTTGGTCATGACAGGATGGGTTCCCCACTTGCTCCTGGTCATACCAGAGTAGGTCCTCCCACCTACATGTAATCTACTAGTAGAGGGCACTAATCCTTCTTATAGCCAGATACTCGACATCGTATGCACCATACATCTACGCTGGTGTCCTTTCCTCACTCCTTTCACAGGTTCTAAATGTCCATATGCATAGCTCCCAACTGTTCCTGAATTTTTTGGACCCCTACCGACGTATCCTCTTTGGGTGCAACTTCTAGTTTCATAGCAGCTTCCATAGATTTTTCCTGTGATTCAAAGGTTTGGTTACTCATTGGCATGCGTAGGTGGGGTAACAACATAGAGATGAACCATTCTGTATGTTGTATATCATCATACTCAAATCCTCCTTCCTTGATTGCTCTCTTTAATCGCTGATCAGCCTCCCACGCTCATTCAGACACACCTTGTCTAAAGTCCTTTAATTCCACTACCAGCTGAGAGTAAGATCTTGGCCTTAGGAATGGTTGCTTCAGAGCATCTTTGATATATTGAATAGATGCACTCCCGTTCTGGGCGATGTATCTCATATAACAGTCCAGCGCTCTGTCCTCGAATGCCAGGTGTTTGTGCTCAACCTAGTGTTCCTAAATTGAGTTCATTAATTGTCAACCAGGGTTGGTAAACTGATGAAGTGTGGTACACTATATTTTCCTAGGTATTTGTTTCTCACTACATTGTGTTTAGTGTTTTCTGATGTTTTTGGTTTATGGTTTTATGTTTGAAAAGGGAAAGAACTTAATGCTGGTGAAAAGAAGCTATTGGTTGTGTTAAAATATAACAAAGCCTAAACTATAAATGGAAAACAACAAATGCAAAGCTTGATAATGAATTCATTGCAAGGAAATAAATCACAACATGAACTTAAAATTATCCAATTCATTCATTGAAGATGTGTTGGAAGAGCTTGAGAAATGGACAAGTTAAGTGTGAATGAAGTTCTCCTAAATAAACAATCAACTTACAATGTTACAACATCTCATCCATGATTAAAGGTTCATTGGAACATATTTGGAAAATAAAATTTGTAGCAAAATAATATTTCTACTCTAAACTAGCTTCTAATTCTGTTCTGCAACTCAATTTAGCACCACTAGGCCTCACTCAAAAGTTATAGATTTCTTTTTAGAATAGTCTTTGAGAAAATGCTTATTTGTGAAATGGTAAAAAGGTTGCAAAATACTCCAGGCCTTAGACTGATACTAGCTTCTGTCCAGATGATTATATATTAATATGAGTTTGGAACAAAAGAATTTTTGTAAATAATGAAGACCGTGGTATTTAAATTTAACAAATAATACAATTTAAAATGCAATGGATAGAAGCTAAACTTGGAATGTTAATACAGTGAGCTAAGACTAAACTAGAGTGTTACTAGTCTACTTGAAGTACAATGAACAGTGTTAAACTAAAAAGCCATTATCAAACTTGAAATGAAATGACAGAGCTGAACTAAATGCATTCTACCTCCGGAGTGCTGTAACTAAATTAACATGCAACTAGTCTATGGAATTCTACAGTCCATCTCGTTCAATAGGAATGATATTTTGGAAGAGTTTGTAAAACAAGTATGGCTGTATTATTCAATGCAGTTGAACATAAACATAAGATTGAAAACAAATACGACTAGAATCTAAGACACCACAGTTGTTTCTTATTCGTTGTTAATTATGTTTTGGAAGAGTTTGTAAGAGTAAGACCGGCTGTGACACTTAGTGTAAACAAGCAACTAAAACCTACAATACCACAGCTATGCCTTATTCATCGTGATGATATTTTGGAAGAGTTTATAAGAGTAAGTCTAGCTGTGATAATTAACGAAAGGAAATGCACCTAAAACCTACAACACCATAGCTATGCCTTATTCATCGTGATGATATTTTGGAAGAGTTTATAAGAGTAAGTCTAGCTGTGATGATTAATGTAAACAAGTATGAAACATAAACTTCAGAAATCTACTTAAGCTAGAAATGAAAAACGAGACTAAAATACTTATCTAAACCGTATAAACAAGGCTGCTCAGGAGGCAGGGGCCCTTTACCACCAGAGTAGCACGCAAAATATACTTCAATATTGACTCAGTGCTTTCAATAAACTGATACTTCTTTCATTAGAGAGAAATTACTTCAAAACAGAGTGTTTTTAGACTTCTGAAATCTAGCAATCAATCACAAAATCTAACCTTGTCCCTCGGTTTCCCGAGCCATATTTATAATCAAAATTACATAACTGTCTTGAGATATAGGGATAATTGTATTTCCAAATAAAAACCAAACTAGGACTCTGATTGTGGTCACGTAATAGAATTAAGGACATCTGGACTGTCCTTGTCCTATTAGGAGTCTCTCTCCTAGTTTGAGTTCCCACGTACATAACTGCATACAGAATTTCGTTCAAACTTCGTGGAGAGCAAAAAATGATGAGGGAATGATGTGGAATATGCCCATATGTGTTTTTATCCAAGATGACACCTGGAACCTGCGTAGACATAAAGATAGCTGTAGAATCGGCAACTAGTTACAGAATGTCTGCATTCTGTAGCTAGATCTAGTTCAAACAATACTACAATGACAAAATCATAAAAACATAGCAAGTTAGTGATGATATTAATTCTTAAAGAAATTTTAACTAATTTCATTGATCATTTGAGCCTGTGATTAATAATGGACAAAAGAAATGGAGTGGAATGTGGTGGAAGAAAGAAGATTATTGGAGCTCAACACCAGGGACAGTTGCGCCCTTTCCACCATATCATTTGCCACATTTTACATAGTCCAGATGGAATCTGCAACAAACCAAAATTAGTCCATATCCTCATCCCCTACCCCCTTTAAGGTAGGTAGTCTCAGGTGCGTAGCTATATCGTCGTCTAGCGGGGGTGGTGGTATGGGTGAGTTCTTACTGTTGTGTTGCGGCTGGGAATCTTCCATAGCCGGTTCTTGTAACAAATTATAGGTACATCTCTCCCCGTCAAGGTTGGTCCGATAATATTTACCACTGCGTGTCGTGCTTCCATCTATATCCGAGGTCATTCAGTCGGTATGACCACACAAAATGCTCTCTTCACACAGTAATATTTTAATAAGAAATGGTAATGTCCTTAGAAATTTTCTATGGAACCCTTTAAAGAATCGTCGTTCAACCTCAGAGTATAAGAAAAACTGATCAATGGAAAATTCTGTCACAAATCCCCCAAGCACACTGTCCACCAAGTGATCTACTGTCTGCATGATAGTATTATCAGTTCTTTCTACCTGCTGAATCATCTCTGGGGTCCACTGAGTGACTCGTTCATCTTTCCACCACTTTTGGAATTCTACAAGTCTGGCCAGACACTTTTGAAGCTCAATCGTGAATGTTACAAAGAATATCTCGTAGCTTTCCGTAATAATGTATATATTTTTCCACTTTTTCGTCGTTAACTTCACACTGCGATTTTATTTTACCCTGAATTTCTGGATCTACTTTTCGAACCAGTCCTCAATTTCCTTTCTTTCAGGCTTTCAATATTCTTTGGTCATTACCTGATCCCTTTCTCAAAATTCTCCAGGTCCCGACAACAAAACCATTTTTTGGCTCAAGGGGTCCTGACCCAGGTTCAGAGTTCAAGGTTTGCCAACAAACCCCTATACTGTTGGCCCTTTCGGTAGTGACCTGCTTTCGCAGGTCAAATTATCACTCGAAGTATCATGGGTGGGTGCTGGAACTAGGTTTCCACACCCTAAGAAAGGATGGGTAAAGCAAGTAGAGCTGCGTTTGATACAATAATACCCATATCGCCTCTTCTTGTGCAGGGTCGATATACCTCTTTCGCATCCACGTGTGCTAGATCTATAGTTATATATTTCTAGGACAATAACACAATCTAGCATAAAACAGAACATAATAGATACAGATATAGTAAACACACTTACACAGGTTTTTCATAGCTTAAATACAGAAAGTACAGAATGTAGTAAGTACCAATGATTCGCAAAAGAAAGTACATATAGATTCAGTTCTCTATCAACCTTTCTTATTCATCAATTCATCAGTTCCTTCTTACAATCCCCTTCCCAGCCTGTGCACACAGTAGCAAGGTTTGCACACAGTTGGACTCTGGATCTCTACGCACACAGCCAGCAGGGGTCTGTTCCCCACAAACCAAAACAGACAACTTAAACCACAAATCACATCAACAACTCTTTCTTTTCTACCTTACAATACAAAATGTTCCTCTATTTATAATAATGTAGCCTAAAATTTCCTATGGTCTGCAAACTGTGGTTTTTGGACCCCTGGTTTTCCCTTTTACCCATTACAATGCTTTCGGGGCTTTAACCCACCCCAAAACCCCTACGCTAGACCAAATCTAATCAAAAGTAATAAAAAATGGACCAGTTTCGTAGATCGTAGGAGATCCTATTCCAAAAACTGTCATTATATTTTGCTTAATTTTTTGCATTTGTCTATATAGAGTTAGTTGGTAATGATTTCACAAGAACTTATTATTCATATTTTCCACCATTATATCCTAGATATTGATCAATGGTTTATACTTCTTCCTTTTTTCAACCTATACATTGTCCCACCATAGTACAACATGACATTTCAACCTTGTTACTGCAAACATGAATCTCTTATCCTCATCAATTTCATCGTACTCAAAATACTTGTCCATCTCACTGATTCAATCTATTAGATTTTCATCTTTCAAACTGCCATCGTAAATGGAGATCTTAAGCTTTGGCATTAAACTTGAGCTGAATACTTCCGTCAACATCCTGACCTGAATAGCTTCTTCAACAGGTTTTGTTCCTTCTTCTTCAGGTTCCTCTTCAGACTCAACTTGTAGTCTTCTTATCTCTTCTCAGAGTTCTGCATTACCCACGGGTCTACCTCCTTGACCTCATGCCCTTTCGGTTCGCCTATTCATCTCTCTAAATTGTAGAGAACAACAAAGTTAAGGCTCTAATACTAGAAATTGATTGTAACGAATTGTTGCAAACACAGACGTTGGTTCAAGTACGAACTTCAATCAACAAACCATTTTTATGAGTCAGGCACACTTGAAAAATAGAATTTAGATATCACATTGAAACTCCTCAATCAAGGATATTCTTGGAAATTCACTCATGTGTCACCAAATATACCTTTCTCTGCACAAAACATAGATGGCGGAATTTTCAATTTCTTCCTCCTTTGAAAAAAAATAAAATTGTAAGTCTGATGACAGTTTTCCCCTCGAAATTTTCTTCTTCTCTTGGCTTGACAAATAGATCCCTATATTCTTGAACCTTCAATGCAAATTATGCCTTCCAATGCACAATATTTGATGCATATCATGATTAAAATAATAACTGTTTAATATTTCTCCATCTCTATGTTTTATTCTCATTCAAATGTAAACAACAAAGATAATACAGTTCACTAATTCCTCATTCAACGTCATAATTTAAAAACTAAATCAATTTCAATCTTCTGATATTAATATTAATTTTCACAAACCTCACAAATTCATATGAAACTAATTATCTCTCACACACTTATGAATTTAATTTGCTAATTATAGAAAAAAATGTCTAAAAATGTTGATAAGTTATCTAGTTCACACATATTACACGTATTCAGGATCAATTCCCATAGATTCATCTCAAGTATGTATTAATTTATATCTCTATTAATTTCAGTCTCCCACATATAGAAAAAAGTGTACCTCCCTCTCACACCAAATAAAAAATAAATAAAAATTTCATCCCTCACAAAACTAAAATCAATTGTCCAAAAAATGAGTTCATCCATGTGAACCAATTTCCTCACTAACTTTTCAGAAATGAAATTTAAAATTTTCTAGCCTTGGCATTTGATCAATATCTCACATTGGTCGGCTCTTGGTGTGACTTTAATAACTTATCATTTCTATTTTCACGGCCTAATGCACCTCCATTAGACTTATGAGGAAAGAAAAAAGTTATGAGATCCTACTCATAAGATCTTCTATAAGATTCCCTGATTTTTGTAGTGTTGCTTTATCCATCCAAGTACAATCCTCCATTGGACTTTCTTTCCACTTAAAAAGATACTCCAAGTAGTCTTTCCTTCTAGTCTTCTTGGAAACACGTGTATCCAAAATCTGTTCAACCTCTAAACTCTTTTCCAGGAGCATTTTTTTCGAACATTGTTGTTCTTTTCAGTAATCATGGTCAAGATTCCTAGAAGTTTAATTTGCATCACCAACTATGTAGGAATACAAATCTGCTACATTAAAAATGGGTGAAATTCCAATGCCTAGAGGCAACTCCAGCTCATAATCATTCCCTTAAAACTTGTGAAGGATCTTACAAGGTCATGTCTTCTTCATTTTCAATTTGTTGTATTATCCCCTATGAAGCCTCTCCTTTCTTAGGTGAGATAGGAAAATATCTCCCACTTCAAATTTTATCTCTTTCCTGTATAAATTTTCTAGTTGCTTGTAGTTATTTCTTGTGTCTTGTAATCTTTGTTTTACTTCTTCATGAAGTTCACTCATGGCTATTGCAAAATCCTCTCCATCAACACTTGTATGCTCAAGATTTCCTAAGTCTCTTAGCTCCAGAATTCCCCAGAGATGCATGTCATACAAGATCTAAAATTGACTCTTTCCTATGATCATATTTGGTGAGTTATTATAGGAAAACTTAGCATGGGGTAGCACATGATGCCATTGCTTTGGTCAGTCACCCACTAAACTCCTGAAAAAGTTACTGAAGCTCCTTTTTACAACCTTTGTTTTACCATCAAACTCTGGATGATAGGCTAAGCTAAAATTTAGCTTAGTGCCAAGTTTCTTCCATAAGTCCCTACAAAAATTTCTAGTGAATCTTGTTTCCATGTCATATATTATTCTTTCTAGAAAAACATGCAACCAAATAATCTCATCAAGAAGGAAATTAGCCACATGGGTAGCATCACTAGTTTTGGAACACAAAATTAAATGAGTCATTTTAGTAAATCTATCCACAACTAAAAGGATTTAATCATTACCTCATTGATTTGTCAGTAAACCCAGAACAAATTCCATACTCATTGAATCCCAAGGTCTATTGGGAATGGGGAAAGGCATATATACTCCAGCATTATGAATTCTCCCTTTTGCATGTTGATATACCATGCACTTACTCATATTCCTTTGTGCATCTACCTTCATTTTAGGCCAAAAATAGAAATGACTCAACTGCCCAATTGCTTTTTCAACACCAAAGTGTCCAGCCAACCCACCATTATTATTTTCTTAGACCAATTTTTTTCTCTCTTAGTAATTGTTAATAGATAGTTGATTGTTCTTGAATAATATTCCACCATGCAACATAAAATATTTCCTTGGAACTTTTCCCCTATTGACTTGATTCTTAGACATTGCAAAAGCTTATTTAAAATCATCATCAATGTCATACAAGTTCTTCAAATAATCAAGGCCTAAAATTTGTATTTGACATACCTGCATGATTAAATATCTCCCACTGAAAGCATTGACAACCTTATCTTCCTTCACATTAATGTGCTTCAAAACAAAAGTGAAAGTATGAATGATTTCCACCCACTTTTTATGTTTATAAATAAAATTCTGTTGTTACATAATGTATTGTAAGGCATAATTATCCATGTACATAACAAACTCATTGGGCATCAAGTAATGCCTCCAATGCTTCAAAACTTGAACCACCACATAAATTTTTTTTCCATCTGAAGAGTATTTATATTTTGACTAATTTATCTTCTTGCTGAAATATTCAATAGGGTTCTCTTCTTGGATCAATACAACTCTAATGGGTGTCCCACAAGTATCACATCTTACTTTAAAGGGCTGATTGAAGTCTGATAAATTCCACACAAACTTCTTAGTGATATTCTTCTTCACTAGTTAAAAAAAAAAATTCTATTGCTCTTGTCTAATAAAATGGTTGTGTATCCTTTTTAATGGCATCAATGATAGGTGAAAAAAGGTCATTAAAATTCTTAATAAATTTCATGTGGAATTTAGCTAAGCCATGAAAACTTCTCACCTCAAAAATGTTCTTAGGTGAGGGCCAATTTATGATTTCCTTTATATTCTGCAGATCCTTTTTCAAGCCATCTTTAGAAATAAAAAAAACATGTTATACAAGCTCACTCTTCACAAAAGAACACTTCTTGAGTTTAATCAATAACTTTACTTACTAGAATATTTACAAAACATACTTCAAATGTCTTAAGTGCTCTTATTTTGTTTGACTGAAAATAAAAATGTCATCCAAATAAATAATGATGAACTTACCAATGAACTCCTTCAAGACTTCATTCATCAGCCACATAAAGGTACTGGGTGGATTTGATAGGTGAAATGGCATGACCATCCACTCGTACAAGCCTTGATTGGTCTTGGAAGTTATCTTCCAGTCACTTCCTGACCTCATCTGAATTTGATGATAACCACTTTTCAGGTCAAACTTTAAGAAGTAAGTTGCCCACACAAGCAGTCGATCATATCATCCATCTGTGTCAAATGAAACCTATAACAAATAGTGATATTGTTGATTTCTCTAGAGTTAGTACACATTCTCCATTATCCACCCTTCTTTTGACTTAGTATTATAGGTATGATCCATAGACTCAGACTTTCTCTTATTAGTCCTTTGTCCAATAGTTCTTGGACATGGTTCCTCACTTCCTCATTCTCCTTGGGTGTCATTCGATATGCAGCCTTGCTCATAAGAATTTCCCCTACTATCAAGTCTATGTGATGAATGATGCTTATTTTTGGTGGAAACTCACTCAACAATTCATCAACTACAATATCATGAAACTCATGAAACACATCTTAAACTTCAATAGATAAATATACAATTTCATTATGTATAATTACTATCTTTGGCTTGCAAACCACTGGATATATTACCTCTTCTTCTTACATATGTTTTAGAAATTCCTTTCTATTAAGAAATATTGCTTTTGGGCTGCTTGTTTCATTTGTACCACTATAAGGAAAATACCCTCTAGAGAAGGTTATAAAGGAGGTTCTTAGTATTATAAAATTGGCCAAAATTGTCAAAAAAAAAAATTCTACAACATCCTTTTTCATAATGGAGGTTTTGGTAGCGATTCTAACAGAAGTTCAGCACAACTAAAAAAAATGGGCAGCCAGAGGTTTTTACAGATGTTTTTCTCATCAGTGTGCACCTCATATGTGAACACACCAACGCGTTTTACCATATATGCACTGCTACTATAAACATACCAAGCACCAGCATGGAAAACACGTTTTGGAGGCCCTGAGGTGTTTATCAACGTCGATTCCATGTCACCCACAAAGAGGCACTAGGCCGATAGAAGGTGCATGCACCAGTGTCGTTAAGGTGTAAAAACCCACCGGGTCATTTAGGTGTTAAAACACACTGGGACGTTAAGTTATAAAAATACACCAACACATTAAAGGAAAACCATACTGGAGCATGAAATGCCTATCTACCCACCCAGGTGGTAGTTAATAAAGTAAAGGGCATTCTAATAGGTATTGGTATTTGGTGCGGTGCCTATAGGTCATAGACAAGCATCCGTGCGCAGTATCATACAAACGCATGAGTGTGCAATAACTTACGTGCACCAGTGTTCATTTTATATTTTTTAGAAGCATCGAATGTCTGTTACAGTGAAATTACTATGATTTTCTAAAATTCATTATTCATCAAAAGTCAACACATATCTTATAATGTTATTCATATCAATTAAATTTTTATTAGTGAATTTGAATGTAATGTTCGGATGAATTTTTTATATCGTATCATCTGATTTTCCATGTCTTCAGTATAACATTTAATCATCCATACATTTAATCAATGTTGTAAAATTTCACAACGAATGGAGAACACAATAGAATAAATTAACATGTATTATATTATCTCTCTTTCCCTCTTTCTCTCTCTCTCTATTTTATTATATATGAATAAGACACTCTTTTTCATACAAAATGGGATAGTTATTGGTATCCCTTTGTCTTTCAATTGGGACACTATGTAAATTAAATTAAACAAAATGTCTGATTTTAGAGACAAATATTTCAAAAAATACAACGCCTTACTTTCATATCCAAACATATCGATCATCATTCTTCGCTGAAACTATTGTCACTATTTGAGCTACTTCCATGACTTGGGTTATTTGGAGGAATGTTTTTTTCATTGTGTTGATTATTTTCTTCTTCTTCAAATTCCATCTACAAACATAAAAATAAAGTGTAATGATTGTATATACATTGGTTAGAATAATAAAAATAGCAATATTAGATAATATAAATAAATGTAAATCGAAAATAAATGTAGCATAGAAAGAATTGAATCGTCAACTATACACATTCTTTTCAAACCAAATTTCATGCCATGTCTCAACAATTCATATTTTGACGCAGTTCCATAATTTGTTTCCTGCAAGTTTTATACCCTAAAACAAATCATAGATTTAATATAAAATATTTTTTTGTTATATTAATTATAGACATAGCTAATTCAAAAAAGATAGATGCTTAAAAATTCCACAATTAATTTATGATATGCCAACATATACTGACTACCCATTTTTAACCCAATGTCCATCAATTCTTCTCATGGTCCTTCTTTGTATGTTAGCATAAGTTTGAACAAATTCAATGAAGATTTTTGCAAAACAGCTTAAAATATACAAAAATGAAATCTAGTTAAGTTGTTATAAGGAAGTAATAATTACTCACAAACATAGATATCAACCCTTTTCTTCTTTGTCACCCTATTTTATGTGCTGAATGGGTTCCATTTTCTTCTTTTTTTTCTACAAGAAAATACTTGAAACTTAATATTTACTGCTAATGTTTTTATTTATTTATCTAATCAAAAAATAAATTGATTACATATTACATTTGGAGCGCGTTGTTGTTGATATGGCTAATCGTGCGATGGAATTATGTCCATTTATTTTACCATATCTTTTTACACCTTTTTGGAGATTCCTACTAGCATATTTCTGGTATCATCTCATTCATCCTTTAAGGTTTTCATAATCTTCCTAAAAATGTAACATGACAATAAAATATTTAATTTTTATAATGATATATGAAAAGTAAATATAATAAAAGTGATATTTATAAATGATTCCCTTGTAGTAATATACATATAATTCTAGAAATACATTTGAAGGAAAATTACCTTTTTAGTCTTTCTTTTATGTTGTTGTACGTTTTTGCTATTAAAATTCTGACATGTCTCACTGATGAGTTCTCTGGAAACTCATCGTGTAGTTTAAATAAAATTTGGTTCTTAGAATCATTGCATTGATTTTTTTTATTGTAAGTGGAAAGCACATCTACACGTTCATTCCACTATATCCCTCAAAGTTTTGTACAAAAATTTCCCCCTTTCATTAACCTCGAGCACCACTCTAGATGAGCTAAGGAGCAATTCATTTTCATTTTCATGTTCTATTTTTTTCTCTCCTTAGAACAATATTCCTTTTCTTCGTTGTTGGTCTCTGTAGAAAATCAAACATATCTAAATTAATATATTGTTTGAAACATGTGACTAAATTTTTTAAGTATATTATTAATGAAAATTCAAAAATGAAACTCATATTGGATCGATAATATTTTTTCATTCACCTGATTCATCATTCTACAATTTTTCCATCAATATTTTGCACTCTTCTGGTCTTAGATCAGAAATAATCTTATCGAGATTCGTCATTTTTTGGCTCTCTCTGATACACACTAAAGAATACATACTAGTTAAATTTACATATATTTGAAAAATAATAATTTTTGTAAACAATTTACAAAGAACTTGCCCTTTTTTATTTTATGGATGTGCTATTAGTATTTTTGTTACTTGAAATATCATCAGACATTTATTTATCAATATCAAACTTGTACCATTAATTAATATATTTTATAAATAAATCACATACTTTTCAGATTAAAAAAAAATTTAAAAATTAAGAAAAATGTGCACCTTTCGCAACTTATGCATCGAATGCAGTGTGTTAGGTTATTATAAATTCATTACCAATACAGTAGAAACATCGTACGGTGCTCTTCATCAACATCGATATCCGATGCATTACATTAATACCAGAGCACTGATTAACATAAGCATAAATTAATTAAAAAAAAATTATCAAACAATATTTTTTGTCACTACGCACCTTGTGTGCTATACTGTTGGCAATATGATTTCTATGTCTTAATATGTTTTCCTTGATGGAAAATTTCTAGAAAAATATGGAGTATATGTCTTCAGTAGAAGCTTAGGAGTCCATCAGGAGAAATGTGTAATTTCCAGTAGAATATTTGGCAATATTCATATTAAAGATTCTATACACGGATTTGTAAAGGCGAAGTCACATATACACGCGGATAAGAACGATCCAAGTTGCGTATGCCTTTTGCACTTCAAAAGGATAATATCAGGGGGCATTACCATGGTATTAACCCATAGGATTGAGTTCCATGTCGTCTATTTGATTTAGTCCAAGGATACCATTGGCAATGGTATGGTTTTGACTCATGGTATTGATAAAGGATAAATATATATAAGGAGAAGAAGATCATAGTGAAAAGGAGTGTGCATGTGTAAGGGCTATCACTAACACTTCTCTTTGAAGTATATTTGCATAGGATGAACTCCTTTTTATTGATAAATCTGAAGTTATGATGCACCCTTGGATAGATTGATGGATCAAGATCTCTAGACCTGAAATGACTATGTTCTTGCATGATCCATTGAAGAGATGATTAGATCTGAGACCTGGCGCATGTTTTTTGAAGTGGAGTGAAGAAATCTAGGTAAGTTCTGTAGATCTGAAAACATTTTGCTGAATTAATATTTACAGATTTATACGCTAGTTCATCATAGTAAAAATGAATATATATGCGAGTTTGCTTCAGAAAAGGCACATATGGAAGTTAGGGTTTTCTGAAGCTCATTGTAGAGGTTTTATGTTATTTCTTCTATCTTTCTACTATCCATTAATGAATTTTTCATATAGATATGGGTTACTTGATTTCTGAATATGCTGCTAATTTGACTATGTAAAAATCTAATCAATGAGTGAGAAAATATGTGTTATGATGACTGATTGATCAAGGGTTCTGCAATTATGAAAATATATCTAACTGAATTGTTGGAAATACTAAGAGGGGGGCGGGGGGTGAATCAATATTTCTTTCAATTAGAGCATTAGTTAATCTTCAATTATTATCAGTATTTGTACAATCATAGCATAAAACAAGAGGAACACAAATGCACACAGTTTTTAAGGTGGAAACCCACTCTGGGACAAAAACCACCTAATGCTTTTCTAATAATTCTTTAATATTCAACTCCAATTGAAAATAAATCTCCAACTTCCTAGAATCTAGAAAAGCATCCTTCTCTATCTCCCACTAGATGGATGCTCCAATTCCCCAGATTCTTTAGTAGTCCATTAAATGGATTCCCCAACACCCAATGAGCTACAACTCATCCTCCCACCACCCTACCACCCTATAGAAGAATAAAAGAATAATAGACTCCCGTACTAGGGAAAATGGTCCACTTTACAATGATATAGAATGATGTAGATGAAGAATATATACTAGACCATAAGCCCAACTTTGACACAACCACCTAATGAGATCCTAGACCTCCCAACACTGCCTCTTCAACCCTTGGTAGATAGACACTAGTACAATTTTTACAATAATATATTTACAATGACTTAGTACAATGATACCTTTACAATGATTGTATGCAGTGCTGCCCACTTGAAGACTTCATATGATGAACTTCTTGTTGCTGTTATGCACCTTGGTTGCTGCTCTTGTCATGCTGCCCTCTACTGCACCTTGCTTTGCTTTGTTTCCGTAGAAAGTCTAGTCCTTTGCAACCCTTGACAACACATGATCGAGATTTTTCTTGCCTTCTAGGAGATCGATATTAAATCTTGTGTAACTCTGTTATTTCATATCCTCAATATCTGATTTTTAGTCCTGTAGTAGTCCTATGAGTCTTCTTTCCAATTCCATAGTTCTGACCCAATTTGAATTCTTCAAGAGAGATTTATACCCAATCTCTCACAATTCCCTAATTAAGGACTGTTTTAGTAGAGCTCACTTGTACA
Organism: Pinus albicaulis; assembly: GCA_034641835.2. NCBI lineage: Eukaryota > Viridiplantae > Streptophyta > Pinopsida > Pinales > Pinaceae > Pinus > Pinus albicaulis. Next base: position 423,183,371 of record CM076582.1, read on the forward strand.
ACATGCCACGTGTCACTCTTTCTTCATTTGTCTCTAAAATTGATATAGAAAAATGTATAGACTGTGCAATATCCATCACCTTTTACAGAATTCCAATCTGATACTTAGAGAGATAGTTATGATGAATTTACCAAGGTCACTTCTTTGAGATGAATTTCAGGAGCCTGCAAAAACCCTAACTTCCACAGATCATATCTCCAAAAATATTGTGCACCTTGATCTAAAATTTGTACTGTAGCTTCCCCAATATCTCAGCTTCGTCTCATAAGAATTTCAGCTTTGGAACCTTCGTAGAAAAAACGTTAGATCTAAAATACCACGATGACCTGTTTAAGATGGCCGAATCCTTCGCATAAGGAGGAAATGAAGATCACAATTTATATGAATGCTTAAGTTGAGAGAGGATTCAACAAGAGAATGTGGGATGGATTTTAAGAGCTTATAAAATATTAATTATGACTTTTCAATGAACCATGCCCCAACCCCATGGAGTTTTACCCCACTAATTGGGGGTACAAACTTCAAACATGAATATCTCTCAAACCGTGAAGAATTACATGGCGTGCCATATATCAACGGAAACATATTGACAAGTAGAAACCATCAAAAGCATTATTGACCCAGAATATATTAATTTGGTAGGTCAAAATTCCCATGCAATATTGGGTTAGCCCCTGGTGCTACTTGGGTTGACATCAATGACAACCGTTGATTACCATGAATGACTCAGATTTGGATTTGAGACTGAATATATTCTGAAAAACAATATTCATAGATCTATATTCAAGTTGGTGTTAAGGAAAGCGCGTATACATGCGGGTTCAGTGAAGCAAAGTAGCATACGATTTTTTATATAATAAATGTTCAGGGTGGAATTTGACTCTGCATACTGATTCTAAAATTTGGTTGTTACAATGTTCTTATTACAGTGATCTCACTGTTCAGTTTGATGTATTGGGTGAAGTTTATTGTTGTTGATCTTTATGAAGGGTTGTATTGAAGCTATGTGATCTAGTATGAAAATTGATGAAACGTGGTCTACTGTGATTCTGAGGGAAGTAGAAGCTTCCTACTAGTAGAAGCTGGTGTTTTGATTAGGGAGTTGAAGCTCCATTCCAATAGTGGTTGGTAAACAAGACTGGGTGGTTGTAGCTCCCTTTCAGTTGTAGTTGAAAACAAGAGAAGGTTGTAGCCTTATGCTGCTAGATGTCTTCTTGCCAATATGAGTCTAAATGAGTACAATATTGTAAGGATTTTTCCATATAATAAATATTGAAGACAAAGATGACATCATCGATGTTTTTCTCCTGAATTGGGTTTCCACCTTAAATCTTGGCATTCATGTGTGTTTCTCTTGTGTGATGATTTATTCTGCTGTTACTGCACATATTTAATGATTAACTAACATATGCATGACTGATAAGCTGAGTTAAATATTGTTTCTGAATTTTTTTTTAACAATAAAATCATATTAGTATACACAAGTTTCTTTTGGCATATGTGTGTGTATATCCGAGTCGCGTTCATCAAAGTTGCGTATGGAATTTAGTAAAGAAAAAAAATTAAAATTATCAATAAGTTCTAAATACTGATTCACCCCCGCCCCCTCTCAGTATTTTTCCCAACAATTGGTATTAGAGCAGGTCCTTCTGAAGAAGCTTAATCACTAGAAGGAAGATCAACCAAGATGAGCAATCAAGATGGGGCAACATCTATCAGGCCTCCTCTCTTCAATGATAACAAATTAATCTTCTAGAATACAAGGACAAGATCCTATCTTCAGTCTCTTGGAGCAGATGTATGGGCTATAGTTGAAGGAGGTTATCAATATCCAACTTCCATTCCAGCAGATGCAACACCAAGAAAGAACTATGAAACGAATGCAAAGGTAGTCAATGCATTATTAGGAAGTGTGAGTGAATCAAAATTTGCTAAAATCATGCAGTTAAATACAACAAAGGAGATATGGGACAAAATCATTCTAAGCTATGAAGGTGATGCCAAGGTAAAAAGTGCTAAACTCCAAACTCTCAGAGTTCGATATGAAAAACTCAGAATTCATAATGACGAAAGCATTACCAGTTTATTTTAACATCTAGATGATATTGTAAATCGTATGAGAAATTTGGGTGTAACCATATCTGACACTACTCTGGTAGAAAAGGTTTCAATATCTCTAACTCCAAAATTTGAGTCAAAAGTGTCTCCTATTGAAGAGAAGTAGGATCTATAAACTCTTAATGTTGTTCAACTTCATGGGATTTTGACTTCTTGCAAAATCAGAGAAAGAGGTGCATATGAACTCAAATAAGTTGTTTCCAGAGATTCTACACAAGGAAAGGAGGTAGAAAAACAATAAGGATCAGGGTATGTTTCAGAAGAAGATGAGATAAATTTTGTAAAGAAGCTACAACTTGGCACTGGAAGGTTCAGAGGTAAGCTTCCATTTAAATGTTTTTCTTGTTGAAGGGTTGGTCATTATGCTGCTAAATGTCCCCATAAAGATAGTCATAAAAAAGGAAACGAAGTGGCTAAAGGAAATAAGAAAAAAATTATCAATAGAAAAAGCTATTATACTCATGAAGATAGTGACGGTCTTTCAAATAGTGAAGAAGGAGAATCTGATCAAGATATTAGACTACTCATGGCTTTTGAAAAGGACTCTAGTGATACTTTTATGGATGCACTAGAAGAAAATGACTTTCTTGAAGAAATAAATCATCTCAAAATATGTTTGGAAGAAAAAAAGATTGTCATAGGTACTCTAAAAATCAGCTTATGGAAAAGGAGAAGCACAATGAGGAATTAGAATGTGAAAATGTAAGTCTATGAAATCAAATTGAGAAAGTGAAAAATTTAAATCTTAGATTTTATAAAGGATTTGAAAGCTTAGATGAAATTATCAAGGTACAACACTCTCCTCCTATAAAGACAGGTCTTGGATGTATTGGAGAATCATCTCAGTCTTTAGCACCAAGTTATCTAAATGCAGCTAAAGCTAGCCTGCAACATTTTGTATCTCAGAAAAAGAACAAAGAAACTACTCAGGTAAAGCGCAACCACTTTAATACAAGGAGAAACAATAACATAAATATCAATCAGCAGGTAAACATAAATAGAAGGTTTCATGATCGCAGAATTTTTTTCTTTAATGGACAATTTTTCTCCTGTCACAATTTTGGTCATTAGGCTGCTCAATGTGTTACATACAGAACCATCATAACCAGATAAGCAAGGAAGAAAAGAAATGAGACTAGAATGAACAAGAATACTTATAAAATATTTTCTCCTCTTAAAAATGAAATTGAATGTACTTATTGCAATAACTTTGGTCATGAAGAATCTGAATGCAGGAGCAATCTTCAGCCAAAAGAGCATATACCTTCAAAATCCAAGGTTTGAAGAAGGAAGGACTTATAGGTTGAAAGCTGTGGCATACCTTTATTTTCAGAAGGGGAAGAAAATCAATCACATGTTGATAGCAGATGCTCAAAAAACATGAAAAGTGACAAAAATAAACTCCTTTCATACAATGCTATAAAGAAAGAAAATAATTTTACTTTTGGAAATGACTCTCTAGCTGTCATTAAAGGAAAAGGTTTTTTTTTTCTAAGAGAAAAGGCGAAAGCTAACAATTTTATGTATGTGGATGGATTAAAACACAACCTACTAAGTGTGAGTCATCATGATGTATATATTCCTGCATCAAATAGCAACAATATATAAGGTGAACCCAATAAAGCATCAGAAGAAGATTTATCTGAAAAGGCTCCGTCCAGGTACGTAGAAAAGAATCATCTAGAATCTCAAATTTTGGGAGAAAATGGGTTAGGTGTCCAAAAAAGAAGAACTCTTGTATGATCTCCTAGATATCTGGAATTTCTATCTACTATTGAAGCACAAAATTTCAATCAAGCTAGTAAAGATGAATGTTGTATTCAAGCCATGAAAGAAGAACTTGATCAAATTGAAAAGAATAATACTTGGGAATTGTTTCCAAGACCTTACGATAAAAATGTGATTGGAACAAAATGGATATTAAAAAACAAGTTAAATGAAAATGGAGAAGTTATTAGAAACAAGGCTAGACTTGTTTGTAAAGAGTTTGATCAACAAGAAGGTATAGAATTTGAAGGAAAATTTACTCCTGTAGCTAGACTTGAAACCATAAGAATGTTTGTTTCTTTTTCAAGTTTTCAACAAATCAAATTTTATCAAATGGATGTTAAATCTGCCTCCCTCAATGGTGATCTAGAAGAAGTTTATATGACAACCAGAAGGATTCATTCTGGGAAATGATGAAAAACTTGTTTGCAAACTTAAAAAGGATTTTTATGGTCTCAAACAAGCTCCTCGGGCATGGTACTATTGTCTTAAAAAATATCTTCATCAACAAGGTTTTACAAAGGGATCTGCTGATAGTAACTTATATAAAAAAATAGAGAATGATAAACTACTGATTGTAGTTGTATATGTTGATGACATCATTTTTGGGAGTAATGAAGAGTCCATGAGTTATAAATTTGCTTCTATTACGCAGCAAGAATTTGAAATGTATTTACTTGGGGAACTAACATTCTTTCTTGGCTTACAGTTGCAACAAGAAATAGATGACATATTTTTATCACAAGCAAAATATCTTAAGAAAATTATGAAGAAGTATGGCATGGAAGATTGCAAACCCGTGAGTACACCAATGGTAACAGGATGTAACCTCAGTTCTCATGATGATTCTCCCACTGTAAATCAACCATAATATAGATCCATGACTGGAAGTCTGTTTTCTCTAACTGGGAAAAGACTAGATATCATGCATGCAGTTGGGATTATTCAATGATTCCAAGATAATCCAAAAGAGTCTCATCTTCATGTTCTAAAAAGAATATTCAAATATCTACAAGGGACTCAAGACTTTGGTTTATGGTATCCAAAGAATGTTCATCTCACTTTTCATGCTTACACAAATGCAGATTGGGCTGGAAATGTTGATGATCAAAAAAGCACTAGTGGAGGTGCATTCTACATGGGACACTGATTAGTATCTTGGTTTAGTAAGAAACAAAGTTCTATTGCCTTATCTATAGTAGGATAAGAATATGTAGCTGCCACATCATGTTGCACACAACTCCTTTGGATGATGCAGACTCTACAATACATTCCAATCAAGTGTTCACCTCCCATCTCCATTTTATGTGATAATACAAGTGCTATTAGTATCTCAAATAATCTTGTTATGCATTCCAAAACTAAGCACATTCCTATCAAGTATCACTTCCTACGTCAACAAGTTCTTGAACAAAAGGTTAAATTGGAGTTTTTTCATTCCAATGAACAAGTTGCTGATATATTTACTAAAACTCTTCCCAGGGAAGCATTCGAATATCTCAGATAGAATATGGGAGATGTCTCTACCACTCTCATCAAATCTCCTTAAATTCAGAAGTTTAAGTTCGATACGCAAGTTTCTTAAAGATGAATCGTGTATATACATGAGTTTCTGTGCATAGAACTGCGTATGGGTTTTTCTGATAGAATTTCTTTGGGTCAGTGCTCAGAAAATTTCTGGTGTTGTTGGGTAATATCTGTTGTTGTTCCAGAATTCATATTTCTACATCATTCTCTGATGAAGATGCTTTTATGAATTGGTTTTTGAAGGTGTCAAGGATACATCAAAATAAGGGGAGCATCTATCTTGATGAAAAGGATGCATTGCTGGAAGTTTGATTGGTTTCTAAAATATGATCTCTTTGTTGAGATATTTTGGTCCTGTTAATGACACATCATTTATGTAATTTGATGGAAAAAGGATGCTGACACTCCTAATGTAATTTGTTCTAATCTATCATGTAAGGACATGTTCTATTTTGTAAATGCACTTGGTTGGGTAATTGAGTCAAATATGTAATTCCACTTGGTTGGATCATTGATGCAAGTATTAGTCCTTGGTGATAGGAAAGGTCATACTTGGTTGAATTATAGAGTCATGTAATCCATTGAAAATATCTGAAGATTCAACATACTCCCAGGGGGAGCATGATAAAAATAGTGGCCTTTTCTTTGGATGTCAAAAGGGGGAGAGAATTTTGGGTGTTCGAAGTATTTGAATAATATTTTAATGTATATGTCTATTGTGGTGATCAAACACCATCATGGTTGCCATCAAGTCCAAAGGGAAATATTGTTGGTAATATGATTTCTATTTCTTAATATGTTGTCCTTGATGGAAACTCTCTGGTAAAATATGGTGTATATGTATTTAGTAGAAGCTTAGGAGTCCATCAGAAGAAATGTGTAATGTCCAGCAAAATATTTGGAAATATTCATATTGTATATTCTATACGCGGATTTGTAAAGGCAAAGTCGTGTATACACACGGATAAGAATGATCCAAGTCGTGTATGCCTTTTGCACTCCAAAAGGATAATACCAGGGGGAATTACCAGGGTATTAGACCACAAGATTGAGTGTCATGTCATCTATTTGATTTCTTCCAAGCATACCATAGGCAATGGTATGGTTTTCACTCATGGTATTGATAAATGGTAAATCTATATAAGGAGAAGAAGATCATAGTGCAAAGGAGTGTGCATGTGTAAGGGCTATCACTAATACTTCTCTTTGAAGTAAATATTCATAGGATGAACTTTGTTTTATTGATAAATATGAAGTTATGATGCAACCTTGGATAGATTGATGGATCAAGATCTGTAGACCTGAAATGACTATGTTCTTGCATGATCTATTGAAGAGATGATTAGATCTGAGACCTGGCGCATGTTTGCTGAAGTGAAGTGAAGAAATCTGAGTAAGTTCTGTAGATCTGAAAACATTTTGTGGAATTAATATTTACAGATATATATGCTAGTTTGTCTCAGTAAAAGCATGTATATACGCGGGTTTGCTTCAGAAAAGGTGCGTATGGAAGTTAGGGTTTTCTGAAGCTCATTATAGAGTTTTTCTGTTATTGCTGCTATATTTCTACTATCTGTTAATGAATTATTCATATAGAACCGGGTTCCTTGATTGCTGAATATGTTGCTAAGTTGATTATGTACAAATATGATCAATGAGTGAGAAAATATGTGTTATGATGACTAACTAATCAAGGGTTTTTCAATTCTAAAAATATATTTGACTGAATGATTCAGATCTAGATTTGAGATTGAATATATTCTAAAAAATATTATTTACAGATATATATGAAATTTGGTGTTAATGAAAGCGCGTATACATGCGGGTTCAGTGAAGAAAAGTAGTGTATGCTTTTGGAGATAATAAATGTTCAAGGTGGAATTTGACTCTGCATACTGATTCTGAAATCTGCTTGTTAGAGTGTTCAAATTACATTGATCTCACTGTTCAGTTTGATGAATTGGGTGAAGTTTATTGCTGCTGATCTTTGTGAAGGGTTGTGTTGAAGCTGTGTGATCTAGTATGAAATTTTATGAAATGTGGTCTCTAGTGATTATGAGGGAAGTAGAATCTTCCTTCCAGTAGAAGCTGGTGTTCTGATCAGGGAATGTAAAGCTCCCTTCCTGTAGTGGCTGGTAAACAAGACCAGGGGGTTGTAGCTCCCTTTCAGTTGCAGCTAAAAACGAGAGAAGGTTGCAACCTTCTATAGGTAGATGCCTGCGTACTGATATGAGTGTGCATTAGTACAATATTTTAAGCAATTTTCCATATAATAATTATTGAAGATAGAGACAACATTAGTGGTGGTTTTCTCCCGAATTGGTTTTCGACCTTAAATCTTAGCGTTCATGTGTGTTGCTCTTGTGTGATGATTTATTTTTCTGTTACTACACATATTTAATGATTAACTAACAAATACATGACTAATAAGCTAAGTTAAAGATTGTTTTTGAAAAATTTTCTAACAATAAAATTATATCATTATACGCAAGTTTGTTTTGGCATTTGCGCATGTATACACGAGTTGCATTCATCAAAGCCGCATATGGAATTTAGTAAAGAAAAAAAGTTTAAATTATCAATAAGTTCTAAATACAAATTCACCCTCCTCTGAGTCTTTTTCCCTACATATAATACAATCGTGCACCAGTGTGCTATTTTAAACAGTGTGCACCCATTAAAAAGAACTATTTTTTAAAAATTCGTGCAAGGGCTGACATGGATTGGGATATGACTATGCAAGTTGTCCCATAGGTTAGGTGCCATATTCCTATATATATTAATACAAACCCTATAAATCTAAAATAAAAATCCCTAATTGCGAAGTCATATAAACAAGAAGGAGCAAGGGTTTAACGTAAGAATGGATTTTTTTTTTTTTTGAATTTTAATTATATGTAAAAAGGAATAGAGATTTTAAATGATTTTATTAGCAAAATGTATAGTAAAATTTAAAATTTTTACTGTCCATGTATTAAAGCTAACAAAAACTGTAAAAAAAACAATTATTACAGTAAAATTTAACAATTTCACTATACTACAGGGTTTTTGTGTGAATCCCCAGATGTTTCAAATTCTAATTCTCTGAATATTGTTGTTGTTCAAAGTATTTTGTTTCTCCACAGTGATGTTGTGCTCTCTTGCTCCAGGTATGTCTCTCATGAAAATCCCTCCGTGATTTTTTTTTCAAAAATAATGAAATAATGAATAGATTTTACTATTTAAAGAACTTTTTTATGAAATTAGATTTTCAAAAATCATTGGCCACTGCATTTTTGAATTTACCCCTTTTTTTTCACTTAAAAAAAAAAAAGTTTCACATTTTTGTTTTCCTAATATTCAATGTTTTCTAAAACTAACCGCAGCAGTGCATGCATTAATGAAACTGCACCGGTGCGGTTAACAATACATTAGCACCAATGAAAAAAAAATCCATTTTTAAGGCACTAAAATTACTTTTAGGTATGTACACCAAAAAATATTGTTGATTTTCGTTAAATGCAGGGAGAAAATCTGATAATTATATCAAATGGAAAATTCTTCAAAATTCAGCTCGTTCTATAATATTTCTCAAATTCCATCGTGGAGTTCATCCTATCCATTGCCATAAGTAATTACTTTTTATTATGTTTATATTTTCATTACCTAATTGAATTTTTTCTATCCATGTCAATCAACTGGAAAAAATTAATGTATACAAATTTTTAGGTTCATGCTGATTCAAAATCGAGTTTAAATGCACAAAATATTCAAACAGTTCCAAAATGTTGGAAGCCCTTATAAGGATTAACATACCACAAGGAACAGTTGCTAGATGAAAATGGACAACCATTTCACAGTGCCAATTGTAACATGCCATCTTCTACCCATAATCCTGTAATATTCCCAAATGGGAGAAGCAGGAATATAGTGCATGCATATAAAAATAGCAACAAATATCAATACAATACATGTGAGCCAAATGATAGATCCATGGTATTATGTATAACAACAATAATTAAGTACAAGATCTTGGGGATCAAGCCCCTCAAGATAGGGAAAATAAGCCTCCAGTGCCAAAATGCACCTAAAACATGTAATACAATGCTATGCAAAATATTGAGGCAAGCACATCGCAATTTTAGTGACTAATACTATATTTGGAACATATAATTAAATATATAGGAAAATATCATGCTTCTACAAGGCCAAAAATGGAGATATATGCTCCGATACACTTTTCCTAGACAACCCAAGAAGGGTTTCCAGAAATACAAAAAATATAAATGGTGGATCTAAGGCCCTAGGGCTGAAGATGCACTAAAACTAAAGAACATAATAGGAGGTGGTTGAATCTAATTTAGATCTGAAAGAACTCCTCCAAAGAACCCTCTCAATAAAGGGTTGATCCCTTCAATGGAAAGCAAACACTCTAAATGGAGCACAGGACTTGCCCATGCAAAAAATCACTAAAATAATGCAGCTCTGTATTGGAACTACACTATAGGCAATAAAATCAACTTGGCCTGATGCCAAACATGTAAAATAATCCCAAGGGGCTCCTTTACTGGCTTCCCAATGGAAGTAAACCTCCTCCACTACAAAACTAGCTCATAAAACACTCAACAAGGTCTCCCACTGCTGCACCCTACAACTCAGCACATCTCTCAACAGAAACTGCGCTGTAACACAATAATAAAGCTTAGTATAAAACCTGAATGTGGAAATTTAGCGAAAATTTCTTCCAAGAGGCCTCTCAAGGATAGAGGTAGGATTCCAAATCAGGAACACCTGGTGCTAAACAACACTACAATCTTAGCTAAACAGCTGAAGAAAGCTTATATGTCTAAACAGACCATATAATCTAAAACATAACATATCATAACATGAATAATATAACTTCCATCCTCTTCCTTATATAATAAATGAGCTTCCAAACCCTATACCCCATCTGTTAATGACATTAATTCCATGAAATGTGTCTCCATCTAAAACTTCATTGTCCCTCATTGAATGCCACTCCTCTATGACAACATTGTTGATTTGGTCAAGGTTGATCCAGTCCACATGATTTAGCCTCTTTTCACACCTAAGGGTGATTTATTAAGCTGAAAATATGATCCACTTTCACATGAGAAGTGGTTTTATTCCTAATAAAGATATTTATGGGTCTCCCTACCCACTCAGTCATCAAACAAGAAAGAAAAATTAGATTTTAATATTCCAATTAGTTGTATGCTAATTTAGGAATATTACAATCCTCCCCTCCCAAATTTCTCTTTTCCTCAAGAAAATACAAGGATAAATCTGAAAAATATAGGGAAACTTCATCCCCATGTGAAGCTCCATCCTCCAAGCTATCATCCATATAAAATGAATCACCTCCAGAGTGGTAATTCATAGAAAAACTCCTCCCATATACTCATGAGAGGCACCTCCGAAGTGCTCAAGCTACCCAAATGGCTCAACCCATAAGGAAACAAGAGACCCAATGTTGTAGTCATGCATGGTCCAATGCTCTTCAAGAAATATGAAACATAAGAACCATGGAGAATCTCTCTCACAAAGGGCACATCCAATCCTTCCATACTCCCTCTAATAACTCCCATAAGAAGAATAAGCACATCATAAATATATGGGATCAAAACCAATGATACATAAACAATTAAATGCAACAATGGAGGTGGATCATAGTCCCACATGTGTAACCAGTGCAATGCATCTCCTAACTATCTCAGATCATGATATGGTAAGTGGTTTCCCCACCACTTACTTGCTTCCATAGTTTTCTCAGAAGTTCTGAAAATGTGAGAAATTTTTGGTGCCTTTGGTACACACCCGGAATGATATATCATGTCCCTATATCGTCCTAGGGAGCGGCCATGCTCAAGAATTTTTATGGCCCAAAGTTGGCCATGAAGTTTTTAAGGAAGAATGCTTCCCCTTGTAATAATGGTCTACACATGTATGGTAAAGGAATGTAAATATTCATCAAATAAATCATTATACATACAAACATGATCCTTACCATAAACTCTACTCCTAAAAGTGGAGTGGCTCATAGACAGATCCCCTCTCATTCCCCAAGAGGAAAGAGGTGATTGTGATGACTCCACCAAAGAGTTATATATATCTTCCATATCCACATGATCCATGAATCTCCTCAAATGCTGATATATTTCCTCTTCAAATCCTTCCCAAGTATATCGCTCGATCATAGTATGGTATGCTGTCATGGAATAAGTATGGCTGAAGAGAAAATATTCATGTGCTGCATGTAGTAACTTCTCCTTCAGCTTGGAAGCTATACATAAGAAGATCCTAACATGATAGTAGATGACCTCATCTTTGACTGAATATCCCTCCTCTTGTAGCTGGTAATCAATAATAATGCAAGTGAAAAGATCCTTGGAATAATCCACCAATAGCTGGGATTTCGAGTATGGATTTATCCTCCAAAGTGACAGTGCTCATGATCTGTCATAGAAAGAATGTGTCATGTATTTTTACTCCTCTTTGACATCTCTCATGCCAAAGTGACATATTGGATGGCTACTATCCTCCCATTGCTACTCATTTCTCAGTGCAATATCTAAGATGAGAGTGGGTAATGATGATGTTGGGAGAATGTCTCCCTCCTCCTTAAGTCTACCCAAGACTATCAGCATTGTACAATGATCTCTCAATGCTCCCACTTATCTTGGATCTATGAGTGGCACAACATGTTGAGAGAAATCTTTAATCCTATTCTAATCAGTGGATCTCCTTAGTGGAATTCCTCCATGTAATGAAAAATCAAGTCCTAGAGCAGGTGGTATATGTGAGTGGACTGATTTGTCCCTACCCTCACTGTGCAAATCACCCTCCTTCTTCTATTCATAAACCTACTGAAAAGGATGGGTGTATATGCTCTCAATCATTTGGTGCTAGCCCTCCTTCTCATCTTCTCCTACCTTCTGCAAGATCTCACAGTCTAAGGTGTCTTCATCAGATGTAATCAACCCATGTACACCCAACATCTCACTGGTGTCAAAAGTCTTGATCACAAAGGAATGATTTATCATAGTGTGTGTCCCCAAGATTGGATTCAATGTTGGAACACACTTGCTCCATTGTTTTGTGTCATTGTCTATCAATATAGACACATGCTTCTCATGATATTTATATGAAATATCCTTTGGAATTTCTTGCAAAGATACAAGGGCTCCTCTAGTTGAAGCATTTGCTTCATTTCCATATCCAAATAGAAGTAGTTCTCCTCCTACTATCACAACGCTGGAGGATATTTCCAACTCTTCCTCTTCCTTCTCCTCGTCATTAAGACATACTTTGTCTTGATCTCCTCTTGAAGGAGGAATCCTCAACTCTTCTTCTTGAAAAGAAATTTCTTGCTAAAGTGGGGCCTTTCCCTTGTAGTTTGTTTCATGGATCCTTCCAACTCATGCAAAGGTTTTGATTTCTTGGGTTTGGTTTTCTCTCCCAAGGAAGCTTCATCTTGTTTCAAATAAAATCTTTTCACTAACCGCCTAGTGATTTTTTCATAAATGGATATATTTTCATTATTCAATGAAGAATATTCAAATAACCACCAGGCATAAGCCTTACCTTCAAGATGTAGCGTTTTTATTCGAATGGATTTGTCTTCTGAAACTTGATGTAGTTGGAAATATGTGTCTAGCTTCTTTACCCAGGCTTTGGCTGTGCTCTTCGGTGACCCATCAAATGTAGGTAGAAATAATCTGCCCCAACTGTGTTGCATGCACCCTCTTCCTCTATTGTGATTACTGGGTCTTCTCTCTTCTTTGATTTGACAAAATCCTTGGAATTTTAGATTCTCCATAAATCTTCTAGACCGAGATTCATATTCTTGGAGATAATCACCAAGGGTCTCCTCCTTTGGTGTTTCTCCTTCATGTTCTTCTCTTGCCAAGAATGTAGGTATGGTACCACATTGTAGAAATGATTGTGTGGTTGAATTCTCACACACATAATATGAAGAACCGGGGCTTTCTTCATGTGCAAATATTCTTAAGGGATCTTCATGCAATTCCCTCCTCATTCCCTTGATTTCTCTTTTAAGCTCATGCATAGTTTGGAGAAGAAGTTCTTAAAAATTCTTTCCCTCCATTCCTCCAAATAAAAGAGAATTGCCTTTGTCTCTTTTATAAGCCTTCTCTTTTCAGTGAGAAGCTTCTTCATCTTCTAATAACATAGATGCAATGTCTTCATAGGCGGAGCCAATATTATTCCCTCATACCATTGTAATGTTCCCAAATGGGAAAAGTAGGAATATAGTGCATGAATATAAAAATAGTAGCGAGTATCAATACATTACATGTGAGCCAAATGATAAATCCATGGTATTATGTATAAAAACAGTAAGTAAGTACAATATCTTGGGGATCAAGCCCCTCAAGATCGGCAAAAGAAGCCTCCAATGCCAAAATGCACCCAAAACAAGTAATACACTGCTACACAAAATATTGAATCAAGAAAAATTTAGTTTTAGTGACTAATACTACAGAAAGAACATATAAATAAATAGATCTGAAAAAATCATGCTCCTACAAGGCCAAAAATGGAGATCTATGCTCCCATACACTTTTCCTAGACAACTCAGGAAGGGTTTCCAGAAATGCACAAAACATAAATGGTGGATCTAAAGCCCTAGGGCTGAAGATGAAATGAAACTAAAGAACATAAAAAGAGGTGGTTGAATCTAATGTAGATATGAAAGAACACCTCCAAACAACCCTCTCAATGAAGGGTTGATCCCTTCAATGGAAAGCAAACACTCCAAATGGAGCACAGAACTTGTCCATGCAACAACTCACTAAAATAACATAGATCTAGATTGGAACTATGTTGTAGGGGATAAAATAAACTTCGCCTAATGCAAAAGATGTCAAATAAGCCCAAGGGGTGCTTTTACTAGCTTCCCAATGGAATGAATCCTTCCTCCACTACAAAACTAGCTCAGAAAACACCCAACAAGATCTTCCACTGCTGCACCCTGCAACTCAACATATCTCTCAACAAAAACTGCACTGTACCACAAGACTGAAGCTTGGTCTGAAATATAAATGTGTAAATGTAGTGCAAAGCTCTTCTAAGAGGCCTATCAAGGATAGAGGTGCGATTCTCGATGAGGAACACCTGGTGCTAAACATCACTGTAATCTTATCTAAACAGATGAAGAAAGCTTATATGTCTAAACAGACCATATAATATAAAACATAACATGAATAACATGAATAATATGGTTGCCATCCTCTTCCTTATATAAGAAATGAGCTTCCAAACCCTAAACCCCATCCATTAATGACATTACTTCCATGCAATGTGTCTCCATCTAAAACTGTGTTTTCGCTCATTGAATGGCGCTCCTCCATGACAATGTTGTCGATTTGGTCAAGGTTGACCCAGTCCACATGCTTTAGCCCCTTTTGAAATGTAAGGGTGCTTAATTAAGCTGAAAATACTATCCACTTTCACATGAGAAGTGGTTTTATTCCTAATAAAGAGATTTATGGGTCTCCCTTCCCACTTATTCATCAAACAAGAAAGAAAAATTAGATTTTAATATTCCAATCAGCAGCATGCTAACTTAGGAATATTACATCTTGGGACAATGATGGTAAAAATAATTTTTTGGTATAATGTAATTATTTCGACGTCAAACCAAATAATTATGCATTGGTATGCTTACCAATTGATATAATCGATTTTGTACTAATCATGTTCAAATATATTTTTGAAATTCTTAGGATTCTAGTGACGATGAGCGCCCTACGTACCATGTTTCATTACACCCCACGACAATGTAAAATCGAGAGAAGGATGAATTCGAAGAAGAAATAGAAGAGGAATGATACCAAGAATGGTTGAATCAACCACCTATTTGATTCCCACTATGTCCATATTCACTAATTAGGAATGACTACAAAAATAGTAATTCTTCACAAGCTAGCAATGGAAAAATTAAAATAGAGGTTGGTATGGATGATTACTTAAGGGATACAACTTCCATGGAGACAATGTTGTTAGATGCATTCAATAACGATGATCAACTAGGGGATGATGCTCATATCGCTAATACCTTTTTTGAAAGCCTTAAATTTTCTTCTACCACCCCTCTCTTTTGACCTGGCGCTCAGTCAAAGTATACCTAGTTGGGGACAATGATGTTACTATAAAACATGAAAGAAAATTTTGGCTTGTCGAATGCATGTTTCTTGGAAATTTTCAGGTAATTGAAAATCAAGTCCCTTATGTTTTGAGAAATCTTGTTACACAATCAACATTACAAATGGTAAATTTTATGAACATTAACAATAATTATTGGCATTAATGTACATTTAATATTTTCAATGACCAAGTACAAGTTATTCAAAGATAAGGTTTATTTTAGTGAGAATTTCTTGTCCGGTAGCTGTCAAGAGGCAAAGAAATTGTTGAAAATGTTGGGTGTTGAGTACATATCATATCATGTATGTCCAAATGATTGTATTCTATATAGAGGATAATATGCAAGCAAAAAAATATGTCTGAAATTTGGGCATGAAAGGTATGATAAATAAAAAAATAAGGGTAAATCACGTGGTCATCCTTTTAAGACGTTGAGGCACATGCCCATAATCCCAAGGATTCGAAGGTTATTTCATTGGAAATATTTATCTATTTTGTAGGGATGGAATGCCTCACACAAAAGTGAGTTGGGAGTTATGTGAATCCAAATAGATTCAATAGCCATGAAGCATGTAGAGGATACATGGCCCGAAAAATTCAAGGATGAAGTACGAATTCTACGACTAAGCATAGCCATGGATGGCATCAACCCATATTCCCTCCAAAGCACCAACTATTCTATTTGGCCTATAGTAGTGATCAATAACAATATCCCCCCATGGTTCTCAGTGAAGAATGAACATCTTAAGTTGGCTCTCATAGTCTATGGTAGAAGACAACTGAATAATATTGATGTCTACTTACAACCATTGGTAGATGAATTGAAGGAATTATGGGATAGGATAAATGTATACTATCTATCACAACCCATCACAGTAGATAGGAGTTTTATGTTGTGTGGAATATGTGCTTACCAAACACATGATTATCCAGAATTAGGATTTTTCTTTGGTAAATTACATGTTTATTGATTTGTTTATATACATAAAATGTTCTTTCAAATATTAATTATTTAATTCATTGTAATTTTTCTGGTCTTCATAATATTATTTAACTTGCCATGCATATTTTATATAATAATTTCACATGTCTTGTAACAAAAGGGTATTGTGGATGTAAATTTTGTGGACCTTCTCTGAAATCTAGATGGTCCAACGACCTACGAAAGCTAGTGTATGACAACTCCAGGGTATACCTCCTAGAAGAACACCCTTACAAAAGAGCAACATCCGCTTTCAATGGTAAACGAGAGAGAAACCAAAGGCCTGCAATAATGACACCAGCTAAATGGCTTAGAGAATATGAGAGAGAGAAGTAGAAGGAGTTTATAAAAATGTTCGTTTCAAATGGGGAGCCTATGTTTTATGATCCAAAATTCTTTGACACCTATGCTGAGAAATTTCCCATTGGGATGAAAGGGAAATCTATCTTTTATAACATCACATATTGGGATTATATTAAGATTACCCACTTATTATATCCCATGCATATATTAAAAAATATTTCATCTTCTTTATGCGGGCAAATATCATCAAAGAAAGTGACACATTGGCTATCAAGACAGATCTTATTACCTCAAAAAAAAAGGAACATTGGCCAAGATGTATTATAAAGTATAGGATCATAGACTGGTCCCTCTAATTAGTATCTCAAATAAGGTTATGTCCCATGGATTTGAAAAAAATTATCTTTGTTTGGACAAGGAAGTTATAATGGGTGTGAGGGTGCCATATTCATATGGATCTTCACTATGGTGCTACTTCACCGTGGAAGACCATTTGTCAAGGTTGAAATCGCATGACCATTTGAATCTTTTAAGAGTATGTACAATGTTAAAAGCGTGATTTTATTATTTTTTATATAAATAAATTTTATCCCATGTAGGGATCATAAAACATAACTAATTTTATATAGGATTGCACATGTTTATAACTTTCCAGTGTCATTATCCTTTTTCTATGTGTGGGTGTGTAAAACATGACTTCCCTAAAGACTTAGGATGCGCCATATCTAGATTATTTGCATTTATATGTTGGATCACATCAAAATAGATTCATGTGGCTAGCATTCCAT
Organism: Pinus albicaulis; assembly: GCA_034641835.2. Classification (NCBI taxonomy): domain Eukaryota; kingdom Viridiplantae; phylum Streptophyta; class Pinopsida; order Pinales; family Pinaceae; genus Pinus; species Pinus albicaulis. The sequence continues at coordinate 423,201,023 of CM076582.1, forward strand.
GTTAGTGTCAAGATATAGTTGAGATTGTTTTCATGTTTGAGAAGGACCTACCGGCGCGTTCCATGGGCTTGCAGGTTTGTCTTCTAATCCATCTAGTAGATGAGGCTTAACTAGTTGGGGTGGTTTCTTGTCATTGGATGTTCTTCTTAAAGAGGTACATTGTAACACCCCCAATTTATGTGTTTGAATTTCAAAGCTAGACATTTGAACTTTAATCCTAAGGGGAGTGGACCCCAAAGGATAAGTATTTTGTGAATGTAATTAAATATTTAATTTGAGGAAATGAATAAAATGATTGTGTGCAGATTGACTAAAATGAGATTATGAGATCACTTTCTAAATCCATGAGGATGGATAAGGCAACTATTTCCCCACAATCTTTCAAAAATCCTTGAAAGGAATTATTTCTAATTTAGATTTTTGAGGAAGAATCTAAATTTCCCCAATGATGAGGAAAGTAGTTGGGAAGAGGTAAAAAGCTGGAAAATCTTAGGAAAATCATAAAGCAGCTTTAAAGAGTCCCTAAAATGGGAAGCCTAGGCAAACAGGAAGAAAAGCATCCTGCTATTCTGGACGCAGAATTAGAAACATGCTTTGGGGAACAATAGCTTAAATAAGCTGCTCCTAAACAGATTAGTGGTTGGTCTGTGGTGGAGGTGATCTCAGCTCGGGGGTGAGTTCTGGGAGATAGAAGAACTCTAAGGTTGGGAGGTTGGTCGAATGCATGAGTGGTATGTAATTAAATTGAATTGGTGTTTCTATTTTCTGTGGTATGAATTGGCTACATATAATTGTTTGATTTTATGTTAGAATTATTGAATGCCACATTCAATAGAATAAATCATCAGGAATTCACCTTCATGATTCTGTATAGTTGTAAGCAAGAAAATCTGTGGAGTAGAATCCAACAGAATCTCTAAACTAGTGTTGGTTTAGATCTGAGGATACAGAGTTCTCCACAGGAAAATTGGTGAATTAATTTTAACCTGTTTCTGATTATTAGAATGAGTTAATAATATACATACATAAGAGAGAAATATATGAGAAATTATGTACTGCAATTAAGAGTAGTATTATATGAATTGTCATATAGACTGAGTATCAAAATGAAAATAAAACTTTTACAGACTACCTTCCAGGAAACAGTACACTATCTTTACATGAATAGGATTACAGTAGTCAGTTATGTCTGCATATAAACAAGCAATTCTACATCAGAAGGAAGAAAATAACAAATTGCATGGGACTATCTATTCATATTTAGTTGCCATGAATTACACTCATAGTATGAGTTAAAATCCACTATGTGAAAGAAGGATAAATAAATAATTTAACATGCATATTTTATAACAGTAGACCATAAACAAAATCTACTCTATTATGTGAACAAGATACTAGGAGGTATAGTGTTATATTACAAACAAAATTGTTTCCAGACACAGATACACAGATACATATTAGCACATCACTTGTAGGTATTCACAAAGCCTAAAGAGATATGATGCAAATCAATTATCAATTTCGATTTAGTACTTTTTCTTTCAAGTCTGAATCTGTGGAAAGAGCATAGCTGACAATACTTGGAAATATTCCACTAATTGAGAAAAGATTTAGTTCACTGTTATTGTCCAATTACCATCCAGAGAAATAGGAGAAATATACACAAAAATGTATTTGAGTACTAGCATAATAATGCTAATGATAGCTGAGACAGAATAATCACTGGAAAGCTACAATAAAAAGGATGGACTATAAAATTTTATGCAACCAAATTCACTGTGGCAGAGCACAGTTAAGTTGTTAAATAACATAGTCACTATTTGCAGGCATATAATTCTAACCTATGAATGGCCTATAAGTATTATGGCAACAAAATACAACTGAGTGGGAATACATGTAGCTGCTCAATAATGCCATAACTAAGTATAAACCTGAACTCAAGCTAGAAGAGTAAAGAAATGCCTTGTTGCAGATACATAAGATTAACCATAAGCACAATTTATAATAGGAAACAGACAGAGTTATATAATCAACAAAATTAAACGATTCAAGTCCATTATGGCATGAGGACATGGTCAAAATCGTAAACGTTTCCAAAATTGAAATAGTAAATGAGTCAGGGTTGAAACCCAGAAAAAGTTTTAATGGCTAAAATTATACAAAGACATCAATTAAAGTTATTAAGTTGTTGAAAATGTTTCAAGAACGAGGTGAGGAGAACTGGTTCCTTCAAACTAGTGTTCAACGAGTACCGACTTGGAAAGGATCAAAGAAATTTGTATTAGTGCTGAAGGGAGCTACGATTTTCGTGGGTCGAGAGAGAAAGAGTAGGAAGTCGATTGTCAATACCTGCAAGAGTCAAAAACCCCAATATGAGTACGAATTAAAATGGAAAAGAACGCTATCAAAACAAAAATTTGTTAAATGAGGAACAACAAATTACCTGAGGCTCGAGCAACTCTAAGCTATCGAGGACCTGGCATATACATAGAGGAACGACAGAATTAAGCATACGATGGAGAGTGGACATTATCACAGACATAAAATAGTTGCATAAACAAACAGTAGAAATTATTACCTATAAAGGTTAAGAAAAGAACGAATGATTCACATTCTTCTGTCACCCTGCGAAGGACGCAGACAATCTTTCGATATGCTTAAGGGAGAAGACGAGTATTTTTCCAGGACCAAGAACACAACACAATGGTTCTGTCTCGTTCATAAGAATGCATATAGAGCAATATAATAACCAGAAACTTAAAGCAATGAATCAAATCGTTGGAAGCAGCTGAATCCAACCCACTGCAAAAAGAAACAAAAAATTTTCATTAAGCGAAGTAGCAGACAAAAATCCATCTGTATGGAACGATGGAAAACAATCCAAACAAATCTGAATCTCAGTAACTAGTCGAACAAATACGCGTTACCCTAAACGAATAAGGATACATTTCATAACCTCAGGAGTAGACATACCTACGTGGTTTAATGAAGCACTGAGACGCGTAGAATGGATGAATAGATGCACTGAGAACTCAATGGCGTCGGAAGTGCACTGTTACAAGACCAATATAATAATAATGAAGAGAAAAGAACCGGAAAAACCAATAATACTGAAATTTATATGTACAAAACCCTAACGCATCGTTAGATCCACATCGTCCACCTGGCAAGATCTTAACGATGAAGCCACGGATCAAAGAGTGGGATGCGTAATTAACAATCAATACGTTTAGCATTTAATGTGATTTACAATATCATAAATGTCAATACAGGCTGGTCGTGCCATCCAAATTAAAATCGCACCAAGGTAAGCTAGCGTGGAGGGTTCCAGAGTTGCGTGGAGCCAACCCACGTGACCGCCAATCAAATAAGACTCATTCCAAACTACACAATTACACCCAAAATCGTCTACAGATTTACGTGGATAACGAATTCACGTCGCAACTTAATTAAATTACATTCAAATCCATATGACGTGGATATCCAAGTAAAGGAGTTTGGTTTAATATAAATACTGACCAAAATTCAACGAATGGCCATGAGAGCCTGTATGCACAGATAGCCACACGAATACATTACATCAAATTATAATTCATACTTTGTAAACAAACGGGAATAGGTGAACAATCTTCACTGTTTCATATAATTCGATCAAATTATATCGAGAGGGTTATTATGTGCAAAGGGAGTGGGTTCCCCAGTATCTATTAAAATATTATAGTTGAGGACCCAAGGTTCATTACGACACAAACAAGGTGGTGAGATATAACCGTGGAGTTTTGATAAACAAAACCATTGGGTGGTATTTTATAAATAATGATGGTTCGCAGTATTAATATTATTATATCCCAATTGAGGTTAGATATAGTTGAGATGGGCAAATGAAACATAATTAGGTAAACAATTATGAATTGAGTAAACCAACATAAGTATAGTATCCTTCCAGAATGAAATTGAAAAGAGGAAGGCTTGAAATAAAAACAATTTTTTTTTTGTTACGTAAATTTGAGGTGTGACAAATGGTATCAGAGCCCAAGATATAAAACTGGGCTGGTGACATTGTGCTCACTGTTTCTGTGTATTCACTGTATAAATTAAATTCTGTGGAAAAAAATATATATATATATATATTATTTTATTTTTATTTTCACTAATCTGTGTTGAGTGTGTACAATAGTGCTGAAATGGCAGAAGGTGACGAAATCTATGTTGATCTGCGTGATGAGGATAATGCACCAGATCTCAATGCGCCCATGATGGCTATGTTGTGGGAATTGCAACAAGAATTGGCTGAGATAAAAAGCCAGAATGACAGATTGTCATTAGCCAGTGAGGAGTAGGAAAAGCTCATCAGAGAATTAACTTCGCGGAACAGCCAAGAAGGCGAAGGTTCTTGGAAGAGGAAAACCGATGAGTCTGATGAAGAAGATGCTATTAGGCATCAGAGTAAACAGAAAAAGGAATTACAGGGGGAATTCCGAAAGATTAAACCTCCCTCCTATGATGGGGAGAAGGAGGAAGATGCTGAAGCCTGGTTGCTGAATATGATTAAGTATTTCTAGGTCTATGAATATGAAAGCAATCTGAAGGCAAGATTAGCTGTTTACTAGCTACAAGGTAAGGCTACCTTGTGGTGGGAGGAGACAAACATGGTTCATGCCATTGATGAAAAGACAGTCACCTGGGAAGATTTCCAGGTTAAGTTCAAAAACAACTACCTAAATGAATGTTACTATAATGATAAAGCCAAATAATTTCATGAACTTAGACTGGGACAACTCATTATTGATGAGTTTGTCACTAAGTTTACAAATCTGTTGAGATATGTACCCTACATAAGGGAAGAAAAGGCAAAAGTACAGAGGTTTCTGAATTTTTTTCCTGTTGTATACAAAGAGAAAATCGATTTTAACAACCCAAAAACAATGGAAGAAGCTGTTAGAAAAGATAGATTATGTTACCAACAGTTCAAAGGAAAAACTGAACAAGGGAAAAGTTGGGTAAATAAGAATGAGTTCAAAGGGAGGAAACAGAAACCAGCCTATTTGAAAAATTTTGGCAGAGATCATCAACGGAAAAAGTTTAATAAACCCAAAGAAAGTCAAACTGCTCAGTCCCAAGTGGCTTCCAAACAAATAGATGGAGACAGTAGGAAGGAGGGCCCAGTGAAAATGAGAGAACCTCTGAAATGCTGGGGATGTGGAGAACCCCATTTGTTGAGAGATTGTCCCCATCGAAACATTCAGATGATTATGAGAGATTGAGAAGCCACTACAGTAAATGACATAGCCAGAAATATACCAACTATCAGTGCAGCCTTGGAAAATCAACAAGAAGAACATCAAGCTACCATGGTGGAAATGGAGGGTAAGATTTCTGACCTATCTGTTACTGTTCTGATTGATCTGGGTGCTTCTTTGAGTTACATTAGTCCTGAAATTGTAGAAAAATGTAATCTTAAACCTGAAAAATTTCAGCAGTCATGGTTGGTTCAGCTGGCCACTGGAACCAAGAGAAAGGTAACACATAAACTGCCCCGAACAGCAATCAAATTAAATGATTTTCAAATAGAAGTAAATTTGAACATTCTGCCCTTAGGTTCATATGACCTACTGATAGGAATGGACTGGCTGGAACAGAAGAAAGCCTTGATGAACTGCTGGGATAAGACTTTGCATTGTGTAGATGAGGAAGGGAAACCTTTTATTCTCAAAGGAAAACCAAAACCTATTTCTATAAGACAAATATCAGCCCTGCAATTAAAAAGAACAACTAGAAAAGGATATTAGGTTTATGCAGTACAGGTGGAAGAAATGGAATAGAAAACTAAAGAAAATCTGCTGGATGTATTACCAGTGATAAGGGAATTTAAGGAAGTTTTTCCGGATGAGATCCCTCATTTTCCCCCCAAAAGAGAGATTGATTTTTCAATCGATCTAGTGTCGGGAGTAGTACCTGTCTCTCGAGCCCCTTATCGAATGAGTCCCCTTGAGCTTATGGAACTGAAAATGCAATTACAAGAACTATTAGATAAAGGGTATATCAGACCGAGTGTGTCTCCTTGGGGAGCACCAGTGCTGTTCGTGAAAAAGAAAGATGGAACTTTTCGGATGTGCATTGATTACCGCCAACTGAACAAGTTGACCATTAAAAATCGATACCCTTTGCCTCGAATTGATGATCTTTTTGATCGAGTGAGAGGAGCTTCAGTCTTTTCAAAGATTGACTTAAGAACTGGTTATCACCAGCTCAGAATCAAAGAAGAAGACATCAGAAAAACAACCTTTCGAACCAGGTATGGTCACTACGAATTTGTAGTCCTACCTTTTGGGTTGACAAATGCCCCTGCCACATTTATGTGCCTAATGAACAGTGTGTTAAATAAGTATCTGGATAAATTTTTCCTTGTGTTCATAGATGATATCTTAGTCTACTCAAAAAGTGAGGAGGAACATAAAGAACACTTGAGAATAGTATTGCAAACTCTGAAGGAAAACCAGCTATATGCCAAGTTTAGTAAATGTGAATTTTATAAAGATAAGATCCAATACTTGGGGCATATTATTTCTGAACAAGGCCTTGCTGTTGACCCTGAAAAGATAAAGGCCATAAAAGAATGGCTTGTGCCAACTGATGTTTCACCAGTGAGATCATTCATGGGGATTGTAGGCTATTATCGTAGATTTGTGGAGAGGGTTTCTGCCATAGCACATCCCATAACGTCATTACAAAGGAAAGGTGTCAAATTTGAGTGGACTGAAAAATGCCAAAACAATTTTGACCAATTAAAACTAAAACTTACTACATCCCCTATACTAAAGATTGTAGATCCTGATAAAGAATTTGTCGTATGTACAGATGCCTATAGAGAGGGGTTGGGTGGAGTTCTTTTGCAGGAAAATTCGGTTATTGCATATGAATCTAGGAAATTGAAGATACATGAACAAAACTATAGTGCCTATGATTTGGAGTTAGCTGCTGTTATTCATGCTTTGAAAATGTGGCGACACTATCTCCTTGGAAAGAAATTTACATTGATGACTGATCATATTAGTCTCAAATATTTCTTTTCCCAAACTGATTTGAATGTTAGACAAGCCAGATGGTTGTCTTTTCTAAGTGAATTTGACATGGATATAAAGCATATCAGAGGGAAAGAAAATAAAATTGCTGATGCTTTACGTAAAAATGCTTTTCAAATTCTAGGTAGCAGTGGAAGTAGTGCCCAGTTTGATTTAGAAGAGTTAATGAAACAGGCAGCAAACCAAGATCCAAATTATGAAGTACTATTGAAATTACTGAAGAAGGAGAAAACTGATTTCACTCAAAACCAAAAAGGGTTGATCTGTTATAAGAATAGATTGTATATTCCCAATGTAGAGTCCTTAAAAAGGGAAATTTTGGATGAATATCATAAACAACCATATGCAGAACATCCAGGATATCAGAAAATGTTAACAGCTTTGAAAAAGAAGTTGTTTTGGCTAGGAATGAAGAGAGATGTAGCAAAATATTTAACTAAATGCATGGAATGTCAACTAGTCAAAGTTGAGCATCAACATCCTGTGGGTCTCTTAAACCCGTTACCGATTGTAGAATGGAAGTGGGACACCGTTTCCATGGATTTCATAACAGGATTACCCAAAACCAAACACCAACATGATTCAGTGATGGTGGTAGTAGACACCTTAACAAAAGCTGCACATTTCATACCAGTGAAATCTACCTTCGGAACAGCTCAAGTAGCGAATGTGTTCCTGAAGGAGGTAGTAAGACTTCATGGGGTTCCAAAGGTAATTGTTTCTGGCTGAGATTCTAAGTTTACAGCAGCCTTTTGGAAAGGGCTGGTTGGAGGGATGGGTACTAAGTTGAATTTTAGTACTGCTTATCACCCTCAAACAGATGGTCAGACGGAGAGAACAAACCAAATTCTGGAGGACATGCTGAGAATGTATGTGATGGATAGGCCATCAAAGTGGGAAGATTATTTGCATTTAGCCGAATTTTCCTATAATAACAGCTACCAATCCTCCATCAAAATGAGTCTGTTTGAAGCACTCTATGGTAGAAAATGTCGTACTCCATTGAGCTGGAGTCAACCAGAGGATAAATTGATGTTAGGGCCAGATGCTTTGAAAGAGATGGAAAGAATTGTCAAACAGATACAAAGAAATATCAAGACAGCACAAGATCATCAGAAAAATTATGCTGATAAGAAGAAAGTGCACCGAGAATTTACAGTGGGAGAGCATGTGTACTTACGTATTAAACCCAAAAAGAGCACACTTTATGCTAGAAGTTGTGCAAAACTATCTCCTAGATACTGCGGTCCTTTTGAAGTATTGGAAAGGGTAGGACCAGTAGCTTACAAATTGGCCTTACCACCCCATGTTAGAGTTCATGATGTGTTTCATGTTTCGTTATTAAAAAAATATGTGCATGATGCTTCTCACATAGTTGATTGGAATGTTGTACAGGTGGAACCAGAAGGGGAGTTTCTGCTAGAACCGCTTCAAATATTGGAGCGGGAAGAAATTGAATTGAGAAACCGAACGGTAGCAAGAGTAAAGGTGCAGTGGAAGCACTTTACTACTGAAGAAGCTACCTGGGAAAGAGAAGCTGAAATGATGGAAAGATATCCATTTTTGTTTGAAAAATGAACTCTAGTAGTTGAATAATAACACCGAGGACGGTGTTTATTTTCAGAGGGGAATATGTAACACCCCCAATTTATGTGTTTGAATTTCAAAGCTAGACATTTGAACTTTAATCCTAAGGGGAGTGGACCCGAAAGGATAAGTATTTTGTGAATGTAATTAAATATTTAATTTCAGGAAATGAATAAAATGATTGCGTGCAGATTGACCAAAATGAGATTATGAGATCACTTGCTAAATCCACGAGGATGGATAAGGAAACTATTTCCCCACAATCTTTCAAAAATCCTTGAAAGGAATTATTTCTAATTTAGATTTTTGAGGAAGAATCTAAATTTCCCAAATGATGAGGAAAGTAGTTGGGAAGAGGTAAAAAGATGGAAAAGCTGAGGAAAAGCATAAAACAGCTTTAAAGAGTCCCTAAAATGGGAAGCCTAGGAAAACAGGAAGAAAAGCATCCCGTTATTCTGGACGCAGAATTAGAAACATGCTTTGGGGAACAATAGCTTAAATAAGCTGTGCCTAAACAGATTAGTGGTTGGTCTGTGGTGGAGGTGATCTCAGCTCGAGGGTGAGTTCTGGGAGACAGAAGAACTCTAAGGTTGGGAGGTTGGTCGACTGCATGAGTGGTATGTAATTAAATTGAATTGGTGTTTCTATTTTCTGTGGTATGAATTGGCTACATATAATTGTTTGATTTTATGTTAGAATTATTGAATGCCACATTCAACAGAATAAATCATTAGGAATTTACCTTCATGATTCTGTATAGTTGTAAGAAAGAAAATCTGTGGAGTAGAATCCAACAGAATATCTAAATCAGTGTTGGTTTAGATCTAAGGATACATAGTTCTCCACAGGAAAATTGGTGAATTAATTTTAACATGTTTCTGATTATTAGAATGAGTTAATAATATACATACATAAGAGAGAACTATATGAGAAATTCTATACTGCAATTAAGAGTAGTAGTATATGAACTGTCATATAGACTAAGTATCAAAATGAAAAGAAAACTTTTACAGACTACCTTCCAGGAAACAGTACACTATCTTTACATGAATAGGATTATAGTAGTAAGTTATGTCTGCATATAAACAAGCAATTCTACATCAGAAGGAAGCAAATAACAAATTGCATGGGACTGTCTATTAATATTTAGTTGCCATGAATTACACTCATAGTATGAGTTAAAATCCACTATGTGAAAGAAGGATAAATAAATAATTTAACATGTAGATTTTATAACAGTAGACCATAAACAAAATCTACTCTATTATGCGAACAAGATACCAGGAGGTATAGTGTTATATTACGAACGAAATTGTTTCCAGACACAGATACACACATACATATTAGCACATCACTTATAGGTATTCACAAAGCCTAAAGAGATATGATGCAAATCAATTATCAATTTCAATTTAGTACTTTTTCTTTAAAGACTGAATCTCTGGAAAGAGCATAGCTAAAAATACTTGGAAATATTCCACTAATTGAGAAAAGATTGAGTTCACTGTTATTGTCCAATTATCATCCAGAGAAATAGGAGAAATATACACAAAAATGCATTTGAGTACTAGCATAATAATGGTAATGATATTTAAGACAGAATAATCACTGGAAAGCTACAATAAAAAGGATGGAGTATAAAATTTTATGCAACCAAATTCACTATGGCAGAGCACAGTTAAGCTATTAAATAACATAGTCACTATTTGCAGGCATATAATCCTAACCTATGAATGACCTTTAAGTATTATGGCAACAAAATACAACTGAGTGGAAATACATGTAGCTGCTCAATAATGCCATAACTAAGTATAAACCTGAACTCAAGCTAGAAGAGTAAAGAAATGCCTTGTTGTAGATACATAAGATTAACCATAAGCACAATTTATAATAGGAAACAGACAGAGTTATATAATCAACAAAATTAAATGATTCAAGTCCACTGTGGCATGAGGACATGGTCAAAATCGTAAACGTTTCTGAAATTGAAATAGTAAATGAGTCAAGATCGAAACCCAGAAAAAGTTTTAATGGCTAAAATTATACAACGACATCAATTAAAGTTATTAAGTTGTCGAAAATGTTTCAAGAACGAGGTGAGGAGAACTGGTTCCTTCAAACCAGTGTTCAACGAGTACCGACCTGGAAAGGATCAAAGAAATTTGTATTAGTGCTGAAGGGAGCTACAATTTTCGTGGGTTGAGAGAGAAAGAGTTGGAAGTTGATTGTCAATACATGCAAGAGTCAAAAACTCCAATATGAGTAGGAATTAAAATGGAAAAGAACGCTATCAAAACAAAAATTTGTTAAATGGGGAACAACAAATTACCTGAGGCTCGAGCAACTCTAAGCTATCGAGGACCTGGCATATACATAGAGGAGCGACACAATTAAGCATACGATGGAGAGTGGACATTATCACAGACATAAAATAGTTGTATAAACAAACAGTAGAAATTCTTACCTATACAGGTTAAGAAAAGAGGGAATTATTCACATTCTTCTGTCGCCCTACGAAGGACGCAAACAATCTTTCGATATTCTTAAGGGAGAAGACGAGTATTTTTCGAGGACCAAGAACACAACACAATGGTTCTATCTCGTTCTTAAGAATGCATATAGAGAAATATAATAACCAAAAACTTAAACCAATGAATCAAATCGTTGGAAGCAGCAGAATCCAACCCACTGCAAAAAGAAACAAAAAATTTTCATTAAGCGAAGTAGCAGACAGAAATCCATCTGTATGGAACGATGGAAAACAATCCAAACAAATCTGAATCTCAGTAACTAGTCGAACAAATACGCGTTACCCTAAAAAAATAAGGATACACTTCATAACCTCAGGAGTAGACATACGTACGTGGTTTAATGAAGCATTGAGATGCATAGAATGAATGAATAGATGCACTGAGAACTCAATGGTGTCGGAAGTGCACTGTTACGAGACCAATAGGATAATAATGAAGAGAAAAGAACTGGAAAAACCAATAATACTGAGATTTATATGTACAAAACCATAACGCATCGTTAGATCCACATCGTCCACCTGGCAAGATCTTAACGATGAAGCCACGAATCAAAGAGTGGGATGCATAATGAACAATCAATACGTTCAGCGTTTAATGTGATTTGCAATATCATAAATGTCAATACAGGCCGGCCGTTCCATCGAAATTACAATCGCACCAAGGTAAGCTGGCGTGGAGGGTTCCAGAGTTGCGTGGAGCAAACCCACATGACCGCCAATCAAATAAGACTCATTCCAAAGTACACAATTACACCCAAAATCGTTTACAGACTTACGTGGATAACGAATTCACGTCGCAACTTAATTAAATCACATTCAAATCCATATGACGTGGATATCCGAGTAAAGGAGTTTGGTTTAATATAAATGCTGACCAGAATTCAACAAATGGCCATGAGAGCCTATACGCACAGATAGCCACACGAATACATTACATCAAATTATAATTCATACTTTGTAAACAAACGGGAATAGGTGAACAATCTTCACTGTTTCATATAATTCGATCAAAGTATATCGAGAGGGTTATTATGTGCAAAGGGAATGGGTTCCCCACTATCTAGCAAAAGATTATAGTCGAGGACCCAAGGTTCATTACGACATAAACAAGGTGGTGAGATATAACCGTGGAGTTTTGATAAACAAAACCATTGGGTGGTATTTTAAAAATAATGATGGTTGGCAGTATTAATATTATTATATCCCAATTGAGGTTGGATATAGTTGATATGGGAAAATGAAACATAATTAGGTAAACAATTATGAATTGAGTAAACGAACATAAGTATAGTATCCTTCCAGAATGAAATTGAAAAGAGGAAGGCTTGAAATAAAAACAAAATATTTTTTGTTACGTAAATTAGAGGTGTGACATACATGAAGAAATTCAAAGGTTTTGTTCGACAAATGGAAAAACTCAAGGAGTCTATGGCAATGGGATACATATTGCATCTCTCTTTTTATTATTCTAGTGAGTACATCAAACAATTCGACAATAGACGAGGTGCGGTGATTTGCGATGATGAAAGGGATGAAGACAAAAGAGAAGGGGAGCTTCTCCAAATTAAGGGAAAAAATTACTTGATAAAGAGTAAACGAATTATAATTTTTAAAATTTACACAAGAAAATATTCACATTAAAATTTTATATAATGTATATTTTTATCTCATGTGTACTGTATATCAGTTTGATTTCATTAGCGAATGCTAAAATTGAAGCAATCAATAAATTCTTCCTTTACAATTCTGAAGTGACATAATCGTGGGTCACATTGTACGAACAAAAGAGGATGAAAAAGGATAGTGTCAGGAAATAATTCAGACGGTTGACTAGTAGAAGTGTGCCTTATCCTGATCATTTAAAATAAAATATGCCTATTATATACCCCATCTGTTGGGTTGTTGACCAAGTCGGAGAGAAATATGGTGCAACTCGTTGTTACATGCATGTTGAATAGGATGCACTAAATGGAGGGATTGGGTGCAATAAATTGATAATAATCTATTTATGTACATTTTAAAATTAATTATAATGCACCTTTGAAATGTAACATCTATATTTCATATTTTAACAATTGGGTTATTAGGCACATGACACTACGATTTTTAAACTTTTTTAAAGGTGCATTTGTTCCCATCTATGTGGGAATATGGACACCATTTTGTACACAAAATACCGATGATGGACACATGACACAATACTATTGAGTGGAAGTCAAGTTCGATCAATCTAATTGAGCTAGCCACCGTGATAAAAATCTAGTACAAGGGAGGTTACGTTACGGCGAAAGGATACAATAGATCATTTAAGTGGACTTCTCTTCTTTCCAATGTGTTATTTTTAGTTGCAAGTGGTGGGACAAATTTTATCGGAATAATGCAAATTAATATCGTGATAGTAGGTTGATATGTATCAACTCTAGAAAGATGTGGGATGAAGCTAAGGAGCCTTATGTTTTCCCCAAATGTGTTGGATAGGGATTGGTGGTTCGTATTGAGACATGAACCTAGATCAAAACATATTTTTGAGAGCAATAGTGTTATCATGCCAAGCGAGCTGGAGGATAATGAGTGTGATCATGAGAACATAGAGTGATCTCATACATATGTTATTTCATCATTTATACTATTTAAGATGGGTTTTTATAAAGAAAAGAACTTAACCTTATAAATAAGACTCCTTTTTTCGAAACATTATAATATGTATTTTGAATTAATTGGTTTTAATTGTGCTAATGTTCAAATCTTGATAATTTTCAATTATGTTGATCTCGAAAACAATGCACTGTATCAAGTTATTTTTTTTTATTTCCATTCCTAAAATAACTGACAACTACTTGATTTCTTTGAATGTGTGTGAATGATATCTTCAAAATTAAAAAAATATATATTAATGTATACTTTTATTTTCAGTATGTAAGATCATAATAAAATAATGATAATAGTAAACATGAATTTAGTTGCACTATTTTACTAACTTTTTTATGTTACAAAAATTCATATTATTCTAGATTTATTATTTTACAATCATTTATATTTATACAAGTTTACAATTTACAATTTTACAATTGTGGTAATTTAAAAATATATATGGTATACATTTTACTTACAGTGGATATGATTCAAAATTGACAATTAATTTACAGTTTTACAATTTTACAAATTTATACAATCACGATGAATACAACTACAATTACAGTTTTACAATTTTATTAAATTTGAATCACGACAATACATACAATTACAATTACAGTTTTACAATTCCACAATATAATTACAATTACAATTAAAATTACAATTACAATTACAGTTACAATTACAATTTTACAATTTTACATACAATTAGAAATAAAATTACAATTACAATTAGGATACATACAATTACAATTACAATTACATAATTTTACAATTACCAACATATAATATCTAATAAATATCATGATTTAATATTAAAAATGAACATCATGATCATGATAACCACTGTAAAAAAATCATATTCTAAAATACACCTTCAAATTCGCTAACATCATATAATCATCCTGATCATGATCATCTAAGAAAGAACAAGCATTGTATAACATCATCACAACACAAACATCAAATATTCATTTCATGTCAAATAAATGCTATCACATACCCATATATCTGCAAGCACATTAAATGAACATATCTAACATAACCTAACAATATACACACCAACATGTAAATGAAGTACATGGACATGAACATAAAATACATGGACTATATATATATATATATATATATATAATTTCAAAAATATACAACTATAATAGAATTACATATAAATGTAAAATTTCTGGTGGTCATACATCAATAATATAACTAGTACTAGTCGAGGCCTGCTCAATCGATGTTGTAGCCTCATGCTTAGATGGATGACGTGCCTCCTCCGGATGTGCCTGCTGATCAGATGGTGTATTATTCTTAGGAGGTGCATGCTCATCTGATGGTGCAGTCTTCTATGGAGGTGCCTGCTGATGAGTTTTCGATGGTGAAGCCTGCACCTCGGTGGATGGTGCCTGATGAGATGGACCTGCATGCTCAGGATCAGGTTCCTAATCATTTGATGAATGTGTTTGCTTAGGACTAGGTGGCTACGGAGATGATGGAGATTAATCAAAATATGCCTGTTGATCAAGACTCGATGTTGGCTGCTCATATTTGGCATGAGGTGAAGGAGGATGAGGTGTAGTACTAGATTGATGATCACTCCCCTCATGATCATGATCATCATATGACCTTCTCTGCCATGCATCTCCATAACGCATATCCCTCCTAGCCGGTAGTACACTGAAAGCTCCAACAATATGACGCATAAGAGTCATCATATCATGGGGCATGTCTCTCTAGAGCACTATTAGCCTATGATCAGCATGGATCTGTCTGACCATAGAAGGGTGAAGTCCCTCATCAACTAGGATTTGATATAGTCGGTCACCCACCTCCATCCTGAATCGGATGTCCGGCCTATGCCGCATCCCCTGCAGGTATCTGAAATTGAGGATCAGGTCTGTCACACTAATCCGCCACCTCCGCCATCTCCTTGTCATGATATTCACCAGGATCATCCAGCGGGGGTGAAGTCATGTCCCCAAAAAATGTGCCAATATCTACAAAATATATTGTACACAACAATAATTAGACAATTTCATTAGACAATTTAATAAAAAAAGTTAAAGAACATGTTAGAATAAATTTTATTCTAATTAATTAATTAAGACAATAAAATGAAACTATATAAATTTAATGAAAAAAATAATATTACCTCTAGCATCCGGTGGCTTATCCAGTGTGAGGAGGATGTTGGTACACCCTCGCCAATCCAAACCCATGCACAGACATGAAACCATCATGAATGAGTGATCATGAGCAGTGGCTAGAAACTCCAATGCATCACTAGGTATCCTAGACGGATAGTCATATAGACTCCTCTTGCGCATCATCTGGCCCCACATCTGCATTCGTACATGCAACATCATCCTATGAGGGTGTCTAACAAAAGTAATCCTAATCTCTAGAAACCTATAAAAAAATAAACAAAATAAATATGAAGCATAAGGGAAGGTCAAACTCCCATGTGCCTAAGAAGGACATCTATCTAATCCTATAAAAAACTGTCGCAAAAAAATGGCAGGCCATATCACAAGTCATGGTGACTGGAATAAAAAATCAAAAGAATATAAAAGTGGGAAAATAATGTGCTACCATCACTAGTATAGGGTGAAATGGTCATCAGTAGTAGTGAGAGGCACCTCACCTCCTCTAGACCAAATGAAGCAATGCGTAAATCACCACCGGACACCTGAAAATATGTAAGTGAAAGTATATCATCCCTAATGTATCTCTGGGAGTACGCCAACTGACTCCCTACTTCATAACCAATGGGGACATCTAGGAACTAGGGAAAATCCTTCCCTCCCCTACGTATTCCAGTAATAAAATAGATTTCCTCCTCAGTGAGCTTGTACCACTAGAAATGATCACCCCAGAAAGCTTGTCGGTGGGCATCCCACCTGTATATCAGTTTTCCTAATAAGCCACTATGCCCCTTCAGGGATGTAGCCTCCTCATAGAACTTGAGGAGCCCTATCTCAGTTAGGAAAAACTGCGTGGGTACCGTAATAGGGTGTGGGTATAAAAATATCTTTCTCTCCCATGCCTCCCATATCTAAATCATGTTATAATGGTCCTCCACATGCTCCTGGTGTTCCCTTTGCTCTCTCCGTTAGCATTGTTGAATGATTCACATATTAAATACATTTTTTTTATTAAATGATAAATGTATTCACAAATATATAAATATATATAAATATAAATATATATATATATATATATATATATATATATATATATATATATATATATATATATATATATATATATATATAATTTTTATATAAAAAAACCACTGAGTGTAGCCAAAAAACACTGATGCACTGCTACTGGTGTGTACTTATTTATCACGCATCGCGCATGATGCACATGAAAATTTTTTGCACACCATGCAAAGAAGAATTATTTTTGTGCGTTTTGTTGAAAAAACTAACAACCCTGAGTTGCATAGTTTGTTCAACCGACCGTCCGACAGTAGTAAATAGTTAGTGGTGCGGTCTTGTAAAAGACTGCACCATTAATTATCTACTGCTTTTGAGCCATGCATTTACCAAACTATCTGCCCCGAGGAGGTTAGTTTGCTCAATGCACCTCCGGATAGTAGTACATAATTAACAGTGTGGTCCTGTAAATAACCACACTGTCGTGGTATTTAATTTTTTTTTTATCGTTGCACGTTTTCTCGGTATCACAACAAAACCTGGTGTCGTTTCTGTTGACATTGTTCATGGTGTGCCCTATATATTTATAGGAAACACTGTGAATGGTGCGAGATGAATGGATCGAATGCACAACGCATAATTTTATTTTTTTCAACGATTAACTTGAAGTTAATTGGAAAAATTAATCTGCTAAAAGGTTTATTTATTGAGAAAGAAGTAGAATACCTATACATTTACGTGTCGAGGAGGCGTCTTTGCCGAGAAATTAAAAAAAACATTTGCCCACTGTTTCTGAAAATTCGAACTACACACAGTGAGAAATGGATGATAGCAATGTGGGCAATGGGAGGACCAATGGAAGGGTGCCTCAGAGAAGACAATCTCACACCAATTCTTGAGAGCTCTGTAGCATTGAAAAAGTAAAATGAGCTTTTTACGGTGAGTATTTTTTTTAAATTAACTATTTTTTGGTGCACTTGATTTTGAGACGCACCAGGTAGTTTTATCAATGTTGCACCGCACATCGGTATGGGGTGCTACATTATGGAGACGCACCAGGATGGTTTGTACATAGAGCATGGGTGTGATGGAGTGCTTAGACGCATAAGGTCGATTTGTATGGACAACATGGTGTCTCAGTGTTTCAAATGATAGTATGCACCAGTACGCTTTTCATAAAATGCACCAATGCAGGTTATGATTAGAAATGAACCACAAAAGAAACATCTGCAAAAATATCCACCCGTCAACCTCATCTAATGACCTCTGGTACAAACATATATTTGGACTATTTTTATAAGGGCTTCCTTAAAAACATTCATTAGAGGGAATTTTCTTTGTAGTGTAACTTCCTCTTTCAATGGTACAAAAGTGTGCTTGATGCCATCCTTTTCGAACTTATAACAATTTCTCTCTCCATAATGTGTCGCCTTCCTATCAAATTGCCATGGGGAACCCAAAAGAATCTGACAAGCATCCATTGGCATTACGTCACAGAGCATCTTGTCCTTATACTTGCTTATCTGAAACACAACTTTTCTTTTCTCTTGTGCCAATAATTGGTGTCCTTTTTGCAATAATTATACCATATAATGTGTGGGATGATTAATATTTTTCAATCCCAATTTTTCCACCATTTCTTGGGAGACAAGATTATTCGTACTATCGCTATCAATCCCCAATTTGCAACATTTTCATTTTACCTTACACATTGTCTTGAACAAGGATTTCCTTTGAACTGTTCAACAATGTCCTTTTCTCATTTTAACAAGACTTTGTGCATCATAAAAAATTCACTAGTCTCTGTCACATTCTCCACCTCAGTTACTTGTGCCATTGTTTCTTTGGTTTGACATATGCATGCACTTTGTTCTCCTCTATTGTCATTCTTAGGACATTGAAAATATCGGTGACCCAATTTGTTACATATGTAACAATGGTAGACAGTCTCTCTACATACTCCTCTATGTCTACCTCTCAGGTAAGGTCTTCCTCCTCTGCTTCCACCTTCTTTCTCTAACTTCCCTTGCTAATTTGAGCTGCCTTTATCATTATTTTTTGCTAGAAAATTTCCTCTTCCATTTTTCTATTCTTTCCCTTTTGCAAAACAACATCCTCTTCTAGATATTGTCTTCCTAGATATATTTTCTTCTGCATTCAAGGTGCATCGGTATGCTTCCTCTATTATCCTTGGAGAAAGTATGTTGATTTCATCTTGGATATCCAGCCTAAAACCATTGATATACCTTGTTGTCTTCTTTGTGTTATTTTCTACATAGCCTTCTCTCAAGTTCACCTTTTAAAAAACTTCAGTGTACTCCCTCACTATCATTATCATTTGCTTAATATTTTAAATTTGTATATAGAGAGTTAGGTAGTAACCCTTTGCCAAGAACTTATATTACTATTTGTTTTTTCCATCATCCTATACCAGCTATTGATCAATGGTTTTTCCTTCTCATTTTTTCAGCCAATACATTGTCGCACCATACTGCATCATGACCTTTCAAGATTTTCACTACAAGCTTGACTCTCTTATCCTCATCAATTTCCTCGTACTCAAAATACTTTTCCATCTCACTGATCCAAAATATTATATTCTTGTCATTCAAACTTCCATTGTAAATGGTGATTTCAGGATTTGGCATTGAAGTTGAGCCCAATACTACCCTCAATGACTTGACCTCAGCATCTTCTTCAGGTTCCTCTTCAGCCTCACTAACATCAACTCCTTCATGATCTTGTAGTCTCCCCGATCCACAACTTCTAATCGAATTTCTAGTCTCCTTATCTCTTCTAGGAGTTCTGCATTACCCGTGGGTCTACCTCCTCGACCTCGTACTCTTTAGGTTTTCCTATTCATCTCTCTAAATTTTAGATAAAAAAATGTTAAGGCTCTGATACCAAAAATTGATGACAACCAATTGCTGCAAACACAAGAATTAGTTCAAGTATGAACCTTAATCAACAAACATTTTTTATGAGTCACTTACACTTGAAAAAAAATATTTAGATATGACATTGAAACTCCTCAATCAAGGATTTTATTGGAAAATTTCTTGCAATTTATCAAATAGACCTTGTTCTGCACAAAACCCAGATGGAAGAATTTTGAATTTTATCCTCATTTGACTAGAAATCAAACCATAATTCTGATGATGGTTTTCCCATAAAAAATTTCCTTCTTCCCTTGGCTGGAGACAAAGAGCTCTATATTTTTGAACGTGTAATGAAAATGACTCCTTCCAATACAAAATATTTGACGCAAACCGTTATTGAAGTAATAACTATGGTATAATTCTTCAGGTCTATGTTTTATTCTCATTCAGATGCAAAGAACAGATATCATATAGTGCATGAATTCCTCATTCAACACAATAATTTAAATACCAAATCATTTTCAATATTCATATATTAATATTACTGTTAATTAACCTCACAAATGCATATGTAATTAACTATCTCACACACACTTACGAATTCAATTTGTTGATTAAAGAAAAAAAAATTCTAACAATGATCTTCAGTTATGCAGTTCACACAGATTCACATAGATTGAGGGTCAATTCCCATATATTGATCTAATGGATTTATTAATTTCTATCGCTATTAACTTCACTCTCACATAGAGAGAAAAAAATCATACCTCCCTCTCACACCAAAAAAAACATCAAGAAAAGGTTCCTCCCTACCAAAACTAAAATCAATTGTCCAAGAAATGAGTTCATCCATGTGAACCAATTTCCTCACTAACTAATCTTAACTAAATATCCAAAAACATTTCACAAATAAACTTTAACATCTTCTAGCCTTGGCATATGATCAACCCATCACATTTCTAGGTTGTTGGTATGAATTCAATAACTTATCATGTTTATGTGCATGGCCTAATGCAAATGCATCCCACTCTTAGATGAATCTACGCCATTTCCAATTGGGCTTACTATGGATCTAGTGCCTATGTGTTCATATAAGATATTGGCAAGTATTGATTGGCCATGAAAAAAAATGTTTCTAGTTATGAAAAATGTTGGATACAAAATCTATCCCTCCATCTAATATATATCTATACTTCCCTCCCACACTGAAGATAAGAGAGTATGGGTTTTTCCTGCCTATCCTTCCTTATGGGTATTGGGCCTTGGTTGACGTGTACTGGGATGGTGATCTTGAAAGAAGAGGTAGTAAAAACCTTATGGGAAATGGCACCATACAAATAATTTGACCTCCATGACATCTCATCCAACATCTACAAAGTTTGATAAAAATTATAAGATTAAATATTGTATAACAAAAATATTACGAAAAAATTGTATACTCATAGTAGATTAATTATTATATAAAACCCATTTGAAATATGAGGAAAAATTTGTAATTTAAAAAACGTAAAAAAATGAACACCTTTTTCCAATCTGGAAAATAAACATATAGTAAATGAAACATATATTTTGAAAGATGTTCTTGGGACATGTAACACCATATGTTGGATATGAAATTAAACATTTTATTAGGACAACACATATAAAACAGAGTTGTCAGTGGAAATGATCACTTGCAAAAAGTGGTGGCTACTCCAAAACATTTCAAGTTACCATATTCTTTCTTTTACATTACTACATGAAACACTAGTGACCTAATAATTGATATTCAATGACATAGTAAATCATCGAAGAAGGTAGAGTTGGAGACTACTTACTCATTTGTTTTCCCCATATTTTGTTTCTCACGTAATTGATTTGGAAATAACTATCACACACTCATAGGGTTATCTCCTACTCAAATCTAAGTCATTTCATGTATAAATTTGTGGCTACGACTCACATCATATTGTCTGAGTGCTATTCTTACCTATTAGATTTTGGAAAAATGATGGGAGTTTCAAAATATGAATTTTCTTCATTGTAGAAATAAATATATTTTTATTTTGAGATAAGAGATTTATGAATGATGGTTGGTCCATTAGAGTGTCAAATAGATATGTTGGGAAGAAGTAGGAAGCACAAAAATATGAAGCAATTGTAGGTATAATATCCCATATGGAATTAATCTCAATCTTATGTGTGAAAAATCATGCTATAATTCTAATATGCTAAGTGAATTTTAAGGACAGGCTTCACTTTTAATGGCTATGCCCATCTTAGGAATCTCCTTACTCTACAACTGGGTACTCTACTAGTCCTATGTAGCCTTCTCACTTAGTTCCTTATCGATTTGGAAACCACCACTATTCATTCACCTTTGAACCCTTTCACCATTTATGCTTCATTGGCGGGTGAGATAAAGCAAGCGAGGTGAATCCCACTAATCACCAAGGAAATTTTTTGGGGCTAAAATCTGCAGGTGTAATATCCCTATTTTTACTTATTTTATTAGAAAATTGAACAATCCTAAAGGTTTAGTGGAGCGAAAGGAAAACAATTATTGTTGACATATTTTATTCTTTTAAATTTAATAAACGTGAAATTTTAATTATTGTGCAAAGACTAGAGTATAAATGGAGACCAAGATTTCAAGTCCAGGATGAGA
This sequence comes from Pinus albicaulis, assembly GCA_034641835.2. NCBI lineage: Eukaryota > Viridiplantae > Streptophyta > Pinopsida > Pinales > Pinaceae > Pinus > Pinus albicaulis. The sequence goes on from CM076582.1 coordinate 423,223,543, forward strand.
GATAAGATTCCAAAGACTTTCCCAAATTCTCCAACAATCCTTGGAGAAAGAAAATTAAATTTAAATATTATATTGGAGATAAAAATATAAAAAGATACCTTAGTAAAGTGGAAAGTTACTGAGAAGAGGTGAAATAAAACTTGAAAGAGGAAAAATCTAGTTTTAAAGTACTTTTATGGAAAAAAGAAAAGGAAAGCCTAGGAAAAAAGGAAAACAACATCTTGATTAACTTGACACAACTATGGAAACATGCTGAAGGTAAAGAAAGTTTAAATAAACCATTCCTGGGTAGAAAATATGTTATATACACCTTGGAGGAATTGGTCTCTGCTCAAGGGGAGTTGTGGAGGGAAAGTTCAAGGTTGAGTGGCAATTAGTCTTACGAAAAATGGTATGCACAAGAAATTCAATTCTATATTAGAAAATTTAGTATTACAGAAAGTTGAGATTATATATTACTATAAAATTATGATGGAGTTTTAATACATGGAAATGTGTAAAATATTTTAATTTATGCGTGATATTGTTTTTGTATAAAAATTTGTTAGACAGTACGATGTATTTAACGCATAACAAATATGGAAATTGTAGTTGATCTGTGTGGTTACATATAAAATTAGAAACCTATAAACCAAATCTCAGAATATCTAAACTCCAGTAATAGGTTTAAATGTGAGGTTAGGTTGTAAATATTATTATTCTTAGTACATAAAACATAGATAAATACATTAGAAGAAATTTTAACTTAGTGTATTTATAAGTGAGGTAATAATAATAGTAATATGTTAATTCCAAGCAAAATATGTTACTGTAAAATAATTTTGGATATATAGACAAATTATGGAATTATCTCATAAATGTCGTAAAAGAAAATACTAAATAAAGCACATACCTGAAAGTAAATATAAGTTAAATTTCTGAGAAGGAGTATTCATTATGATACTACAATAATTAAGTCACGATATTGTACTTTACATAGATTACAATTTAATTCTATGATAAATTATAGATAGAATTCATGGTCCAACCTAAAGAGTACAATAGGATTATAAATTTGAATACAGTTTAGAATTCTATAGGCTGGATTCTTCAAACTGATATGGACCAACCTGTATAGAAGAATCCATAATCTATTTTCAATGAATGAGTTACTATAGTGCTCATAAACTTACAGAGGATCAATTAAACTGTAAGCATCTGCATGGAATCATATGGAGTACCAGTACATACAAAAATATATGTGAGTTAAAATGTGTAAAATTGTCTTTAAAAGTAGGTAAAGTCATGAATACTTAATTTAATGAAAACATAAATTTAATATGGAATTATTACCTTGCTATTCTTAAATAGATAGTTGTAGTAAACTTGCATATATAAATGCGGAAAATAATTAGTGTATGGATTTGACAAAACATAATAGAACGAGAAAATTAAATTGATGAGATAGAAAGTGGAGTACCTTTCATCTCATTGTCACAGTTCATATCAAGAACGATGAGAGTTTGGGAATATGTGAATTATTTATTTCTATACAAATTAGGATTTTATTAGTTGAGTAATTTAATAAAACTATAAAATAAATTAATATTATGATAAAATGATTTAAAAATATAATATGAGAACTTCATACAGAAAATGAATCTGTAGAACAGGAATATAAAATACATTAACGGAAATGATAATTTCCTAAACATTAGCATGTTAGGAATATCATTAAAAATAGATACTTCACATATGTGAATGATGGTTATGAATTAAATTCAAAAATATAATTTACCTTAGATACATATATCCTTTTAATTATATAAGGATTTTATGAAAACTATGGGTAAGGTGTTAATAAATAACACTATACAAACTTCAATCAAATTTCAATTTGAAGTACCAAAGTAGAGCCAGAGAATATATACCGAAGTTTTATAATTATTATTACAAAAACAGTAATAAAGGAAGTCATGGAAGTATTCTTTGGAATGAGAAACTTTAAACGATGTGAAATACAACATATGCCTAAAAATAAAATCGAAAACAGTGATGGCATAATCAAATAAATAGACTAATTATGTTTACTGTGGAATAGGTAAGACGTAATGAATATGGAAGAGGTAATCACTGACCATGTAACCAAGCAATAATTTCTTGAATTTCACTGTGGTAAATTTGAAATGGACTCTATGCAAATTATACCAAATGAGGAAAACGAAAAAACCCGATTCACAAAAATAGGAAACACAATAAGTGCAAGAAAAATTAAATAATTTGGATGGAAATAAACATTGAAGGAAACCTTCATTGTTACATGCATGAATAAATTATAAGAAGAAAAACAAAAACTGGAAGTAAGTACAAAGACTAACACTCCAAAGATGAGTTACAGAGACTGATATGCCAGTAATAAGGTAGAGCTATAAAAATATATTAACCAAACTATAACGTATTATGAATAAAAGCCAAACTTATAGAGATATATTAATGATATCAAATGCTTAAAAGGGATGAAAACATAGTACAAAGATAACAAAATTTTTGGCATAGTATTCATAAGAATACGAAGTTGCCTAAGCTATCTTACTGGCTTTAAGAAAGAAGCTTCATATCTCTTGGTTGTAGAGGAAATTTACCTCCATATTTGAAATCGTTAAGACCGATAAGTTCAAAGTCTTAGAGAAAACAAAAACCCTGTAGCCCAACAAAAAAACTAAGTAATTGCAGAGGGTATAAAAATGAAAATAATAAATATAAAATTGAAAAAAAAAATGTACAAAGGCATGAAAAATCTAACGATGGCATCAATTGAAATGTTTTACCTGAAGAGTGAAGGGGCTCAAAATTTTACACATATTTGTCAAGAGAGAATTTAGAATGCGTGACAAGAATTCTAACTGGTGTGAATGTACAGAAAAATTTTCCCAAAAACCATGGCTGCATGGTAAATCAACCGGAGGTTTGAAAATTTATAGTCAAGAGCAGAAGAAGCCAATTGAAAAAATGAAAAATTTAGATAGGGTTAGGTTTCATGACGATCTCACAACAGAGGTACGACATAATCCATACCATCTACGTGGCTTTGATCTAAGACCACAGTTGCTGGAAAAATATTCGAGGCCATGTGATTTCCATTAATCTCCATAGTACAAACATCTAAAAAACGTAAATCATATTAAACACTCTGGTCTATAAAATATATGTACTTTACTCTGAATCACTATATCAATGTCACAATTAAGAATTATGGGTGTATAAACGTTGAAATGATTAATTAATATACATATTATATCGTAAGAGAACCCTATAGGAGAAATACATTATTAGAGGTAATAATGTATACCTGTAAATTGTATTAAATTATTTCCAAATGATGATAGAAATCCTAAGTATCAACTCGTATTAAAGATGAAAAGGAAAATTTTATAAAACTTATATATCATGATTCATATTATAAAGTCAATTCATATTTATGAGGGATAGAATAATATTTCCAACATTCTAGTTCTATAATGAACTTGGCATTAAGGTTATAGAATTCCTGAGATAAATTATCAAATCCATTGGGATGGATTATATATATATATATATATATATATATATATATTGACTTTGTAAAAGGGGGTATATGTATACAATAAGGAATGTGGATGGCGGATTCTAGGAATATTAAATATTGACATATGATAACATATACTAGATAAGTTAGGAATTAAAATAAATATGTCAAGAAGACCATAAAAATATTAAATTATAAGGTAATGTATAACGTGAATATGTCATCCTAGATTTAATAGAAACATTATAACAACAGTTATAGTGGAACAAGATGATGACAAAAATTCACCGAGTGTAATCACAAAGGAAAACGAATGATGAATTCGATAGGTAAGATAAGTATAGTAAATAGAAGAAAAATTCGACACCTGAGTTCACCAATTATGAATGAAAGAATAGAAACATAAAATATAATGACAGATTTTCATCAAATAGTGACAAAATAATTGAAAGTCATGGACGAAAATTTTAGTAGTTATGTTGTAATTAGAAAAAGAAAAAAATTGTAAGTGGAGTTGTCACATATGGTATGAGAGCCCATGTTGAAACACTGGGCATATATGTGTCCTCACATAGGAAATTAAATGTCTAAAATTTTGCTGCTATAAATTTAATTAAATTGAATTTTTTTTTCACTAATTTAATTTATGTATACAATGATTTAGTGCAGAAAGTACAATTGCCGTTCTGAGCGTTGGAGGAGGTATATATGTACATGTAGGTGGTGATGAAAATCCACCAAATCAATAGTGTTCAGTTGCTGGATATGTTCATGGAAATGCCACAAGAATTGGTTCATCATAGAATGAGCTATGAACGATTTCTATAAGCCAGCTAAGAGCAAGAGAGGTTGAAGTAGCTGGATAGTAGTCCAGAAAGAAAAATTAATTGCAAGGAGAATTCCAAAAAATTATACCTCCCACTTATGATGGTGAAAAGGAGGAAGATACAAAAGCTTGGTTTCTAAATATCGTAAAATACTTTCAAGTCTATGAATATGGAAGTAACCTGAAAACTAGATTGGTTATTTACCAACTACAGGGTAAGGCTACCTTGTGGTGGGAAGAAAACAAAATGGTGCATGTACTAGATGAGAAAAGTGTGATTGGGGAAGACTTCCAAACTAAATTTAAATCTATATATCTGAATGAAAGATACTATAATGACACAGCCAAAGAGTTTCATGAGCTGAGATTAGGATAGCTCACTATATATTAGTTTGTTACAAAATTCACTAATCTACTTCGCTATGTACCTTATAGTAGAGAAGAGAAGGCCAAGGTAGAGCGATTTTTAAACTATCTACCTACTATCCAGAAGGAGAGAATAGAATTTTATAATCCCAAGATAATGGATGAAGCAGTGGGAAAAGAAATAATATGTTATCAATAGCTCAAAGACAGAAACGAGTAGTTTAAAAATTGGTAAAACAAAGAAAAAGGGAGAGGTGACTTTAGTGGAAAAAGATTAAAACCAACATACTTGAAAAACTTTGGGAAAAATCATCAAAGGAATAAGTTTGGAAAAAATGGAGAAAATCAACCATCCCAATGAAAAATTGGATCTAAACAAATGGATGTAAACAACACGAAACAAGGGACTGTAAAAATGAAGGAGCCATTAAAGTGCTGGGGTTTTGGAGAACCTGATTTGTTAGGTGACTTTCCTCATCGAACACTTCAAAATATTCTAGTATTGAGAGAGGAAACTACTGTAAATGATGTTGCTAGAAGCATTCCAAGAATCAGTGTTGCACTAGAGGATCACCAAACTGAACACCAATCAACCATGATTGAAATCTAAGGTATTATTGCTTAAAAAATTGTTTATTTTTTGATGGATCCAAGAGAAAATTTAAGCTATATAAGTCCATATATAGTGGAAAAGTGAAAATTAAAATGAGAAAAATTTCAACAAGCATGGTTAGTTCAGTTAGCCACTGGAACAAAAATAAAAGTGACCGATAAATTACCAAATATTGCTGTAAATTTTAATGGTCATGAAACATAACTGAATTTAAATATTTTACCTCCAGGTTCATATAATGTGTTAGTGGGAATGGACTAGTTAGAAAAATAGAAAGAAATAGTTAATTGGCTAGATAAAATAGTTCACTGTGTAGATGGTGAGGGAAAATTAGTGATAGTAAAAGGAAAACCTAGACAAATATCTATAACACAGATTTCAGCATTAATGTTAAAAAGGACAGCAAGGAATGGATGTCAAGTGTATGATGTGAAACCAGAGAAATTACGACAACAAATTGAAAAAGAAGTTGTAGAAAATTTACGAGTAATTAGAGAATTCAAGGATGTGTTTCCAAATGAAATTCCTCATTTACCCCCTAAAAGAGAAATTGAGTTTTCAATTGAATTGGTACCCAAAGCTACAACTCTCTCTAGAGTAGCTTATAGAATGAGTATTCCTGAGTTGTTAGAATTAAAACTGCAACTAGAAAAGTTGTTGGATCGAGGTTATATCTAGCCAAGTGTGTCTCCATGGGGAGCACCTGTAGTATTTGTTAAAAATAAATATGACATTTCTGGGATGTGTATATACTATAGACAACTGAATAATTGACTATAGAGAATAGATATCCTTTACCCAGAATAGATGATTTATTTGATCAAGTGAAAGGAACTACTATATTTTCAAAGATTTATTTGGGAACATGCTATCATCAGTTAAGAGTTAAGGATAAATACATAAACAAGAATACATTTAGAACTAGATACAAGCATTATGAGTTTGTATTTCTACCTTTTGGTTTAACTAATGCACCTACTACACTCATGTGTCTAATGAATAATGTGTTATATAAATATCTAGAAAAAATTGTTTTGGGGTTTATTGATGATATTCTAGTATATTCAAAGAATGAAGCAGAACATAAAGAACATCTCAGAATTGTCTTACAAACAAATAGAGAACATAATTTATATGCCAAACTTAGAAAATGATAATTTTACAAAGATAAAATTCAGTATTTGGGTCATGTAATTTCAAAAGAAGGATTGGAAGTAGACTCAGAGAAGATGCAAGCTATCATGGATTGGCTCCTACTGATGTTCCAACCAGAAGCTAATTCATGGGTATCGTGATATACTACATGATATTTGTAGAGGGATTTTAAACATTACATTTTTCTATTACATATCTACAGAAAAATGGAGTATAGTTTCAGGGGACAACAAAACGTTAACATAGATTTGAATAGTTAAAACTTTAACTAACAATTGGTCCTATTTTGAAGATTTCTAATCTAAATAAGGAATTTATAGTGTGTATAGATGCTTGTACTGAAGGATTAAGAGGGTTATTATTACAAGAAAACTCAGTTATAGCCTATGAGTCAAGAAAATTGAATAACATGAATATAACTACCCTATATATGAATTAGAGTTAGCTGTTTTAATACATGCTTTGAAGATGTGGAGACATTTTCTGTTAGGAAAGAAGTTTGTATTCAAGAAATATCACATAAGTTTGAAATAATTTTTCACACAACCTAATTCAAATTCTGGACAAGCTAGATGTCTTTCTTTCCTTAGTGAGTTTGACATGGAAATAAAACGTATTAAAGGAAAGGAAAATAATATTGTAGATGCGTTGAGTAGGAATTCTCATCAATTTTGAATAGTGTTGGAAGTAGTGTGAATTTTGAAATAGAAATATTAATATAAGAAGTGGGGTGTCAAGATTAAAACTATGAAAAGCTTCAAGAAAAATTGCAGAATATTGAAATGTTTGGATATACTCAAAAGTAGAAAGGGCTGATTTATTATAAAAACAAATTGTATATTCCAAATTTGAGCTCATTAAAACATAAAATTTTAGATGAGTATCATAAACGACATTATGCAGGGCACCCTAGTTATCAAAAATTGATTTTAGCATTGAGAAATAATATGTTTTGGTGAGTTATGAAGAAAGATGTGGTTGATTACTTAGCTAGATTCTTAGAATGTGAACAGGTAAAAGTAGAACATCAGCATCCAATACGACTATTGAATCCTTTACCTATTCGAGAATGGAAGTGGGAAATATTTTCCATATATTTTATAATTGGTTTTCCTATACCTAAATATCAACATGATTCTATAATAGTATTTGTAGATACATTGACTAAAGCCGCACAATTTTTACCTCTAAAATCTACTTTTGGTACAACTCAAGTAGCTAATGTATTTATCAAAGATATTGTAAAGTTATATGGTATTCCTAAAATGATTATATCAGACATAGATGAAAAGTTTAATTCAGATTTTTGAAAGATTATGGTTGGAGGAATGGGTACCAAATTGAACTTTAGTACCACTTACCATTCCCAAACAGATGGACAAACTGAAAGAACAAACCAGATTCTAGAGGACATGCTATGAATATACGTTACGGACAGACCTACAAGATGGGAACATTTTTTGCATCTGCCTGAATTTTCATATAATAATAGTTATGAAGCCTCAATAAATATGACTCCTTTTGAATCATTGTATGGTATAATGTGCCACACACCGATTAGGTGGATTCAACTAGAAGATAAGTTAATTATTGAATCATATGCATTGCAAGAGATGGAAAGAACTATGAAAAGAATTTAGCAACACATTAAGACAACTCAAGACAGAAAAAAGAGCTATGCAGACAAAAAAAGTATTCATAGAGAATTCAATGTGGGGGACCATGTTTACTTGAGTATTATGCCCAAAAAGAGTACTTTATATATGGGTAGTTGTGCCAAATTAGCACCACGCTATTGTGGATCATTTGAAGTTCTAGAAGGAGTGGAGCTAATAGCTCATTTGTTGGATCTACCTAGTTAGATTAAGGTTCACAATGTTTTTCATGTTTCCTTATTGAAAAGGTATATACATGATCATACTCATGTAATTGATTGGAATGTGATACTTATGGAAGCAGAAGGGGAATTTCTTCCAAATCCCCTTCATATATTGGCACGAGAAGAAATCAAGCTCTGAAATAGGAAGGTAGCTAGGGTGAAAGTGCAGTGGAGGCAATTTTCACCTGAAGAAGCTACTTGAGAGAAAGAAGAAGAAATGAAGGAAAAATATCCATCACTGTTTGCAAATTGAATTAATATTTTGCAGCATCGAGGACAAAATTTTGTTTCTAGAGGCGGAGTATGTAATATCCCTATTTTTACGTCTTTTGTTAGACAATTGAAAAATACTAAAGGTTGAGTGAACCTAAAGGAAAAAAACTATTGTGGACATATTTTATTCTCTTAAATTTAATGAATGTGGAATTCAAATTATTGTGCAAAGACTAGAGTATAAATGGAGACTAGGATTTCAAGTCCATGAGGCTAGATAAGATTCCAAATACTTTCCCAAGTTCTCCAAAAATAATTGGAGAAAATAAATGAACTTTAAACATTATATTGCAGATTAAAATCTAAAAACATATCTCAGTAAAGTGGAAAGTTACTGAGAAGAGGTGAAATAAAACTAGAAAGGTGGAAAAACTAGTTTTAAAGTACTTTTGTGGAAAAAAAAGTCTAGGAAAAAAGGAAAACAACATCTTAATTAACTCGACACAGTTATGGAAACATGCTGAGGGAAAAGAAAGTTTAAATAAGAAATTCCTTTGTAGACAAGAGGTTTTATACACCTTGGAGGAATTTGTCTTTGCTCAGGGGAGATGTGGAGAGAAAGCTCAAGATTGGGTAGAAATTAGTCTTAGCAAAAGTGGTATGCAGAAGAAATTCAATTATGTATTAGAAAATTTAGTATTATAGAAATTTGAGACTATATATTAGTATAGAATGACGATGGAGTTATAATACATGGAAATATGTAAGATATTTAAATTTATGCATGATTTTATTTTTGTATAAAAATTTGTTAGACAATCTGATGTATTTAACACATAACAACTATGGAAGTTATAATTGATCTGTATGGTCACATAGATAATTAGAAACATATAAACCAACTATCAAAATGTGTAAACCCCAGTAAAATGTTTAAATATGAGTTTAGGTTGTAAATCTTATTACTGTAAATACATAAAACATAGATAAATACATTATAAGGAAGTTGAACTTAGTATATTTATCAGTGAGGTAATAATAAAATGAATATGTTAATTCCAAATAATATATGTTACTGTAAAATAATTTTGGATATACAGACAAATTATTGCATTATCTCAGAAACATCATAAAATACCAAACTGAATAAAACACATAGAGGAAAGAAAATATAATTTAAATTTCTGAGAATGAGTATTCATTATGATACTACAATAATTTAAGTGATGATATTTTACTTTACATAGATTAAAATTTAATTATTTCATAAATTATAGACAAAATTCATGGTTCGAACTAAACAATACAATAGGATTATAATTTTCAATACAATTTAGAATTGTATAGGCTGGATTCTTCAAAGTCATATTGACCAACCTCTATAGACGAAATTAAAATACATTGTTAATGAATGATTTACTGAAGTTCTCATCAATTTATAGAGGAGTAGTTAAAATATAAACATGTACATGGAATCATATGGAGTACCTGTACATACAAAAATATATGTGACTTAAAATGTCTACAATTGTAATTAAAAGTAAGTAAATACATGACTAATTAATTTAATGAAAATAGAAATTTAATATGGAATTATTACCTTATTGTTCTTAAATAGACAGTGATAGTAAACCTGCATATAAAAATGCGGAAAATAATTAGTGTATGGATTTGACGAAATAGGATAGAACAAGGAAATTAAATTGATGAGATAGAAAGTGGAGTACCTTTAATCTCCTTGTCAGAGTGAAAATGAAGAACGTCGAGAGTCTTGGAGTATGTGAGTTATTTATTCCTGTACAAATTAGGATTTTATTAATTGACAAATTTAATAAAATTATAGAATAAATTCATATTATGACAATCTGATATAAAAATATAATATGAACACTTCATACAGAAAATGAATTCGTAAAACAAGAATAAAAAATACATTAACATAAAGGATAATTTCCTGAACAATAGCATGTTAGGAATATTAATAAAAATAAAAAATTCTCATATGTGAATGAGGGTTCTGAATTAAATTCAAAAATCGAATTTATCTGAGATACATATAACAATTTAATTATATAAGGGTTTTATGAAAATTGTGGATATGGTGTTAATCAAGAAGATTATACAAAATTCAATCAAATTTCAATTTGAAGTACCAAAATAGAGTGAGAGGATATATACCGAAGTGTTCTAATTCTTATTACAGAAATAGTAATAAAGGATGTTGCGGAAGTATTCTCGGGAATGAGAAACTTTCAACGATGTGAAATACAATAGACGACTGAAGATAAAATCGAAAATATAGATGACATAACTAAGTAAATAAACTAATTACATTTACACTGGAATAGGTAAGACGCAATCACTGAGCATGTAACGAAGCAAGATTTTCCCAAATTTAATTGTGGTAAATTCGAAAGGGACTCTATAAAGATTATACCCAATGAGGAAAACAAAAAAACCCAATTCATAAAAAAAGGAAATGGAGTAAGTGCAAGAAAAATTAAATAATTCGGATGGAAATAAACATTTGATGAATGAAGGAAACCTTCAGTGTTACGTGTCTGAATAAATTTTAAGAAAAAAAATGTTACGTCCCTATATTACTAGTATAGTCCCTTATTTTTTTTAGTGTAACCCCCTTTTTGTTATTATTGTACCCCTGTAACCCCCATATTGTTATTATTATGCCCTTAAATTATTATTGTTAGGTCGGCTAGGATTACATTGTGGCCCCATGGACTCCTATATATAGAAAGGAGGTTTTGTAACTTGTATAATCCAATAATTTTTCATTCATGTAATGTATTGGAGGTTTCCCCCTCGAAGTGGCTTATTTCTAAGTCATTGATATCTCTTTTCTTCTATTTTCGGAGCTAGTTTCACAACATTTGGTATCAGAGCTTTAGATTCTAGGGTTTTGCTGCTCCAAATAGGTCATCATGGTATTTTCGCTATAACGCTTTTTATACAAAGCTTCAGAAGCTGAAATTTTTAGGGTGCGAAGCCGAAATTAGGAGGAACATCGTAGAAAAATTTTAGAGCTTGGTTCACAATATTTTTAGAGATATGATCTATGGAAGTTAGGTCTTTTTACAGGCTCCTCAATTTAATCTAAGCAGGTCATCATGGAATTTTCGCTATAACTTGTTTTCTACGAAGGTTCAGAATCTGAAATTTTTAGGACACGAAGATGAAATCGTGAGGAAACACTTTACAACATTTCAGATCTTGGTTCACAATAGTTTCAGAGATATGATATGTGGAAGGTAGTGCTTTTTCAGGCTCTTGAATTTCATCTCAAAGAGGTGTTCGTGGGAAACACTTCATAACTCTCTCTCTAAGTATCGGATTCGAGCGCTGTAAAAAGTAGCCACAAGTACACCAAATTTAGTTTCTTTTCTATCCATTTTAGAGCTAAAACATGAAACAGTGACACATGGCAAGTAGTACAAGTTTGATCTACTGAAATAGTCCATAATTATGTCATTGTGGGAGATTGGACATAAATTTATCTTGAAGAACCTAAATCAGCTCAGACCTGTGGCATTCAAAAGAGGATTCTGAAGGCTAACTCAGTGCGAAATTTCAGATATTGAAGAGTTGTAACCATAGAGATAGTCCAATTTAAATATTGAGCTCTTCAAAAGCAATAAAAAGGTGTGTAATTTTTTATGAATTGCATAAGTCTTGTTTGAATAATCAATTTGAATTGATTCTAAGGGCATATTGTAGAATAGATATCAGTATTGGGTTCTAAAAAATGTCCCTTAAAAATGTTTCAACACCCATTAAGCCTTTAGAAGGCTCTACTATGACTCATGAAGATGAAGAATTGGAACATCATCTATCAAAATTACAAGAGAAAGTACACCTCGCAAAGAGCAACAAAAAATGAAATGGAAGTTTTGAAGAAAGGTGTGGAAGCGAAGAAGGATGGTTCTAAGAAAGGCGTGGAAGCTAAGATGGATGGCATGGAAGCTAAGATCGATAGCATAGAAGTTGGCATGGAAGCTAAGATGGATGGCATGGAAGCTGGCATGGAAGCTAAGATGGATGACATGAAAGACAACATGGAAAAAATGAAGAATGATCTAAAAGCAGACATGGAAGGTTTGACAAAGTTGATACAAGAAATGTTTCCTAATGGTGAAAAGATAGTAGAGGAAACTCATGATGAGAAAAAAACAAATGTTAATCATGACTTCATAAACTCTAATGTTGGCGGGAAAAACCACCATATTCCAAAAATGGACATGAAGTAGTTTGATGGAAAGGATCATGTAAAATGGATACTACAGATGGAGAAATATTTTGATCTCCATAATGTGCAAAACACACAAAGGGTATGCATTGCAACTTTACATTTAGAAAAAAATACATTTGTATGGTATCGATGGCTTTTATCCCATAAAAAAATTGTCACTTAGTCAATTTTTACGGAGGAAATGATAGCACATAATGAGGATACAAAGAGCGACACCTTCTTTTGCCAATTGATAAATCTCAAACAAAAGGGTTTAATGGGGCAGCACAATGAGGACTTACAAAAATTAAATATAAGGGTAACTGATATTCCAGAGGAACATAGGATTGATCTCTTTTAGGTACTTTAAAGGATAGCATCCAACATGAAGTTTTCATTTTGGAACCTCATTCATCGGAGAAGGCATTCAGGTTGGCAAGAAAAAATGAATGTAAAATTATGGCGACAAGGAAGCCTACCACTCAATTCTATAAAGAAGGAAGTGTTGCTACACCTAGATTTCCACAACCTACAAGGTTGACACCACAACAATTGGAAGAAAAAAGAGCAAAACGGCTTTGCTACAGTTGTGATAGAAAATACACTAAAGGTCATAAGTGTGCTGAGAAGAAATTATTTTACATAGATTGTGAAGAGGAAGAAGAAAATGAACAAGAAGAGGATATACACTAGGAACCAGCCCCGGAAGAGGAAGAAATGAGTCTGACCATATCGTGTAATGCATTGGAAGGAATTACCACTCCTCAAACTCTCAAGATAGAAGGACATATCAAGAAGAAAAAGGTAATAATGTTGATTGATTCAGGTAGCACACATAATTTTATTCATTTTAAGGTAGCCAAGGAATTGAATTATTTCCTATATCCAGCACCAGAATGTCAAGTGATGGTTGCAAATGGAGGACCTATAAATTGCTCTGGAAAATGCCATAATATCAAGCTAACCATGGGGGAATATGTATTGAATAGTCCAATGCTTTCCATTCCTATGGGAGGTGTTGATGTTGTACTAGGAGTACAATGGTTACAATATTTTGGGATAGTAGCTTTTAATTTTCAAGAACTTTTCTTGAATTTTTTTTTTTCAGAAGTCGAATTACAGCATATTGCATGGAATCCGAGAAAGATAATAAGCTCTAATTCCATGAAAAAGCTTCTGAAGAAAGAACAACGAGGTGTAATTGCACAATTATGCTCACTAGAATTTCCAACATAAAAATCATGTATTTCTACGGATCTCCAACAAGTCTTGGACAATCATTCCGAGGTGTTTGAAACTCCCAAAGGACTCCAACCTATTCGTGATCATGATCATGCTATTCATTTGATTCTAGGAAGTGTTCCTCTAAACATCAGGCCTTATAGATATCCTTATGTCGAAAAGAGAGAAACTCAATGTATGATTCAAGAAATGTTAGAGGCAGGTATAATTTAGCCTAGTCAAAGTTCTTTCTCTACTCCTGTAGTAATGGTACAAAAGAAGGATGGATCATGGTGCATGTATCCATATTATAGGGAGATCAATAAGCTCACCATTAAAGATAAATTTCCCATTCCCATGATTGATGAATTATTCGATGAATTACATGGAACAATTTATTTTACCAAGTTGGATCTTCATTCAGGATATCATCAAATTAGAATGAAGACTGAAGATATTCCAAAAACAGCATTTCGAACTCATGAGGATCAATATGAATTTTTGGTCATGCCTTTTGGCCTTACCAATGCACCTTCTACATTTCAAGGGTTAGTGAATTCCATTTTCAAACCCTTCCTTAGAAAATTTGTGCTAGTATTTTTTGATGATATACTAATCTACAACAGGTCTTGGAAGGATCATGTTGAACATGTTGACAGGGTACTCAAACTATTGCAGAAGAAATAATTATATGCAAAAACATCCAAATGCCTCTTTGGAGTACAAGAGGTGGAATATCTAGGTCATATTGTATCTCATGAGGGTGTTAAGGTAGACCCCAACAAAATTAAAGCCATTAAGGAATGGAAAGTCCCCACAACCATAAAGCAGTTGCGAGGATTTCTCAGGTTAATAGGGTATTATCGCAAGTTTGTTAAAAATTATGGGAGAATAGGAGCACCTCTAACAACATTATTGAAGAAATATTCATTTTTATGGACTCCTGAAGCAACTAAGGCCTTTGAACATCTTAAAGAGGAAATGTGCCTAGCACCAGTCTTAGCTATGCCAGACTTCACAAAAACCTTTATTGTGGAATGTGATGTGTCAGAAAATGGAATTGGTTGTGTTTTAATGTAGAAAGGAAGACCCATTTCTTTTGAAAATCATCCAATCAAAGGAAAGTATTTACAGAAACCTATTTATGAGAAGGAAATGTTATCAATACTGCATGCACTAAAGAAATGGCGAACTTACCTAATGGGAAGACAATTCAAGGTAAAAACTGGTCATGATAGTCTTAAACACTTTTTGGAACAAAGACTATCTTCAGAAGAGCAGAAAAAATGGGTCACAAAGATGTTGGATTATGACTTTGAAATAATCTACAAAAAAGGGAAGCTTAATGTTGTTGCAGATGCACTCTCAAGAAATAATGAAGAGGTGGAAGCATTGCTTTGTGCCATTTCTATTATCCAACCAGATTGGATAATTGAAGCAAGAGATGAATGGAAGAAGGAAAAATAAGTATGTACACTCATTCAAAAGTTGCAGCAAGATCCTAATACATATGATACATTTAATTGGAGAAATGATTCCTTATGGTACAAAGATCACTTATATCTTTGTAAGAATTCCCAACTAAAACAAAATATTCTTTTGGAATTGCACACTTCTCCTTTATGAGCACACCCAAGATTTTTAAAAACTTAGCACAGGGCGAGGAAAGAATTTTTTTGTGATGGCCTTAAATCTGATATTCAAAAGTTTGTGGAAAAATGTTTGGTTTTCTAGCAAAATAAAGTTGAGACAGTTAAGACCTCCGGACTTCTACAACCTTTATCCATTCCCAGTCAACGTTGGGAGGAGATTTCAATGGATTTTATC
Source organism: Pinus albicaulis (assembly GCA_034641835.2). Classification (NCBI taxonomy): domain Eukaryota; kingdom Viridiplantae; phylum Streptophyta; class Pinopsida; order Pinales; family Pinaceae; genus Pinus; species Pinus albicaulis. Next base: position 423,239,430 of record CM076582.1, read on the forward strand.
ACAAGTTTGCCTAAGTCCGAAGGAAAGAGTGTCATCATGGTGGTAGTTGATAGGCTTACCAAGTATGCACACTTTTGTGCATTATCTCATCCATTTAAAGCAAGTACAATTGCTGTTACATTTATGGACACAATTCAAAAGCTACATGGAAACCCAAGGGTTATTGTGAGTGATAGAGATCCCATTTTTACTGGAAATTTTTGGACGTAGTTATTTTTTTGTTTGGGTAATCAATTAGCTCATAGCTCACCTTATCATCCTCAATCTGTTGGTCAAACTGAGATAGTAAATAAATGTTTGGAAGGATATCTTAGTTTTTTTTTGTATCTGATAAACAAACACAATGGGTCAAGTGGTTACCTCTTGTTGAATTGTGGTATAACACTTCCTTACATATTGCAGAAAAAATGACCTCATTTATGGCACTTTATGGATATCATCCACCATCCATCACATCATCTTTAAGAGAAAATTCGAAGGTTTAAGCAGTGGAAGATCACATCGAGCATCAACAAGAAGTTCTCCAACTCTTAAAGGATAACCTGAATTTGGCACAAAATCGAATGAAACAACAGTGAGATCAACATCACAGTGAGACAAGTTTTGATGTACGAGACTGGGTATTTTTATGGCTACAACCATACAAAAAATTGTTCCTCAAGCAAGCTAAGAAGGATAATAAATTATCGCCAAAGTAATATGGTCCTTACAAGGTGTTTCAAAATATTGGTACTATGGCATACAAATTGGAGCTTCCTGATTCTTCACAAGTGCATCCAGTTTTCCATGTTTCATGCTTACATACGTTTATAGGTGAAAATCTTCCATTTCAAACAATATTTCCAGAACTTGATGAGGAAGGAAAAATCATATTGGAAACTAGAGTGGTAACGGAAACTAGAACTTGAAAACTACAAAATCGATCAATTTCAGAATATCTCATCAAATGGAAGAACTTACCCACTGAAGATTCTACATGGGAGGATGAAAATTTTATACAGAAGCACCCCGAGCTACTCAAGCGTTGAGGACAACACTTTTTTGAAGGAGAGGGGCATGTTAGGTCGCTATATTACTAGTATAGTCCCTTATAGTTGTTAGTGTAACCCCCTTATTATTATTATTGTACCAATGTAACCCCCATATTCTTATTATTGTGCCCTTAAATTATTATTTTTAGGTTGGCTAGGATTACATTGTGGCCCCATGGACTCCTATTTATAGAAAGAAGTTTTGTAATTTGTATCATCGAAGAATTTTTCATTCATGTAATGTATTGGAGGTTGCCCCCTTTAAGTGGCTTTTTTGTAAGGAATTGATATCTCTTTTATTCTATTTTTGGAGTTGGTTTCACAATAATATAATAATCTATAGTAGGTCTTCGAACGATCAAGTTGAAGATGTTGACAGGGTGCTCAAACTATTGCAGGAGAAACAATTATATGCAAAAACATCCAAATGTTTCTTTGGAGTCCAAGAGGTGGAATATCTGGGTCATATTGTACCTCACGAGGGTGTTAAGGTAGACCCTAAAAAAATTATAGCCATTAAGGAATGTAAAGTCCCCATAACCATAAAGCAGTTGCAAGGATTTCTTAGGTTAACAGGGTATTATCACAAGTTTGTTAAGAATCATTGTAGAATAGTAGCACCTCTAACAATATTATTAAAGAAAGATGCATTTTCATGCACTCCTGAAGCAATTACGACCTTTGAACATCTTAAAGAGGCAATGTGCCTAGAACCGGTCTTAGCTATGCCAGACTTCACAAAAACCTTTATTGTGGAATTTGATGCCTCAGGAAATGGAATGGTGCTGTTTTAATGCATGAAGGAAGACTAATTGCTTTTGAAAGTTGTCCAATCAAATGAAATTATTTACAAAAACCTATTTATGAGAAGGAAATGTTGGGAATACTTCATGCATTAAAGAAATGGCGAACTTACCTAATGGGAAGACACTTGAAGTTAAAAGCTGATCATGATAGTCTTAAACACTTTTTGGAACAAAGACTATCTTCAGAAGAGCAACAGAAATTGGTCACAAAGATGTTGGGTTATGACTTTGAAATAATATACAAAAAAGGGAAGCTTAATGTTGTTATAGATGCACTCTCAATAAAGAATTAAGAGGTGGAAGCATTGCTTTGTGCCATTTCTATTATCCAACCATATTGGATAACCGAAGAAAGAGATGAATGGAAGAAGGACAAAGAAGTATGGACACTCATTTAAAAGTTGTAGCAAGATGCTAGTACATCTAATACATTTAGTTGGAAAAATGATTCTTTATGGTACAAATATCGCTTATATGTTTGTAAGAATTCCCAAATAAAACAAAATATTCTTTTGGAATTTCACACTTCTCATTTAGGAGGACACTCATGATTTTTAAAAACTTACCACAGGGTGAAGAAAGAATTTTTTTGGGATGGCCTTAAATCTAATATTCAGAAGTTTGTGGTAGAATATTTAGTTTTCCAGCAGAATAAAGTTGAGACAATTAAGACCTCGGGACTTCTACATCCTTTATCCATTCCAAGTCAACGTTGGGAGGAGATTTCAATGGATTTTATCACAGGTTTACCTAAGTCTGAAGGAAAGAGTGTCATCATGGTGGTAGTTGATAAAATTACCAAGTATGCACAGTTTTGTGCAATATCTCATCCATTTAAATCAAGTACAATTTCTACTACATTTATGGACATAATTTAAAAGTTACATGGAAACCCAAGGGTTATTGTGAGTGACAGAGATCCCATTTTTACTAGAAATTTTTGGACGGAGTTATTTTCTTGTTTGGGTACTCAATTAGCTCATAGTTCATCTTATCATCCTCAATCTGATGGTCAAACTGAGATAGTAAATAAATGTTTAGAAGGATAACTTAGTTGTTTTGTATCTGATAAACAAACATAATGGGTCAATTGGTTACCTCTCGCTGAATGGAGGTATAACACTTCATTCCATATTGCAGCAAAAATGACCCCAATTATGGCACTTTATGGATATCATCCACCATCCATCACATCATGTTTAAGAGAAAATTTGAAGGTTAAAGCAGTGGAAGATCACATCAAGCATCAACAAGAAGTTCTCCAACTCTTAAAGGATAACCTAAATTTGGCACAAAATCAAATGAAACAATAGGCAGATCAACATTGTAGCGAGATAAGTTCTGATGTAGGAGACTGGGTATTTTTACGACTACAACCATACAAATAAATGTCCCTCAAGCAAGCTAAGAATGATAATAAATTATTGCCAAAGTACTATGGTCCTTACAAGGTGTTGCAAATTATTGGTACTATGGCATACAAATTGGAGCTTCCTACTTCTTCACGAATGCATCCAGTTTTCCATGTTTCATGCTTAAAGAAGGTTATAGGTGAAAATATTCCAATTCAAACAATATTTCCAGAACTTGATGAGGAAGGAAAAATCATATTGGAACCTGAAGCAGTCACGGAAACAAGAACTCGACAGTTACGAAATCGATCAATTTCAGAGTATCTCATCAAGTGGAAGAACTTACCCACTAAAGATTCTACATGGGAGGATGAGAATTTTATACAAAAGTACCCAAAGCTACTCAAGCATTGAGGAAAACACGTTTTTTAAGTAGAGGGGCATGTTAGGTCCCAATATTACTAGTATAGTCCGTTATTGTTGTTAGTCTAACCACCTTATTGTTATTATTTTACCCCTATAAGCCCCATATTGTTATTATTGTTCCCTTAAATTATTATTGTTAGGTCAGCTAGGATTACATTGTGGCCTCACTAGGATTACATTGTGGGCCCATGGAATCATATATATAGAAAGGAGGCTCTGTAACTTGTATCATCCAAGAATTATTCATTCATGTAATGTATTGTTGGTTTCCCCCTCGAAGTGGATTATTTCTAAATCATTGATATCTCTTTTCTTCTATTTTTGGAGCTAGTTTCACAACAAAAACCGAAATTAGAAGTAATTATAGAGACTAACACTTGAAATATGAGTTAGAGAGACCAATATGCTAGAAATAAGGCATGGATATACAAATATATTAACCCAGCTATAACATATTATGAATAAAACCCAAACTTAGAGAGATATATTAATGTTACTGAATGCTTAAAAAGGATGAAACCATAGTACAAAGATAATGAAATTTCTGGCATAGTATTCGTAAGAATACAAAGTTTCCAGAGCTATCTTATTGGCATTAAGTAAGAATATCTATACCTCTTGGTTGGAGAGGAAATTTACCTCCATATTCTAAATCTCTGAGACCGAATAAGTTCAAAGTCTCAAAGAAAATAAAAACCCTACAGTCCAACAACAAAAATTAGTAATTGCAGAGGGTATAAAAATGAAAAGGATAAATGTAAAATCGAAAAGCCAAATGTACAAAGGCATGAAAAATCAAATGATGGCATCAATTGAAATTTTTTACCTGAAGAGCAAAGTCCCTCAGAAGGTTACGCATATTTTTTAAGAGAGAATTTAGAACACATGACAAGAATTCTCACTGGCATGAACATAGAGAAAAATGTCCCCAAAAACCATGGTTGTGTGGTAAATAAACCAGAGGTCTGAAAAATCAAAGCCAAGAGCAAAGGAAGCCAAATGAAGAAATGAAAAATTTAGATAGGATTAGGTTTCGTAACAATCCCACAATAGAGACATGACATAATCCATATAATCCACGTGGCTTTGATCTAAGACCACAGTCACTAGAAAACTCTTTGAGGCCTTGTGATTTCCATTAATCTCGATACTACAAACATATCGAAAACATAAATCATATTTAACACTCTGATCTACAAAATCTATGGACATTACTTCGAATCACTAAATTAATGTCACAATTAAGAAGGATGGGTGTATACATGTCAACATGGTTAATTAATATACATATTATGTCATAAGAAAACCCTATAGGAGAAATACATTATTAGAGATAATAATGTGTACCTGTAAATTGTATCAAATTATTCGAAACGATGATATAAATCCTAAGTATCAACTCGTATGAAGGATGAAAAGGAAAATGTTATAAAAAGTATATATGGTGATTCTTATTATAAATTCAATTCATATTTATGAGGGATATGATAATATTTCCGACATTCTAGTTCTATAATGAACTTGGCATTAAGGTTATATAATGCCTTACATAAATTATCCAATCCATTGGGATGGATTATATATATAGATTTTGACATTATAAAAGAGGGTATACGTATCACATAAGGAATGTGGATGGCCTATCGTAGGAATATTAAACATTAACATAGGATAGCATATACTAGATAATTTAGAAATTTAGATAAATAGGTCAAGAAGACCGTAAAAATATTAAATTATAAGGTAAAGTATAACTTGAATATGTTAGCCTAGATTTAATAGAAACATTATAACGACATTTATAGTGGAACAAGACAATGACGAAAATTCATCAAGTGTAATCACAAAGGAAAATGAATGATGAATTCTATAGGTAAGATAAGTATAGTAAATAGTAGAAAAATGCTACATCTGAGTTCAACAATTATGAATGAATGAATAACAATAGAAAATATAATGACAAAGTTTGGTCGAATAATGACGAACTAATTGAAAGTCATGGATGACAATTTTAGTATTTATGCTATAATTAGAAAAAGAATTTCTAAGTGGAGTTGTTACAGATGATATCAGAGCCCATGTTGAAACACTGGGCATATATGTGTCCTGACACAAGAAATTAAAAATCCAAAATTTTGCTGGTGTAAATTTATTTAAATTGAAAAAAAATTGCACTAATTTAATTTTTGTGTACAGTGATTTAGTGCAAAAAGTACAACCGTCATTATCAACGATGGAGGAGGTATATATGTAGATATGGGTGGTGAGGAAAATCCATGAGATCAAAATTTTCAATTGTTGCATATGTTCAAGGAAATGCAATAAGAATTGGTTCATCTGAGAACCAACAATGAAGGATTGCAACAAATCAATGAAGAGCAAGAGAGGTTGATTAAGGAATTAACATTCAAGTCTAGTCTTGAAAGTGAAGATCCTAGAAAAAGGAGAAAATAAGCTCAAACCCACTCAGAAGGGTCTGAGGATGGTGAAAAAGCTAGATAACAGTCTAGAAAGAAGAATGAATTGCAAAGAGAATTATGAAAAATTAAACCTCCCACTTATGATGGTGAAAACGAGGAAGAAGCTGAAGCTTAACTTCTAAATATGGAAAAATAATTTCAATTCCATGAATATGGAAGCAACCAGAAAGCCATATTGGCTATTTACCAACTACAGGGTAAGGTTACCTTGTGGTGGGAAGAAACCAAAATGGTGCATGTACTAGATGAGAAAAATATGACTTGGGAAGACTTCCAAACTAAATTTAAATCCTAATATCTGAGTGAAATATACTATGATGACAAAGCCAAAGAGTTTCATGAGCTGAAATTAGGAAAACTCAATATAGATGGGTTTGTTACCAAATTGAATAACATGCTTCACTATGTACCTTATATTAGAGAAGAGAAGGCCAGGGTACAATTATTTTCAAGCTGCCTACCTACTATCTACAAGGAGATAATATAATTTGATAATCCCAAGACAATGGATGAAGCAATGCAAAAAGCAAGACTGTTTTATCAGTAGTTCAAAGGCATGATGAGTAGTTGAAAATTTGGCAAAACAAATAAAAAGGGAATGGTGACTATGGTGGAAAAAGAGTAAAATGAGCATACTTGAAAAACTTTGGGAAAAATTATCAACGGAAGAAGTTTGGAAAAACTAGAGAAAATCAACCAGCCTAATCAAATAGTGGATCTAAAAAGATGGATGTGAACAATAAGAAAGAAGGGACTGTAAAAATGAAGGAACCATTAGAGTGTTTGGGCTGTGGACAACCTCATTTTTTATGTGACTATCCTCATCGAACAATTCAAAATATTCAAGTATTGAGAGAGGCAAATATTGTAAATTATGTTGCTACAAACATTCCAAGAATTAGTGTTGAACTAGAGGATCGCCAAGCTGAACACCAATCAACCATGATCAAAATCGAAGGTATGATTGCTGAACAACCAGTTTCTATTTTGATAGGTCGAGGAGAAAATTTAAGATATATAAGTACACAGATGGTGGAAAAGTGATAATTAAAATTAAAGGTTTTTTAGCAAGCTTGATTAGTTCAGTTAACCATTAGAAAAAAAATAAAAGTGACCTATAAACTACCAAATATTGTTGTAAATTTAAATGGGTATGAAACATAACCGAATTTAAATATTTTACCTTTAGGTGCATATGATGCGTCAGTGGGAATGGACTGCTCAGAAAAATATAAAGCAATAGTTAATTTCTTAGATAAAATAGTTCACTGTGTAGATGGTGAGGGAAAATCCGTGATAGTAAAAGGAAAATGCAGACAAATATCAATAATACAGATTTCCGCATTAGAGTTGAAAATGACAACAATGAATGGTTGTCAAGTGTATTTTGTGCAAGTGGAGGAATTAGAACAAATTGAAAAAGAAGTTGTAGAAAATTTACCAGTAATTAGAGAATTCAAAGATGTGTTTCCAGATGAAATTCCTCATCTACCCCCTAAGAGAGAAACTGAATTTTCAATTGAATTGGTAACATGAACTACACCTGTCTCTATAACACCTTACCGAATGTGTACTCCTGAGTTGTTAGAATTAAAACTGCAACTACAAGAGTTGTTGTACTGAAGTTATATCTAGCCAAGTGCGTCTCCATGGGAGGCACCTGTACTATTTGTTAAAAGTAAATATGGCACATTTAGGATGTGTATAGTCTACAGACAAATGAATAAATTTATTATAAAGAATAGATATCCTTTATCCAGAATAGATGATTTATTTGATCAAGTGAGAGGAGCTACTATATTTTCAAATATTGATTTGAGAACAAGCTATCATCAATTAAGAATTAAGGATGAATACATAAACAGGATTGCATTCAAAACTAGATATGGGAACTATGAGTTTTTAGTTATATCTTTTCTGTTAACTTGCTACATTCATGTGTCTAATGAACAGTGTGTTACATAAGTATCTAGAAAAAATTGTTTTGGCGTTTAATGATGACATTCTGGTATATTCCAAGAATGAAGTAGAACATAAAGAACATCTTAGAATTGTCTTACAAACACTTACAGAACATAAGTTATATGCCAAACTTAGAAAATTTTAATTTTATAGAGATAAAATTGAGTATTTGGGTCATGCAATTTCACAAGAAGGATTATCAGTAGACCGAGTGAAGAAACAAGCTATCATGGATTGGATGTACCCACTGACATTCTAGCCATAAGATCATTCATGGGTATCACGAGATACTATAGGATATTTGTAGAGGTATTTTCAACATTACCTTATCCTATTACATCTCTACAGAAAAGGGAGTGAAGTTAGAGTGGACAACAAAATGTCAACATAGTTTTTAAGAGCTAAAACATAAACTAACAAATGCTCCTATTTTGAATATTGATGATCTAAACAAATAATTTGTAGTGTGTACGAATGCTTGTATTGAAGGATTAGGAGGGGTATTATTACAAGAAAACTCAATTATAGCTTATGAGTCAATAAAATTAAAGAAAGATGAAAATAAATAGCATGTATATGACTTAGAGTTAGCAGTTGTAATACATGATTTGAAGATGTGGAGACATTATCTGTTAGGAAATAACTTTGTACTAATGACATATCACATATGTTTGAAATAACTTTTCACACAACCTGATTTAAATGCTATACAAGCTATATGGTTGTGTTTCCTTAGTGAGTTTGACATGGAAATCAAACATGTTAGAGGAAAGGAAAATAAGATTGCAGATGCATTGAGTAGGAATGCTCATAAAATTTTGAATAGTGTTGGAAGTAGTGTGAATTTTGACATAGGAGGATAAATACAAGAAGTGGTGAGTCAAGATTCAAACTATGAAAAGCTTCAAGAAAAATTGCATAATACTAAAACATTGGGATATACTCAAAAACAAAAAGGGTTTATTTATTATAAGAAAATATTGTATATTCCAAATGTGAGCTCATTAAAACATGAAATTTTAGATGAGTATCATAAATGACCCTATGTAGGACCCTTGTTTTCAAAAATTGATTTCAACATTGAGAAAGAATATGTTTTGGACAAGTATGAAGAAATATGTGGCTGATTACTTAGCTAGATGTTTGGAATTTCAACAGGTAAAAGTAGAACAATAGCATCCAGCAGGACTGTTGAATCTTTTACGTATTCCAGAATGGAAGTGGGAAATAGTTTCGATAGATTTTAAAATTGGTTTGTTGGACATTGGGTTCAATGCTCCCCATGTGTTTCACGACATGGACTAATTGCCTCTCGTGGATCATAACTCTGGCAATTGTTGCAGAGACTAAAGACTGCAGGTTTTTGTCTAACGACAATCATGATTCCAACAAGTGGTATCAGAGCAACAAGTATTGAGTTCGAAACTCACCCGACTCGCATTGCGGGGGGGATTCTCGGACATTGGGTTCAATGCTCCCTGTGTGTTTCGCTACATGGAGTAACTGCATTTCATGGATCCTAACTCTAGAGATTGTAGTGGAGACTAAAGATTGTAGTTTTTGGTCTAACGGCAATCATGATTCTAACAAGTGGTGTCAGAGTGACAGATCTCAAGTTCGAAACTCACTTGGCTCACATTGGGGGGGAGACTATTCGACATTGGGTTCAACACTATCCATGTGTTTTGCAACATGGACTAACCGCCTCTCGTGGATCCTAACTCTAGTGATTATAGTGAAGAATAAAACCTGCAGGGTTTGGTCTAACGACAATCGTGATTCCAACATGTTTTGACTAAAACTAAATATTAACATGATTCTATAATGATGGTTGTAGATACATTGACTAAAGTTGCACACCTTTTACCAATACAATCTACTTTTGGTTTAACTCAAGTAGCTAATGTATTTATGAAAGAGATTGTAAAGTTACATGGTATTCCTAAAATGATTATATCAGACATGGATGAAAAGTTTACTTCACCTTTTTGGAAGACTCTCTTTGGAGGAATGGGTAACAAGTTAAACTTTAGTACCACCTACCATCCCTAAATAGATAGACAAATTGAAAGAACAAACCAGATTCTAGAAGACATGTTACAAATGTATGTTATGGACAGACCTACAAGATGGGAATATTTTCTGCATCTGGTAGAATTTGCATATGATAATAGTTATCAAGCCTCAATAAAGATGAGTCCTTTTGAAGCATTGTATGGCAAAAAGTGCCACACACTGCTTAGTTGGAATCAACTAGAGAATAAGTTAATTCTTGGACCAAATGCACTATAAAAGATTGAAAGAACTGTGAAGAGAATTCAACAAAACATTAAGATAGCTCAAGGTAGACAAAAGAGCTATGTAGACAAAAAGAGAATTCATAGAGAATTCAAAGTGGGAGAAAATGTTTACTTGAGGATTAAGCCCAAAAAGAGTAATTTATATATGGGTAGCTATGCCATAATTAACACCACGCTATTGTGGACCATTTGAAGTTCTAGAAAGAGTGGGGTAGTAACTTATAAGTTCATTCTACCTAGTCATATTAAGGTTCACAATGTTTTTCATGTTTCCTTATTGAAAAAGTATATACATGATCCTAGTCATGTAATTGATTGGAATGTGATACAAGTGGAACCAGAAGGGGAATTTCTTCTAGAGCCCCTCCATATACTAGCACAGATTGAAATCAAGCTTCAGAAGAGGACGATAGCTAGGGTGAAAGTGAAGCAGAGGCACTTTTCACGTAAAGAAGCTACTTGGGAGAGAGAAGAAGAAATGAAGGAAAAATATCCATCATTGTTGGGAAAGTGAATTAATGTTTTGCAACACCGAGGATGGTGTTTTGTTTTTAGAGGGGGAATATGTAATATCCCTATTTTTACTGCTTTTATTATATAGTTGAAAAATCCTAAAGGCTGAGTGGACCTAAAGGAAAAAAAATATTGTGGACATCTTTCATTATTTTAAATTTAATAAATGTGGGATTTGAATTACTGTGCAAGGACTACAGTATAAATGGAGACCAGGATTTCAAGTGCATGAGGATGGATAAGATTCCAAAGATTTTCCCTGATTATCCAAAAAATTATTGGAGAAAATAAATTATATTTAAACATTAGATTGGAGATAAAAAACTAAAAAGATACCTCAGTAAAGTTGAAAGATACTAAGAAGAGGTGAAAGAAAACTGGAAAGAGGAACAAGCTAGTTTTAAAGTACTTTTTTGGAAAAAACAAAAGGGAAACCTAGGAAAAAAAGAAAACAACATCCTGATTAACTGGACGGAATTATGTGAACATGTCAAATGGAAAGGAAGCTGAAATAAGACATTCCTAGGTAGACAAGAGGTTGTCTACATCTTGGAGGAATTGGTCCTTGCTCAAGGGGAGAAGAGGAGAGAAACCTCAAGGTTGGGTGGCAATTAGTCTTACCAAAAGTGTTATGCGGAAGAAATTAAATTATGTATTAGATAATTTAGTATTATAGAAATTTTAGATTATATATTAGTATAGAATTATGATGGATTTATGATACATTGAAATGTGTAAGAGATTTAGATTTATGCGTGATTAAATTTTTATATAAAAAATTGTTAGGGAGTATGATGTATTTAGCATATAACAACTATGGAAATTATAGTTGATCTATATGGTTACATAGACAATTATAAACCTATAAACCAACTCTCATAATGTCTAAACCCCAGTAATAGGTTTAAATATGAGGTTATGTCATAAATCTTATTACTAAAAATACATAAAACATAGATAAATACATTAGAAGGTAGTTGAAATTAGTGTATTTATCAATGAGGTAATAATAACATGAATATGTTAATTCCAAACAATATCTATTACTCTAAAATAATTTTGTATATACACACAATTTATTCCATTATCTCAAAAATGTCATAAAATACCAAATTGAATAAAACACATACAAGAAATTAAATATAAGTTAAATTTCTAAGAATTAGTATTCGTTACGATACTGCAATAATTTAAGTCATGATATTGTACTTTACATAGACTACAATTTAATTCTGTCATAAATTATAGAAAAAATTCATGGTCCCAACTAAATAGTACAATAGGATTATAAATTTGAATATAGTTCATAATTATATAGGTTGGATTCTTCAAAGTGATATGGACCAACATGTATAGAAGAAACTGTAATCTATTGTCAATGAATGAGCTACTAAAGTGCTCATAAATTTATAGAGGATCAATTAAACTGTAAGCATGTACATGGAATCATATGGAGTACCTGTACATACAAAAGTATATGTGAGTTAAAACGTGTAAAATTGTTTTTAAAAGTAATTAAAGACATGAATACTTAATTTAATGAAAATAACAATTTAATATGGATTTATTACCTTACTGTTCTTAAATAGAGAGTTTTAGTAAACCTGCATATAAAAATGCGGAAAATAATTAGTGTATGGATTTGACGAAACAAAATAGAATGAGAAAATAAAATTGAGGAGATACAAAGTGGAGTACCTTTCATCTCATTGTCAGAGTGCATATGGAGAACGCTGAGTCTGGGAGTATGTGAATTATTTATTCGTGTACAAATTAAGATTTTATGAATTGAAGAATTTAATAAAATTCTAAAATAAATTCATATTATAACAATCTGATATAACAATATAATATGAGAAATTCATATAGAAAATGAATCTGTAAAATAAGAATATGAAATACATTAACAGAAAGGATAATTTCCTAAACAATAACATGTTAGGAATATTATTAAAAATTGAAAATTCACATATGTGAATGAGGGTTCTGAATTAAATACAAAAAATTGAATTTATCTCAGATACATATAACCATTTAAGTATATAAGGGTTTTATGAAAATTGTAGGTACGGTGTTGATCAAGAATGCTATACAAACTTCAATCAAATTTCAATTTGAAGTACCAAAATAGAGTGTGAGAATATATACCGAAGTATTATAATTATTATTATGAAAATAGTAATAAAGGAAGTCGTAGAATTATTCTCTGGAACAAGTAACTTTAAACAATGTGAAATACAACAGATGCTTGAAGATAAAATCGAAAACAGAGATGGCATAACTAAGTAAATAAAGTAATTATGTTTATTATCGAATAGGTAAGACGTAATCATTGAGCATGTAACCAAGCAAGAATTTCCCAAATTTAACTGTGGTAAATTCGAAAGGGACTCTATGAAGATTATACCCAATAAGGAAAATGAAAAAACCCAATTCATAAAAAGAGGAAACGCGGTAAGTGCAACAAAAATTAAAAAATTTGGATGGAAATAAACATTTTATGAATGAAGGAAACCTTCACTGTTAAGTGCATGATTAAATTATAAGAAGAAAAACTGAAACTAGATGTAAGTACAAAGACTAACACTCCAAAGATGAGTTACAGATACTAATATGCCAGAAATAAGGCATGGCTATACAAATATACTAACCCAGATATAACATAATATGAATAAAACACAAAATTACAGAGATATATTAATGTTACCGAATGCTTAAAAAGGATGAAACTATAGTACAAAGAAAATGGAATTTCCAGCATAATATTCGTAAGAATACGAAGTTTCCTGAGCTATCTTACTGGCATTAAGAGAGAACTCCATACCTCTTGGTTGCAGAGGAATTTTACCTCCATATTCAAAATAGTTGAGACCGAAAAAGTTTAAAGTCTCAGAGAGAATAAAAACCTTGCAACCCAACAACGAAAATTAGTAATTGTAGAGGGTATAAAAATGGAAAGAATAAATATAAAATCGAAAAACCAAATGTACAGAGGCATGAAAAATATAACGATGGCATCAATTGAAAATTTTTAACTCACGAGTAGAGGGCCTTAGAAGGTTACACATATTTGTCAAGAGACAATTTAGAACGCGTGACAAGAATTCTCACTAGCGTGAACATAGAGAAAAATTTTCTAAAAAACCATGGATGCATGGTAAATCAACTGAAGGTTTCAAAAACTACAGCCTAGAGTAGAGGAAGCCAAATGAAAAAATAAAATATTCAGATAGGGTTAGGTTTTGTAAGAATCCCACAGTAGAGATACAACATAATCCATACCATCCACGTGGCTTTAATATAAGACCACAATCTCTGATAAAATCCTCAACGCCATGTGATTTCCATTAATCGCCATAATACAAACATCTCGAAAATGTAAATCGTATTGAATACTTTGATCTATAAAATCCACATACTTTACTCTGAATCATTAAATCAATGTCACAATTAAGAAGGATGGGTGTATACACACTAACATGATTAATTAATATACATATTATGTCATCAAAAGAACCTATAGGTGAAATAGATTATTAGAGCTAATAATGTATACCTATTAATTGTATCAAATTATTTCCAAATGATGATATAAATCCGAATTATAAACTCGTATTAAGGATGAAAAGGAAAATGTTATAGAACGTATATATGGTGATTCGTATTAAAAATTAAATTCATATTTATGAGGGATAGAATAATATTTCCGACATTCTAGTTCTATAATGAACTTGGGATTAACGTTATATAATGCCTTACATAGATTCTCCAATCCATTGGGATGGATTATATATATAGATTTTGACTTTATAAAAGAGGGTATACGTATCACATAAGGAATGTGGATGGAATATCCTAGGAATATTAAAGATTGAGATGGGATAACATATACTAGATAAGTTAGAAATTAAAATAAATAGGTCGAGAATACCATAAAAAAATTGAATTAGAAGGTAAAGTATAACTTGAATATGATATCCTATATTTAATAGAAACATTATAAATATAGTTATAGTGGAATAAGATGATTATGAAAATTCGTCAAGTGTAAGCACAAAGGAAAACAAATGATGAATTCGATAGGTAACATAAGTATAGTAAATAGAAGAAAAATGCTACACCTATGTTCACCAATTATGAATGTAAGAATAACGACAGAAAATATAATGATAGAGTTTCTTCGAATAGTGATGAACTAATTGAAAG
Source organism: Pinus albicaulis (assembly GCA_034641835.2). Classification (NCBI taxonomy): domain Eukaryota; kingdom Viridiplantae; phylum Streptophyta; class Pinopsida; order Pinales; family Pinaceae; genus Pinus; species Pinus albicaulis. Next base: position 423,254,506 of record CM076582.1, read on the forward strand.
TCATGGACGACAAATTTTGTATATATGCTATAATTACAAAAGAAATTGGTAAGTGGAGTTGGTATAGTAGGTGGGCTAAATTTCCAAGCTTTAAAAAAGAATATTTTCCAATTTCTAATTTTTTCTGAAAGTTATTCGCCCAAATTTTATAGTATACAATTATTTTACCTAAAAAATTGACAAAATTTTATATAGAATATTATAAAATTATTTTAGATTCAAGTATTTTTAGAAAAAAATTCCTCAAAATTTTTACAATTTGCATATTAGGGACTACTAATATTCGCCAAGGCTTCTATATGTTAAGATAAATTTCTACCCTTGAAATTTTCCCTACAACTCACTAGAAACATGGTTAACGGTTAGGCTATTTTGGTTTTAGGTTTGACGTCCCCAAGATATTGCAGGTAGAGTTATCATGAAAGTTATATATGACAAGTAGTTGGAACTAAATTCAATTGGGAAGGGTGGGTAATGTTATTCATCTTTCGTACTCTCCCCCTTAAGGATGGGTTGAGAGAAGAATGCCCCTTGTGGGTGGTTTTGTATTCTTTTCAGTATGCAGAGAGAATTAAGTTAATGAATTGTTTTATTCCCATGAGTTTATTCATACAATTGAAGGGGTTCTACTTTATAGTTTAAATTTTGTCATTGTTGGTTGCATGGTATTCTATCATGTATTTGATATTTCTCTTGTTTTTCACACAAAATTCAAATTTTGTAGAGAGGTAATCTATTAAAATTTTCTATTTTTCCTAAAAAGAATTTGTTAGATTATTTTGAAACTCTTAGGAATCACAATTCTGACATTACAACATAAATAGTGTACAAAAGTATCACCATTAGATTTAGAATTCAGATAAATATGAACCAGAATATCTTTTGGTTATATTTTTCATATCATATAGTTGGATTATAGCTAAATTACCATTAATTCCCATAAGATGATGGTCTATCTCCTACTAAAATAAGGTAATTTACTTAAATATAGAGCCACTTTTAAAGTAGGGTACATTATGAGTTCTGAGAATCCATTAACCTTCCATTCTAAATTATGAGTCTCCATTGACCTATCCTATAAAAAAATTGACAAAAGAATTTATATTGTATGGGAATGATTGTATAACACTTTTAAGGAAAAATTAAGAAAAAAAATATAAATGAAAATATATCAAAACCAAGAACCAAGAATCAACATGAATAAATTACCAGAAAGTTGTGAAGTTCATATATTCATCACCCTTGAGCATGATAACAAATATATAATCTACAACCAACAAGAAGTGGCCAATGTGTAGAGAAAGCCCTCTAATGGTACCTTGTGTTCCAGGTAAATATTTCATCGAGAATACCATAAGGCCTTCCTCGTTCGGTAAATCATGCTCATGTTTAGGGTGGCCTCCAATAAGATGGTCTAGGGCATGGCTTGCATGTATCGATTCTCAATATTATTCTAAGGTACTACCTCCTATCACTATAAATATATTATGTCATATACTTAAAATATTAATTAATTAATTAATTATCACCGCTTTTCACATTTCAGATTTAATGGGAACAAAATCCGCAGATCTCATAGTCAGAGCTCCATCCTGAAAGAGAGACTCTCTTAATTCATAAGTGGTATGGGGATGGAGGCTAGAATGAAGTGGGTGAATGGCGAAGGAGGGTGGTGGAATGATGAGGAGGCACGAGCATAGAAGAGGTGATAAGTGACTAGAAGAAATGATAGATGGAAGTTTCAAATTTTGGATATGTATAGCAGTTTTAAACATTGGTGCATGAATTCCCTTTAATTTTTCCATAAAAACGTTAAATGACATCAAAGTAATGCTAGCTCTGAAGTATAATTAAACTAAACTGTTTCAAAATTTTATTTTTATTATCATAAGTTTTAACAAGAATCATAAAAGGCATACACTTAAAAAGTTGTTTAAATCAATATTTATGTTTAAATATTGGCTAAAATATGAATGTGGTGGTTCTTCAAAGAGATTTAATGTTCGGACAATGTCGAAAGAACACTATAGTCCTTGTGTTGTCGTAGGAAAGGACTAATAAGCTATCCATATCAAAAGGAAAAACATGCTTAATCAATAGTGGGAGTTGTGATTTAATTATGCATGTTAAAAACATTATAATTTTTTTTTGTTTAAATGGTAAGTGATAATGTAGATGAGAAAATTAAGCTTACAATTATTTTCTAAATTAAAGTGGCTGTTTCATAAGGTAGAAAATATTTTACGTATTTTTTTCATTTTATTCAGAGTAAAAATATGTACAATAGATTTATAGAGTAGTTATAATTAATTATTAAATAATAAAATGAAAAAAATATGTATAATTATCTATATATTAGTTATAATTAATTATTAAAAAATCTTAATTAGTATTTAATTTAATGATTAGCCTTGATTACACATATTGTTTTAAAAATATTTTTATACATTCCATACAAAACCAAGGTTTTGAACCACAGTTGTCTCCCTTACCACTCTTCCTATGGCTATTGTCAATGGAGGGAGAATATCCACATCCCATAGTGAGGTTGTTGTCGGTTTTGACAACAAAGGACAACCATGTGTTGCAAACCCTACTAACCTAGGAAAAAACACTAAATACAATTAAAAAAAAAACATAACACTCATCCTCCTCTTCAAGAAAATTCTATCATGGAATCTATCTTCCAAAGGCAGCAATAGACCCAAAATTTAATGTCTAGTCCACTTACATTGGGAGCTATATACAATATATGTTGTAACATGCATTAATATATAAGTTTCTTGGTGTATGGACATTAGAAAAATCTCTTTCTCATTGGATTCAACTCAACTGGAAGAAAAAGGGCCAGATAAAACTAGATCTTGGTGTGAAAGCCTTCTTCACTAATATCTTCACTAATATACAATACTAAAACAAATTATTCAAGAGTGGACCTTATTTCTTCAACTCAACCGGGTTATATCTATGTTTTCCTACAAAAATGCTTGTGCTAGAAAATGAGGAATTCATTGTAACCCTCATGTTGATTAGGATGTTTTCATTGCAATGAGAGTTTTGTGACAAAGAAACCATGCGAGGAATTGAGAAGGTGCTTGATCACTACATCAAATATTTGGAGTCTACAAAAATTCCATGTACATCTTATAAACTAGAATTTGTGCTTACATAAACATATCAAATCTACTTCCAAATTCTATTTTTATCTATTATCAAGAAAACATTTGGAAGAAAACTCTTGATTATGACAATACTCCTTTTAGGTGCCAAAGAGGCCATGAATATTTCCATCTCTATTGCCACTATCCTTTGCATGTAGTTAACTCCAATTGAAAATCCCCCTACCCAATCGAAGGAGGGTTTCACCGAACTGAGAAACAAGAATTCTAACATTAAATATATAATCTTAGAACCACCATATTCTAACATGTGGGTGTTATCTAGTAACCCCTTGACCTCGCCTTTGTCCCTTAGAGATATAGAACCTTGATTTCCTCACAACATCTAGAAATAATATGTCATATCTTATAAAAAAATCACGATCTTGTTTCACGATGATAGAGTGAGTCTTACCCCTGCCCTCCTCTTTCATGACGATACAACCAATCCAACCCCCACCCTGCTTGGTTAAGCAGATTTCCCCATCTTTTGACCCCCTATTTTCGTCACCTACTCAACCAATATCTTTTGTCCCGCATTAATAAATCTGATTATACCATAATTTTGATACCTTCTCTATAACTGTGTATATTTCTCATTAAGCCCAACGTTTCTAATTATACCATTAATCCTATGGCTGAGATGGAGCTATACTCTATTTAATTCCCAAACCTCATGAATGGTTGGAAAGGAAAATACCCATTTTCCCTCCCTCGACACCAAGATAAATTGATAGGAAGGGATATCCTTCAAATTGCATCAAGTTGAGGTCAAAACAGCCTCCAAACAATATAATATTAGGTCATTGCAAGTCCAATCCTAGTCCCTAAATGAGGCATCAAAATTGTAGAGAAAAGAAAAGAGAAGGGGAAAAAATTCAAACCTTTAGCACCTAAAAGAGTTAGGAGGTAAACTAGTTAATTCGAGGAACATAAGGAAAATGAAAGATTATTTTCCCACCTGCAATAGTCCCTTGAAATTAAGTTTTGCGCATGGAATATCATAGGCCTCAAATTTAGAGGAAAACATAGATTAATAAAATTAAAATAAAAGTGAAATCCTACATTTATGATGCTTCAAGAGACTAAATTATCTAGGGAACCCATCTCCAATATTGTCAACAAATGGGGAATATATTTTTGCATGGATTCCATTGAAACTGAAGTTCAATTAGGAGTGTTTCCCATTATTTGGAATACCCAACATATCTAAGTGGTAAAAAATTTCACCACTTTCCACATTATTACAATCAATTTTAGGCCCATTTGTTCAACACAAACTTGTTTCCTCTCTAATGTATACAACCCAACCTATCCTAAAGGACAACCTCATTTCCTTTAGTCCATCTACTGCATGCAAGACATCTTCTCCCCATCCATGTATATTATAAGGGGTGAATTCAACCTTATCAAGTCACTCAATGAGAAATGAGGGGGAATTAGAAGGTTCGATGCAAACGCATTTCTCTTTCAAAATACCAGGGTATACCTACATCAAATCAATCTCACCATTATAAACTAAAAATATACATGGAATAATAGAAGAGGATGATACCAACGAGTAGATTCCAGACTATATTGTTTCCTAACTTCTAAATTTTTTTGAGACATATCTCGTAGCATTTTCCTATGAGTCTCGAAATATACTTTCATACCAAACCTCACAAAAATCCCTTCCATTTTCATAATTTCTAGCTAAAGCACCCAGAGTTATAGGAAAATATCAACCAATTGTGGTAACATCTCTCTAAATTAGGCCACTTCTCTATGTACAAGCTCTAGAAATACTTGAAGCAAGTCGATTGGAAGTTTAAGGGCTATAAATAGACCAAATTTGGTAATATCATGGAATAAAAACATAATATAGAACAGAAAATGGGACCTATACAACAAGAATATTTCCTCTGTGGCCAATCAAAAACATTAATTAGAGAAGAAGCTACCCCCCTCAAAAATCTTGAAGATAGTAGAAAGTAAGAGGCGATCTCATGGAAACATAAATCAAGGGTTAAGTGGCTTAAATAAATGGAGCACAACATTTATTTCTCCACAGATCCATGTTCTAACTTAGGTATCACAACCATATTTCTTTTATCAAGAATTTTGGAGGAGAAACATTATGGTCTACCAAGAGATAAATCAGGAACTTAGTGACCTCTACAAACCTATGCTTACTGAACCATCTCATACTATGTTAAGGGTAATGAAATGTATCATTGAGCATATTTAAGTCTATTTACAACCAAGTATAAAAATTTCCTTCTCCTCAATACTACCCCAAGAAAGTGGAGAGAACAATCAAGGAGATGCCACATTACAAGGCCCTAGGCCCAAGAAGATTCAAAATATAATTCAGTCAAGCCTATTAGGAAAATGTAGGGAAACAAGTCTGGTAGGAGATAGAAGGATGTTGCATATCTCATTCTATCCTTAGATCCTTAAATTCCATCCTCATAATGTTGGTCCCAAATTAGGAAAGCGCGGAATATCCTAGCAGTTTTAGTCCATTTTCACTTTACAATGTTATATATAATATTATTACTAAGATTATATCCAACCGCATCAACCTCCCATTCCAACACTTATTTATTAAGAAAAAACAAACTTTGTTAAAGGTAGGTATATCTTGGATGGTATCATTGTTTCTCAAGATGCTATCTGTTGTTTGGATATCTCTCGTAAAACCAAAATGCTTCTGAAGTTGGATCTCTCAAAGGATTTTGATAAGTTGAATTGAAAATACATACTCCAAATCCTACAAGACTTTACCTTCTCTCTAGAATGGGTTGAGTGGATTGGAAATATTTTATCTTTTTCTTCCTTCTCCATCCTTATGAATGCATCTATAGTTTCCCATTTCAATTAGCCTTGTTGCATCTACCAGAAACATTGAATCTCACTTTTTCTATCTATCTTAGTTATGGAAGGGCAAGGGATATCTCTCAAGGTTTCTACCACCATGCATATTCTTCATGAGCTCCATCTATTTGGTGAGGACCTCCCCCTTACTAAGCACCAATTTATTGATGACACCATGGGAATGAGAACTATAATAGGCAATTTTTTCACATCTAGTAAATAGGCCTACAAACCATATTAATCAGCATCCATTAAAAATTATCCATATTCCTTTCACAATTCTGTAAGAATTACATTTCCAAAAAGTACGAGTTTCTAGGATAACTTCTCAAAATGAGTGTTTTTATCCCCAAGGAACTCTGATCCTTTAGCCACATGCATTAAGTGATAGTTATTGCCTTCTGCAATAGTGTTAGTAAACACTAGTTCCTCCTTTCTTCTGCTGCACTGATTCTAGAAATTAGGGAAAATCAAAAATATTTTTGAAGATTCCTATTCTACAAGCTTCTAGGGGTTTCTTTAATATTTAACATGGATGTGAGCTCGAATACTATTTGATCCTACATTGGATATTTTACATATTATCCGTGGAGCTCATCCTCCCATCATGTTTGGATGTCAATCCCACTATGGTAAATCCTAAACTACCTTACCTCTCCTATAAATTTATTTCCATCCATAGCATCAACGATTGATTTTGGAGATTTATTATTCCCTTATGGTGCTACCTTGAATCTATAGGAGACACAATATTCATGCATTAGGGTTGATATTGATGTGTGCTTTGTGACAAGGAAGGAAAATTCATTTTGGGGAGACATCTACAAAATAAAATCTTATTTATGGTTGTAACTCTCTCCTCTATATATTAATAAAAAGAGTATCATGTTTTCCTATAAGTCTTATGTTATGTTTAAATTCATTTATTTGAATGCCTCATTCATTCATTGAATAAAGTAATTCAATTATGTTATGGAGATGTTGTATATAGTTTAATTTTTCAGTCATATTTGTAGGTTCTAATTGTAGAATTTAGAGCTACGATTGGAACTTACAAGAAAGGAGGTAAGAAAATCATGTGACAGATTCCAGGTATGATTCTTTCCTATTATTAAATTTCACTAAGAAAAAAAACTACGCTATTTTCCTTTCGTTGTTCTAGGCTAGTCTACCAGGTCTATGGAATTCACTTTTGTTTAGAATTGAAAATTCCACATAACAGACACCCCATTCATACTAGAATCCCAAGACTTCATTTTCATCCTAGAAGAATTATCCCCTAGATATGACATAAATGCCAAAACATCCAAGTCGCAAGTATTATTCTTGAACAAGCCACCCCCCCCCCCCAATCCAATGCCACATAACTAATTTTGTGGGCTTCTAGGTAAGCATAATTCCCACGAAGTACTTAAGATCCCCTATGTCTGAAATTTCCTTGAAATGGAGTATTCAGAAGATATTTTCTTTGAAATAAACATCAAGTTGGTGGGGTGGGATTTCTCTCTTTGAAAATAAATGGTTGAAACAATTTTATAAATTTTTTTCTCTAATAACTATCTATCCACAATTATTCCATATTTATTGCACCATCATCAATATTTCACGAGGTGTAAAGAATCCAACACCACTTTCTTTCCAGTGGCTAAACCATGGAACACAAGTTGTCATTGGTTGCATGGGACAATATATACAAACCCAAACTCAAGGGTGGAATCAGTCTAAAGGACCCGAACACCATGGTGACAAGTCTATGTGAAACAATTTGGTGGAAATTGACTCAAGGTGATGCTATCCTATGCGAATCATTTGGCACAAAAATATTCCCTTCATACTCACTCACAACTCCTCGTCTAAAATCCATGGTCCTAGGCTCTTCAATATGGTATCTATAAAAGAACGTTATGCATTTAATTCATCGACATTGCATCTTGGAAGTCATGGAAGGCACACGAAATTGTTTTAGGAGTATTCTCAGAAAGAAAACCTAAAATTGAGTGGAAACCAACATCTATCTCACATGAAGGAAAACATGATATCTCAGTGCCTAAAATTTTGACAAACTATTGACATGGATCAGAGCCCAGCCATAAATGATGCCAATGGATTTCACCATTCTCTTGGCTCCCTACACCATCAGATAAATAGTGGAAACATTTATGGGAAACCCTTCAGCATGTGCTCATCCCTATTTCATCTCAACCCAAAAGAACTTGTTAGGGATACATTATAAAAGGACATTTCACCATCTATCATTCCTATGAATTGGAAATAAACCATCAAGACCTTCCAAAAGTAGAGGTTTGGATCAAAATATAGAAACAACACACCTAGCTAAAAATTTATTTCTTTCTACAGATTTTGTATATAAAAAAGCCCTAGCGTGGGAAAATATCCTTAATAAAATATGTCCTTCTAGATGCCTACTATGTTGTTTTCATATTGTAAGCCTGGATCATATTTTCAGTACTTTCACCTTTTCTACATCACTTTGGGCCTGCCTTGAATATGAATTCTCCTATTGTGATAGACACCTCCTTAGTTTTCACAATACTATTTCTAATTAGTTGAATACCATGTTTCACAATTTGTTTCTCAATAATATTTTGGTCCTCTCTGAAGGATTTGTCCTATAGAATATATGGAAATAATGGAATACGATCATTTTCAAACATTCCCTAGTACTTGTTGCTTCATTTTAAAGCACAATTATTTTCAATATCAAAGAATTTGTTATTTGTTCCATCTGGTCTTTGTCATACTAAGAATACTATGGTCAGGAAGCTTATCTTGTCCTTCAATAGCATATTTCCCTCTTACCACTTTTCCATGTACCTCATGGTGCCCTCCCTTCTTCGCCTACAATTCCATTTGCTTGTGTCCCTCCTCCCCCTGATTTGCTCGGACTTAACTTCAATAGTTCCTCAAAGGCGAATATAGGCCTAAATGGATTTGGATGTAATTTTAGAGATCATAAAGGAAATCCTCCTTTTATATACTCATGGTAATTAGGCATCAAAAACAACAACACAATGAAACTCACTAGCTTAATCACTTGCTTTGAAATCACTTAGGATCATGGTTACTCCAAAATATTTGTGGAGGGAGATTTAAAAGTTATTGTTAATATGATTAGTAAGCTTCATAATTGTGCTCCAATTCAAAAAGTATTTATAATGTAGAACCTAGTGGAGCTTGTATGCATGGTGTCATCCCTTTCGACTCAAATTTTAGTCAACATCCATTCTCATGCGAAATGTTCTAGACACAAGGAAGTGGATCTACTCCCTAACTATGGATGTTAAAAATATCAAGAAACTCTTTATTTTTCTTGTAATATCATCCCCAAATATCCAATAAAGTACAATTGTTGGTGACTTATTTATCGAGACTATTTTATCCTAGATGGGGTCATGAGATTGCAAAAGGGGAGAGGGGTTGTCACTAGCCTACTAGGCTAAATGGATGGGGATGTGGAAACATGCCCCCATAACCATGTTTTATATGGTTATGGAGATTTTGAATCCTTAAATGCTACTGGCCAAATGAGTTCCTCACATTTGAATCTTTGGTTGAAAAAGTTTAGAACATCAGAAATATTTTGGAACCAAGAAGTCAATCCAACTCCCTACAGAAATATTTTTTCTTTCTTAGACAAGGAAGAATCAATAAAATGAATCGTCTATAGAAGTAGGGGATAAAAGAAGAAATATAACTGGTATTCATTGTGACGATTGTGATAGAGTGAGTAGAAGGAAAAGAAATGTATAATCCCATGGGAGAAGGTCGCATACAAGTAAAATATGAAAGAAGACAAGGGAAAATCATCATATTTAGTGAGAGATAAAGCACATTAATTTTTTCATTATATTGTTTTCCATTGAAGTATTATAGTACACGAGTAAAATTTATATCCAGTTCCATAATCCATTATCACGATTTGGATTTTGGTCTTCCCCAAACCACCATTAGTAAAATTCATAAACATTTCATAAAAATTTGGTTTGTGGTATCAAAAAACCACTAGATTCATAGAGAACATTCATCCATTAGGAGCTATCCTTCATTGGTTTTATTTGAATCACAAAAACCCCTTCATATTAATGGGAGAATGTTAGACTCCTATCCCTTATGTATTATCGTAAATTCTAAACATTATGTAAGTATTTAAAATAAGATAAATATTTAGAGTTAAAATAGGAAGAGACATCAACTCTTGGAAGATGAAACCAAAGGTCACAAAACTTTGAAAATTTTCAGCTAATGGAATGTAATGAATTTTGGAATTATTCCATTGTTCAATGTTCAATAGAGCTTAGGATTCCATTGAATTTTGACTAGAGCTAGCTTCATTTTTTACATCAAAATAGATTCCCTTCACTACAATATTAGATTATTATACACTTGACAACTTTGTAAAATTAATGTGAATTATTGTATATTAAGATCAATAATCATATTTACATTTCCACCCCAGGCTTCCCATTTTATAAATAAATTCATGTTGCATCAAATTGAGCCTTAAAAACATGTGATTGGCATGAAAAACACCTTGGTACAAATCATGATCATTAAAGCTATATGACACATCTCACATCGAAAGGATTTATATAGTCATAACACAGTGGAAAAAAAAAAGAATATGGTATATTTTAAAATTCATTGCACACCATTTTCAACATTTATATTGATAAAGATATTATATTTTCCTACTCTTGAAGCCATACATCAAGTAATTTTATAATATTGTTATTTTTTCCATGAGAAATATCTTTATATTCTATTTGAGGAATGTGCATGTTCCTCAAGGGTTCTTTAGACAGTAGGGCTCAAAGCCATTAAAAGGAATATTCCTTATAATCTCAACATGTTATATGTGAGAAATGAACTAGGTGGGAAGAAAAATAACATTTATTCCAACCAATAGAGCTAAATAAAATTAAGAAATCTATTAATGTGATTATTATTGAATAAAATTATTAAAAATTAAATACTTTTTCAAATTTTTTTCTTACACACTACATCAAATGGTGGTTAATATTATTTTTAATGGTGGAAATTCAATAAGAGTATTATGTCATTCGACACACATTTCCTTTGCAATAGCTCCTTGAAATGCGACTTTTTGTTTGAAATGTTTATAATAGGGATCAATATACAATTGAATTTTTGGATCGATCCTTTATGAACGATCCAGATTTATGTAAGAATGCAACAGAATAAACATATAACCATAAATACAAAGATGCAGTAGAAATAACACTTCATTTCATTAATATCAAAGAATTGAAATTTGCTTACAGACAGAATGGAAATAAAACTAGCTAGGGTGATGGTAGCTATCTCTGAGAAGAGATATGGTGGCTATAGGCCTCTGAACTGAGTTAAAATGAGGCTCAAGGGCCTATTTATTATTTAGAAATAATGGGAAATCATAAACAGCTAAAACCCTAACCCTAGGAGATGAAGTGCCAAAACTATGGGCTCTGTTTGGGTAAATTGCTGTTTCAACTTCCTAGGGGTGTAACTTTGGCATACGATCTCCATTTGATGCGTACCATATCTATCCAAGGACTACAAATTTTGAATGAGAAACATTAGGCCATGGACCCATGTTGTTCTCTGTTTTCCCAAAAAACGTCGTTTAGGGCCTCAAAAAGGCTTCAGAAGTTCAGGACCCAAAAAACTGCTAAAAATAGTAAGTTGTGCCGAAACTGAAAAAATGAAAGGGACAATGGTTTGGCCCCAAGTGGAATAGGTGGGTGACCACCAATATCCACTTGTATCAATGAAGGATTCTCTTTCAAACTTGGTAATACAAAATATGCAAACATCTAGGTGAACTAGTGATATGCATAAAACATTACCACTAGTGGGAAATTTATTCTTCTATCCAATAAATGACCTGGCCTAGCTATGGGGGCTTCACTAGCAAAGAAATTCATATTGGGGGATATTTATTAAGGAAAAAATGACATAATATGTTGGGATATATATAGGGGGTAAAGTCCTTTTATATTCAAAATATAAAAAAGGAGGTCAAAGTTAATGAAAAAATATAAAGGGGTATAAAAAAAGTTAGTGAAAAAATGGATACCTACAATATCTAGTGAAAGTAGGTTTTTTTTATAAATTGGGAAGATATTTTGGATTCGTATAGATAGGGGGTTAAATAACATGATTTTTAGAAGTATTTTCCAATATGTAGTCAAATTAAGGGTATTATTTAATATGTCATGAAGGAACGTGATATGTTAGATGTTCATTGAGTATATCCCCCTGAGCCTACCCTAGGATTAACCTAATTACAACAACAATAATATTATGAATACTTCCAATTATACTATTTCCACTATTATATATATATATATATATATATATATATATATATATATATATATATATATATCTGAACTATATTTACACATTCTAAAAAAATATTTATAAATATATAGCTTAATTTTCTTATTAATTATCCTCATACCTTCTAAACAAAAAAAACAATCAAAATAAAGTATATCTATATATATAATTAAAAAATATTAGAAGTAAATAAATATATCAGTATGCGCATTCTACATCCCTGTATGACCCCGATGTGTAAGTATGTCAGAAGCCCAAAAAAAACTAAAGAAAAATAAAATCTAAAAATGTCGGCTTAAACAATAACTTACATAAACATATAAATGAACAATTAAAAATTCATTAAAAATAAATTTAAATGATATAAACTTAAAATATGAAGAGGTTTACTAACACTCAAAAAAGAGATATGGTAAATAAATAAAAATATAAATAACCCATAGGTATGGTAAATAAATAAAACCTCATTTTATATTACTCAGGAGGTATGGTAAATAAATACAAATATAAATAAACTAGAGGTATGGTAAATAAATAAAACCACTTTTTACATTTACTTAATAAACCACTTTATATTTAAAAAAAATAAAAAAGGGGTTGTATTTAGGTGAAGCCTATGGGACAAATTATTATTAATACCATGGGCCAAATACTATGGGACAAATTATTAATAATACCATGGGCAAATACCATGGGCCAAATAACATATTTATAACAAAGGTATGGTAAATAAATAAATATAAAAGACGTATAAAGAGGTAAGGTAAATAAATAAAAATATATCGAATAAGATTAGAAATCAACATCTAATTCTATATGAACTATTTGGGCCAAATACCATGGACCAAACTATTATTAATACAATGCAAAAAAAAACAATATTAACCCTAACATTAATATTAAAATATTAACATTATTAAATTTAATAAATTTAGATTAATACAATATTATATTTATTATATGGTAATATATATTAATATATCATGATATATGATAGAGGTGGAGAAATAGGGGGAGTGACAAGGGAGATATGGAGATAAATTGAAGGAGAGGAGAGAAGACGAATGAAGAGAGAGAGAGAGGGAGAAGAGTGAGAGAGTTAGAGAAGGGTAAAAGAGGGAGAGGGAGACATAAAGATGGAGGTGGGGGAGAGATAAGGAGAGAGCGATGGAGAATGAGAGAGGATTGGAGGGTAGAGAGTGAGAGAGAGAGAAAGAAGGGGGAAGGGAGAGGGAGGTAGGAGAGAAAGGGAGAGAGAGGAAGGATGAGAGGAGGAGGAGAGAAGAAGGGATAGAGAGATGGAGTTGGAGGCAGAGAGAGGAAAGAAAGAAGAAATACATAGAGAGGGAGTGAAAAGTGAGAGATGGAGAGAGAGAGTGTATGCTTATGGGTGAGATAAATATACAGAAAAGTGATGGAGACAAGGGGGGAGAGAAGGATAAAGGGAGAGAAACAGTAAGATAGTTAGAGAGTGAGATATTGTGATCGAGGAAGAGAGAGGATTGGAGGATAGAGAGAGAGAGAAAGAAAGATAGCTGGGGGGTCGAATAGAAGGAGGCGAGATAGAAAGGGAGAGAGAGGATTGATGAGAGAGAGGAATAGAGAGGATTGTAGGGGGGAGAGAGAGAGAGAGAGAGAGAGAGAGAGATGGGGGAAGAGAAAGGGAGGTAGGAGAGAAAGGGAGAGAGAGGTAGGAAAATAGAGGATGAGAGATGGGAGGATAAAGAGGAGGAGAGAGCGAGGGATAGAAATATGGATTTGGAGGGGGAGAGAGGGAGGGATTGAGAGATGGATCTGGATGAGGAGAGAGGGAGGGAAGAAGAAAGACATAGAGAGTGAGTAGTGGAGAGAGAGGGAGAGTGACAAGGGAGAGATGAATAGGGAGTGTGTATGTTTTGGGATGAGATAAAGAGGCAAATAAGGACATATGGAGAGAAGGGGAAGAGAAGGAGAGATGGAGGCATATGGTAACAAAGTTGGAAGGTGAATATAGAGAGAGGGGGGGGGGAGAGAAATGAAGAGAGAGAGTGAAGAGAGGTAGGGAAATATATATAGATATGGAGAGGGAGAGAGGGGGAGATAAGAATAAAGACATAGAGGGTGAAAGTTTGAGAGAGAGAGAGAGAGGGAGTGATAAAGAATATGGAGAGAGAGGGAGTAAGGGTAGTAGGAGGGAAGAGAGAGAGAAGCAAGGGAAAGGGAGGGAAGGGGAAAAGAGAGAGAGAGAGAGAGGAGGAGGAGGAGGAGGAGGAGGTAGTGATAGATATATAGATTAGAGAAAGAGAGTTTATGCTTTGGAGCTGATATAGAGAGATAGAGGTAGATAGAGATATAGATGTAAGGTGAAGAGAAAAATATATAAATGGAGAGAACGAGGGAGGGACAAAGAAATTGATAGATATGGAGTGAGAGAGAGTGTGTGTTTGGTGGGGTGAGATAAAGATACAAATAAGGAGAGATGGAGGGATATATGTGTATATATAGATGGGGGGGAGAGGGAAGAGGAGGGAGATATAGTAACATAGTTGGAGAGTGATAAAGAGAACGAGAGAGAGTTGGGGGGAAGATATAAGGACGTGAGAGAGAAAGGGAGAGAGAGGAACAATGAGAGAGAGGAAGATAGTGATGGGGGAAGAGAGAGGATTGTAGGATATATATATATATATATATATATATATATATATATATAGAGAGAGAGAGAGAGAGAGAGAGATGGGGGAATAGAAAGGGAGAGAGAGGAAGGAAAAGAGATGGGACTTGAAAGATAGGAGGAGAGATGGGAGGAGATAGGGAGGGATATAGAAATGGATATGGATGGGGATATAGGGAGGGAAGAAGAAATACATAGAGAGTGAGTAGTGGAGAGAGAGGGGGAGTGACAAGGGAGAGATGGAAAGGGAGTGGTATGTTGGGGTGGGATAAAGAGAGAGATAATGAGATATGGAGAGAGGGGCAAGAGAAGGAGAGAGATAGGCATATGGAAACAAAGTTGGAAGGTGAAGATAGAGAGAGAGAGAGAGGGGGGGGGAGAGAGGAAAAGGAGTGAAAGAGAGAGGAGTCGGGAAAGAGATGGAGATGGAGAGGGAGAGAGGGGGAGGTAAGAATAAATACATATAGGGTGAAATGTGGAGAAAGAGAGAGGGAGTGATAAAGAAGATGGAGAGAGTGGGAGAAAGTGTAGCTGGAGGGAAGAGAGATAGAAGCGAGAGAGAGGGAGGGAAGGGGAAAAGAAGGAGAGGCAGAGAGAGAGGGAGAGAGAGAGAGGAGGAGGAGGAGGAGGGCATGATAGATAGATGAATTGAAGAAAGAGATTTTATGTTTTGGAGTTCATATAGAGAGATAGAGAGAGATATAGATATAGATGTAAGGTGAAGAGAAAAAGAGATAGATGAAGAGGAGGGAGGGGAAAATAAATTGATGGATATGGAGTGAGAGAGAGAGTTTGTTTGGTGGGGTGAGATAAAGAGACAAATAAGGAGAGATGGAGGGATATATAGATATATATGGGGGTATATGAGAAAAACGATTTCTTGCAGTAGATGCATTAATTTCAGTGTAGATGGTGATTTCTAATCCTATTTGATTGCTTGCACTAGATGGATTGATTTTGGTGTAGATGTTGATTTCTAATGATATTTGATTACTTGCACTAGATGGATTGATTGTAATGTATATGATTTCTAATCCTATTTGATTGCTTGCACTAAATGCATTAATTTCAATGTAGATGATGATTTGTAATCCTATTTGATCGATTTCACTAGATGCATTAATTTCAATGTAGATGTTGATTTTTGGTTATATTTAATTTCTTGCACTAGATGAATTGATTTCAAGGTAGATTATTTTTAATCCTATTTTATTGCTTGCATTGAATGCATTTATTTCAGTGTAGATGGTGATTTATAATCCTATTTGATTGCTTTCACTAAATGACTTGATTTCAGTGTAGATGGTGATTTCTAGTCTTATTTGGTTGCTTGCACTAGATGCATTAATTTCAATGTAGATGTTGATTTCTAATTATATTTGATTGCTTGTAGTAAATGCATTGATTTAAATGTAGATGATTTATAATCCTATTTTATTTCTTGCACTAAATGCATTTATTTCAGTGTAGATGGTGATTTCTAATCCTATTTGATTGCTTGCACTAGATGCATTGATTTCAGTGTAGATGTTGGCTTTAAATCCTATTTTCCTACTTGCACTAGACGCATTTATTTGAGTGTAGATGTTGATTTCTAATCATATTTGATTACTTGCGTTAGATGTATTCATTTCAGTGTAGATGTTGTTTTCTATTATAATTTGATTTCTTGCATTAGATGCATTGATTTCAGTGTATATGTTGATTTTTTATTTGATGTAATTGGATGTATGATGGTACATTAATTTTAAAGTCACTGGATTAATAGTGTGCAATGATTTCACTGTAAGCACAAGAAAATATTGATAATGTACATTTATCTTTGTGTTATTGTAATTAAACCTATTAATATTGGAGAGCAAGAGAGACAAGGTATGATGTTTACTACAACAACTCGAGCTAAATATTTAAATGGTTTACGATTCCAATTGTCCTTTTCAAATAATCAATATGAAAATATGATGAAACTAACAAGGGTGAAAATAAGAATAGTAGAAGAAAATAGTTTGAAATCGATCACAACGAAGACTATTCGTAATTGACTACATTCTTATTATTCACTGTTTCTATCATTCAATATTATTAAATTGTCACTTTGCATTCAAAATTTTTATTTCATCATTAAATTTATTTTACAATATTTATCATCTCAAAAAACTGAGGTAACTAATAAAATTTAAAATTAAAATGATTCAATAAATCTCAAACATATTTAACATATTTAAAATGGTTATATTAATATTAGATGTATTTACATATTATTGATAAAATTAAGCATATGTTCCTCATATTATCAATAGATTTTTCTTGGTCGCACATGAGTGAAACTAGCCTAGATCCATCTTAACTACGGATCTATCAAGCGCCGAGAGGAATCAAATCTCTTGAGGTGAAAACCTTTCCTCAAGTTTTGCACTACAAAAAGAGGTTTTCACCTCCAAGAGATTTGATCCCTTTCGACACTTGATAGATCCAGAGTTAAGATGGATCTAGGCACATATTATAGCATGAAATTATATATTATGATTTAAAAAAAATACTCATGTTATATAACACTCTGAGATCCCAAATTATCCTAATAAATGTACAAAATGATCATGGATATAAAAAATATCAATGTAATGTTTAAATTAGAAACTAATTAATCTTTAAAATATAAACTAATTACTATAAAAATGGAAACAAAAAAAATCCATGTAATAAGAAAACAAAAAATTATACAAATTGTTGATCGACTTAATTTCTCTACATCTAACTTTCTCGCTGAACCCCAATAACATATCCATGTTGGTGCTAGATAAAGAAGTTATATCTACACAAAAGAATACATGTAGATGCATCCAATAGGGTTTTTTTCAATGAGATGTAGATGCATATTTTTAATATGTCTTCTCCGTCAAGCAGAAATCGTATGGGTCATCACTAATAATGGCACAGTGATTTTTTTATGGCCATTAAATGGAAAGTGATAATGTAAATATGCATCCAACCCTAATCTAATTCTAAAAAAATGAAATATCAATAAAATTTCGCACTTACCATTTTACACCCTATAAACTAAAATCTAAATAAATTTTACTAGCCAAACACATATTATATATGGAATCTTATCCCCAAAATTGTGTTATATAATTTTTTACATATGATTACAATGTTCACTAGTGGAAGACTTGAACCTAAAGGACCAAATTCACTCAGAAGGCGATAAAGCCATAACAATGCTTTTATATATTGACATATTGTTTTTATAAATAATTTGATATATAAGTTAAAATTCTAAAGATTATTTTTGTTACTATCCAAAAAAAAAAAATATTAAAATATTAATAAATCATTTATATTAGAATGTATTAGCTTAATTGGTCAATGACCTTAATGATAAAGTGGCTTGCCATTACAAGTTTGAAAGTCCAATTCTCTTTGAGAGTTATAAGGGCTAGGCTTTATGAAACAGCCTAAATTGCATGGCTTAACTATTTCAACTTTTGACTACATATTTTAGATCTCAATTATGAAATTCCATCCCGTGGTTGACATATCATTGATTGATATTTTCTTAGAAAAAAAAACACCCAGTGAAAATAAACACCACAAAGCAAAAATAACAATGGTTGCACATAGTGTTGGAGTTAATAAGTACATTGTAGTTGACAAGTCTGTTTGTGAAGATTGAGAAATTCTCTCAACCTCTATCTTTAATTTAGGAATAATTTGGATCTTAGAAAATCTATTTAATAGAGTGATCTCAATGTAATCCGTGTGTGTGTGTTTTGATCGCATACACCTTCTGTGTGAAATAGAGGAGTACTCTTAAACCATTCTTTATCTTTGTATCAGAGCTTTAGGTAAAGATGGGTGGAGAATGTATTGGAAGCTTTTCATGCGCAAAGTGTGATTGAGCGTGTGTGAATCATCCCACAGCGTGATTGAGCTGTGGTGGATTCAATGGAATTCAGTATCCATTTGTGCGTTGTAATATCTAAGCACTCGATTCCTTTAAATTGCCGTAGGTCATAAAGCGGAGAGCCACCTTGCAAAGAAAGAGCCAAATGACGATATTGTAGAGCAGACGTTGGGAAAGAAGTTGTTGAAAACGTCAATGTTTTGTAGTCCAGTAGGATTTGTAGTGTACCGTCCATTGATTTCTTGTGTTACGGATCATTTGATGCATGTAGATCCAGTTTTTGGATTCTACAATCTTCTCTTAAGAACTGTTGTAATGGATTTGTTCCATAAGTGGGTACGTGAATATAAAACATTTTGACGTCAACGTTTGTGAGAAGCTTGACTCTTGACCTTTGCATGGATCAAGCATACGATATTTTTTTGTGGTCTAGTTGTGGATGGAAATTAACCCACTCTCTACCGTGGTGAGCGGTATTGCGTGAGAAATGTGACATGCAAGCTAGCGTGGAGAGCTATGTGCTCAAATGTGAAAGGAATTTGCAACTGATTGTTGCAAAGTTGTGTGGTGCAGCTTGTTATCAAAGTGAAAATAAACTTGTGCATATCTGTTGTTAGAGGAGGAGTTGGCTGCAATGGAATGTGACATGCAATTTTCACAAAGCAGTCCAAGTATTTTTTTGAAATTGCGGAAGGGTACATCAGTGTTGAAATTTAAAAGGTATTTTCCTTTCTTCTTTCATTATGGATTTTAGGGTGTTATAAAAATTTAGTGGTTTGAATTTTCCCTCATGGAAAGTAAAAATACAAATGCAATTAATGAAAAAAAAATTGTGGGGCATAGTGAATGGGTCAGAAATAACACCTACAGATGCCAAAGAGTTATTTGAATGGAAAAATGGAGATGACAAATCTAAGTCTATTATTGGACTTTCCCTTTCAGATTCGCAATTACATCTTGTATATCTCACTAAATCATCAAAGGAAATATGGGAACATTTGGCTCAGTTATTTGGTGTAAAAACTACAAATGCAAAATTTTCAATAAAACTGCAATTATTTAGTCTTAAGACAATTAGTTGAAGTAGGTACTAAGGTGGAGGATGAAGATGCTAAAGAAATATTACTAAATAGTCTTCCTCGAAGTTATAGTAGTGTTGTTTTCACTTTGAGTCAAATGTCTACACAAACATTGCATGAGACAATTGATGCGCTTCTGGCGGAGGAAGAGCGACTAGAACCGGAGGATGCAGAAGAGAAATCTCATGTACAAAATGCATTGTGGACAAAGTCAAGGATGAGAAAGAAAAATGCAAAAAAAGGTGAAATTGAATGCAACTATTGAAGGAAAATTGGGCATACAGCGTGGAATTGCAGAAGTCGTGCCAGTGATGTTTTAAAACAGAAATAATCAGCAAATATAGCCATAGATGAATACGCATTGAATTATAATGATGAATTCAATGAAGAATATCAACCTATTAAACTCATTTAATAACAGCTACAATTCGGCTCAACATGGATGGTTGTCGAGATAGTATGGCAGTTGCGGATCTAGGGAAGGATCCCTCATTAGTTGTAGACATGGAGTAGTCTCCTAATGAGGTTATGCAATAGATTGGGATGTTGTCTGGTAATTGACTTTGGGAGGTCCTTGATTCAGGAGTTCAATATCCGAACTTGGGAATCCAACTTGCTGACTACACTTTTACGAGGGTTATGAGTCAACTTGATGGAGCCTATATTGATAAGCTAAAAATCAGTTAAAGAATGATTGTTTATTCTGTTATATATGAGTGATTTCAATAAATTGATGTAATGTAATCATTAAGAGGGGATGTTGGAGTTAATGTTTACATCCTATTTGAGAGGTCTGTTTGTGACGGTTGAGAAATTATCTCAACCTCTCTCTCTAATTTAGGAATAAGTTGGATCCTAAAAACTCTATTTAATACAGTGATCTCAATGTATTCTGTGTGTGTGTATTTTGATCAAATACAACTTCTCTGTGCAATAGTTGAGTACTCTTAAACCATTATTTATCTATATAACCCAAAGAAACCACTCATAAACATACCGACCCTACACAACCAATGATATAATAGAAATAACCGTTTCTCCAAAAGAAAAATAATGGCGATCAGCTATCCTCTCTCCTTTCTAGCACATCAGGGAAATTCAACTTCCACATCAATATCGATTCATGTTTATCTTATTCTCTCCTGGAAGTTTTCTCTGTTGCATCTATGTGCGACCTGCAACTTCTAAAGACTCAAACTTTTAGAACCTCTATAATTCATGGGTCCTTTAATATTTAGATTAATCAGAAAAACTTAGAAAACATCATAAAAAATGGTGGAAGATGATCAGAAATGTTTATGATCAATAATAATCACAGTGTTTTTATTCTGTATATGGAGAATTCCTATAGAGAAAATGGTGAAGTTCATGTTCAATGTGAGTGGAGTAAATATTTGTTTGAAAACAATTTCAGAGTTGGCTCATTCTTCACTCCAAATGAAAATGAATATCAGAAGAGAGTGCTTGCTTTGGATAATACCACGCATCGATAATACCAAGTAGTAGAGATGGAATTCGTCTCATTTGTAGAGGGATTTGGAGTGTAGAACTTGAAGAGAGGGTTGAAGAGAGGCTAGTAGGGAAGGAATTAGTTTCTTAGTGAAGAAAGTTTTTTTAGTAGAGGGATTTTGAGTGTAAAACTTGAGGAAAGGTTTTTATATGGAGGGATTTGATCTTTCTACACATGATAGATATTTATCTAGACATGACTGATTGATTGTTAAATGGATCTAAGTTGGTTCTAGTTGAAGGAAATAATGTCACATTTGTAGATTAACATTAATATGTATATGTTTCATATAAACTTATAAGCTTTAAAATTCACATTATGTTTTCTTTGCTTGGAATGACCATATCATTCTCTTCTTTAATTTAATATCTATTGCTTTCCTTGAATGGTTTACATGTTTGAGTTTGGATTTTTTGAGTGATTTGTGTCTTTATATGTTTGGATTGGGATGGTAAAGTTTGTAAATGTTACAATTGTTGTGTTATATTTGTATATGTATGCAATAATCTATTAGTAATTAGTTTGTGATGAAGAAGGGAGACAATATTGTCAACTTTTTGGAATAGGATTACTACTTTGGTGAGTAGTGTTAAATGGATTAATAATTTTCTCTAATGTCCCATAAAACATTAGTTTGAACCTTGAATTATATATAACTTGATTAATTATTAGAATATAACTATATATTATTCATGTAATTTTAATGGATAATAAATTATTTCATCTGCTTATTAGTTCCTTTATCACATATGTGAATTTGAATGGATCATAAATTTACCTTTAACAAAAAACTTTACACTTTTAAAATTGCAAGTTAGCAAATATTTTAAACATATTAGGAAATATTTTAAACATATTTACTCTATACCAAAGCCGATGTAATTTCTTAAATAAAATAGAAAATTTTAATTCAACACAAAGAATCAAAATCCTGCTCCAATATCTTTTAATATTGTTTTAATTAAATATTTGTAAAATGAACCTTTAAAAGGAAAATCCATATTCTATGGACATATTAAAATCTTTAAAAAGATAAATATTTCCACATCAAAATTGTAATATTTAAAAATATTAATTTGATGTACTTTTATAATAAATTTTGTTATCATACCATCAAAGAAACATCATTAAATCTAATATAAATATTAATTTTAACAAACTATAATATTGATATTATTAAATTTAATAAATTTAGAGTAATAAAATATTATATTTAATATAATATTAAATCTTTTAAATTGATATATATATATATATATATTAATATATCATGTTATATATTAATTCTAGATATATATGGAGGAAAGAACAAAGACATAGATTGATATAGGAGTATAGATAGAGGGAATGACAAGGGAGAGATGGAAATAAAATGAAGGAGAGGGGAGAGGAGCAATGAAGAGAGAAAGAGAAAGAGAGGAGTGAGAGAAGGGTAAGAGAGAAGGAGAGAGAGACAAAAAGGTGGTGTAAGATCTCTGTTTCCACAATTTTTTTTTCTTCTATTTATAGAACTCATAC
Organism: Pinus albicaulis; assembly: GCA_034641835.2. NCBI lineage: Eukaryota > Viridiplantae > Streptophyta > Pinopsida > Pinales > Pinaceae > Pinus > Pinus albicaulis. The sequence continues at coordinate 423,277,547 of CM076582.1, forward strand.
TAGTCACACACAATAACTTATTATTGTTCGTCACATTCTCATGAATATCATCTACCAACCTTTTTAGCTATTGTACTTTTAATCAATTTAGTTGTACATTTCTCGTTCAATACTTATTTTCAACTATAATTACGTTGATCATGATTGTATAAAATCATGCCTCTTTCATGATTTGAACATATAATATTTGGAACTAAAATCCCAATTCAATAATTCCAATGGGACTCTATGTCCATGAAACCATCCCATCTTATTTTACATGGAAACTTTTAGATTAATAGTTAAATCCCACCCTTAACTATTACTAACCAATTCTTTCTCTATGTTAACTACTTCTCATTCTTCTAAGTCTATACCCAAACCATATCAATACTATCTTAGTAGGTTATGAATTATATTTAGTCTTTGGAATATATAAAAAACTACATAACAGAACTTATCACTGTTTATGGCATCGTTCCAAGTGACATCATTCCATATAATTCAAAATTTTTGCATCAAAACTTATTACGATTCCACATCACTTTTGTATGGAGGTTGTGACCACATTTTTTGTTAACCAATAGTAGAAGTGCATATTACGCTTGTAATCAAAATTATAATTCAGCTGAGTCTCATATGAAACTTTATTCAACTGATTCACTTATTTTCAAGGTTTAATGAAATTTTGACCTTCTCCGTGTTATATTAAACATCCACCAGATTATATCAAAACATTAAATTGTATTAACATATGGTAATTCGGTTTATGTATTAACCAAATCATCAGAATTAAACATGTTAGTTGATCTAGAACAATTGGGTAATTACTATGGTTTAATGTGATTGCTTCTCTGTATGATTGTGCACCAACCCTCTATATGCAAATTTTTCTCAGGATCTATATTCACTAAATTGACTGTACCTTCTTCACATGGCTCTTTCATGGTTTGATTTAACCTTCCAATTAGTAGGAATTTCTCTAGCCTTGGATTCCATACATCTAGACAATGAGGATCTTCTCGGAAAAGGGTTTAGGTTTTCATTTAATCATTTCGATTAACGTGTCTATTCTTTCAACCCTTCCATCTTCGCTATGCATTTCATTTTTCCTGTCTACTAGTCCATTTACTTCTTGGCTCTATAAAAAATTTCGTTTTCACAATGTGGTGAGATGAGAAATCTATCTATTACTTAGAGAATAAGCTTGGGAGTCTCGAAATATTTCTCAGGCAATACTAATCTCTCATTTCGAATTATTTGATGCGCTTTGCGCTTAATTTATAGTTCTCTGGTTTGATGTTCTCTGTGGTTTCGTTTTTAGTTACATTAATTATTCCACATATCAAGTTTCGAGTTACCTTTCATTTTGTTTCAAGTCCTTTAAATATTTTGTTGGCCTCTTCTAGTATTTCCAAAATGAGTTCATCTCTAACCCCTGGTGCTCCTCTGCACAAGGTTCTGGTTCTATTGCATTTTTCAAAATGAAACTTCGACTGTGACTTGTAACCACCAGATTGAATGCTTGCTTAATTCTGCAAAGTTTCCTAACACATTTAAGAATTCCCTGTTCATTTAGGTAATAGGATTCCAACTTGGTCTTATTTTATTTTATTCAAAACAAATTTAATTATTTCTTTCCTCACATAATTTGTTAATATGGTAAGTTTGTTTCATGCAGGTGGAGGAGGTTCCACTCAAAACCCTTCCTACAATTGGATTCTCTATTATGATTCTTCCATGAATTATTCGCCTGTTGGTTTTGAATTTTTCATTTGGTTGCAACCCTATTTCCTTTCTAATTCATTTCAAGTTATAGTATTGGGTTTGTACTCACCATTAACTGGTTTAATAGGATTTTTGGTGACATGGAGGTTTACAACTCATGGACTTTCTCATGTCCCTTGTTTTGAAGGATAAGGGCTTCCTCCTTACGGCCCTTATGTCCTCTAGGTAATTTTAAAGTGGTTAATGCTCCCCTTCCATCTTACATTTTTTTTTTTGTTAATTTCTAGAGAGCTTCAATAGCTTCAACTTTTCTTAGCCGCCTCCAAGGTTTGAATCCAATATATTTTTCATTCATGGTTCTTGAGTCCTCATTTAAAATGTTGTTTATAAAGCACACTTTTGGTTTTTATAAACAATAGGTTATATCGTATCCTTAATGGAGAATCTTGAATTCTATCACAGAACTTGCCTAGTTCTATAGATTGCTCTTTTATTTAAAATCGTATATATTTGATATTTTTGTTGGAAAAAAAATTATTTCTCATCGTTTTTGATATTTTTTCTATAGATATTCTATTTGACTAGCTGCAATTTCAATTTATTGCACTGATTGAATAATATTTCCACTTCTCTTTACTTGGTACAGGAATGCTACTATTCCTCATATGTCCAAGGTCTCTCATTAATCTACTAAATTTTTAAGGAAAGAATTATTTTGAATTAATTTAATTTCTTTCCCTTAAATTTAAGTTTATAATTTAAGCTCGAGAATTAATTCTTTATTTCTTGTTCTATGTAGGTAACTTCTATAGCGTGTTTCATTTTGACTACACTTGTTTCCATTTACATGTCCATTCATAACTTTTGACTTTTCCCTTTCAGGTTTGTCGAGTAACCCATTTGGGGATTTATGTTATGCAGTATATGCATAATTCCAGAGAGCTTATACATTTTATTATACATGGGACAGAGTTTCCCAACTTGTATAATTAACTTGACATAGTTTATTTGGACTTTATATCTATGTGAAATTATATGCTCACATTTACATAACTCTGCATTATATTTAATACTTTTCCAGGTGTAATAATTTTCTCGTTTCATTATAATAATAATTTTTGAGTTCCTCCTTCAAATTATTGCTATTTGTATGTCTTTGTTAGAATATTACAATATTTAGTTTCTGTTATAGTACAAAACTTACTTGAATGTTCTCCATTTATATTGACTCTCAAAGATATTTTTTTTCATTATGTAATAGTTTATTCACAGAGTATTAGGATTTGTAAAATAATGTTAAGACAATCATATGATTCAAATTAAATTCTTAGAGCTCACCTAACCTCAAATTTAAACATTCATCAGGGTTTATACATTTTGAGAGTTGGTACTCTTTAGAGTATTTTCTGCACAACAATACAGATTAATGTTATATTTATTATAGAGTACTCTGATAAATGTATAGACATACCTATTCACTACAACTTTATATTTTCATATACAACATCTAATCCTGAACAGATTTAGTAATGTCCTTTACTACTAATTAACTTCACAATAATAATAATAAAATTCTAAGTTAGCATGAATTAACTTGTGCATACCAATCAAGATAGACTAGTTTCTACCCAACCTATGAGCTCTTTCTCTATGGCTCCCCCTGAGAAGTAGACAACCTCTTGTCTACCCAGAATTTGCTTATTTAAGCTTGATTTCCCATCTTCTTGTTTCCTTATATGTGTCTAGCTAATCAGGATGTTATTTTACTTTTTGCCTAGGCTTTCTGTTGGAATAGGGTCCCCTAGCTACATTTTGATATGTTTCAATGCTGCATTTTTTATATGTTTCTGTAGTAATTGGTCTTGCGCAGGGGCTCTGGGGTGGGTCAATGCCCCCAATCTATTGTAATGGGTCAAACAATAGGCCTAGAGTCCGCAAACCATGGTTTGCAGACCACACGATAGCGTAGGCTATGATGATATTAATAGATGGATAGCTTGAGTCTAAGGGTAAGTAAGTAAGATTGATGTTGAGTACGAAATGTTGAGATTTGTTTTGGGTAGATTTGGGTAGGGAATACTCTTGGATGTGTGTGTGGAGATCTACAGTCCTGTTGTGTACAGACCTCGCTCGCTGTGTGCGTGGGCTGTGACTTGGGTTTGTAACTTGGTTTTGGATGTTAATGAACATGGGATCTATTGAAGTATCTTTATGTTATCTGAAATCATTATTTTTACTGGTGAGTACCTCTACATTATTTGAATAATCTGTGATTGTATCTGTGATATATGAATTAGCTACGATTTTGTTACTCTGTGATGATGATTGCTGATGCACACATGGATGCGAAGGTATTGATAAGATCTGATTAATAATAGTAGATGTGTTTATGTTTACATGCTAGTTATACTATTAAGAGTTCGATAATAAGCTTGTTTCTTGGCAAATATGATAGAAGTAAAAAATATTTTCTTGAATTACACTCTTTCTCCCAAGGTGCAGAAACCTAGTTCCAACACCCACCCATATTACTTCAGTTGAGACCTTGGCCTACGAAACTAGGTCATTGCCAAAAGGGCCAGTAGTATATGGGTTTGTCGGAAAACCATAAATCCGAACCTGGGTCAAGATCCCTCAATGGTTCCGTTGTTGTGACGGGAAGCATTTTGAGAGAGAGATCAGGTAATGCCATGAGGTTGTTGGAGACCTGAGAAATTGGAGCTCAAAGACTGGTTCGAAAAATAGATTCAGGAATTTTCTGTAAAAGAGAATCGTAGCACAAAGCTTAGAGCTGAGAAGCGGAAGAAAAAATATATTTTCATAGATGTATATGAAATTTTCTTTGTGACTTTTGCGCATGAGCTCCATGAGTGGCTAGCAAGGCTAGTATAATTCCAGACATGTTGGAAAGACGATCAGGTTACACAAAGGACTCTGAAATTGATTCAACAATTCGAGAAGGCTGAAAACAAAATCACCAGAACTGTAGATCATTGGGTGGATAGTATGCTAGGAGTATCTATAACATAATTCACAGTGGATCATTTTGTACCCTACTCTGAGGCAGTGGGGAGGTCCTTCAAATGATTCTGAGGTAAGTTCTTGCAAACATTTCTGCTACTAATTAAAATATTACTGTGTGAAAAGGTAATTTTTTGCAGCGACACTGAAGGAATGACCTCTGATCAGAGAGAGAGTACAACATGAAGTGGTAAGTACTACCTAGTCAACCAAGAAGGGGATGGATCCGTTTACAACCCATTAAGATAACGGGATTCACATGCAGTAACTAGTCTTCTGGCTACACCATCTTCGAGTCAGCATAAGGGAAAGAACTCCCCTACACCTCTGCCACTACCGGAAGAATATATGACAACACACATGAAGCTGCCTTACTTTGATGGTTCTGGTAGTATTATGGATTTTCTTAGAGCATTTGAAGCAGAAGTCCCAAGGGAGAAAAGAATGTGGGTGCTTAACCTAGCCATGGGTGTGACCCCTGTGCAGTGGTGGGAAACTCATAAGGGGATGTTTTAGGATTGGGAGGAATGTTGCAAGATGATGATCTCATGGTTTGAACCTTCGGTTCACCTACCCATGGAGAATTTCCTTGGCCATGAGGAACAGTGCAAGCATTTGGTTGCATGGATGGAGGTGTGGTGTGAAAGGACCAGCAATGAGTGGGTCTGCCTATTCATTCATGGCTTGGGGCCAATCCCTACCTCATGGTATTTGGATGTAGAGCTACATCAGTGTACCCTCCACTGGGAGACCATGAGACATGATTTTTTGGGGACGTTCCTATCGATAGGAGGAACTGAGGCATTAAATGAAGCCCTATAGGACATAGATTCCCTAGTATTTAATGAATCATGCCCTCGTGTGGAGTATGGAGCACCAAATTGGGATACGAAGATGTAGGATATTGGTAAATACTGTAATATATTAATGGAGGAATGTGACGAAGACTCGTGAAATATCACTATCGCAAAATCGGAGGGTGAACGAGCACTTGTTGGACCCCCACTGCAGACCATCGATGTGACCAAGCCTCCAAAGCTAAGGGAAGCCAACATTGGAATGAAAGAACAATGTAAGATAGATAAGATTGGGGAATACTGCGATGACGATACTGAAGGAAAAGTCGTGGAACTTCTCACGGAGTACTAGGACCTATTCCCTATGAAATTCTCAGAACTCAAGGGTATTACAAGGGACCTGGGGGTCATGCACATCACTTTAAAACTGGATGCATGCCCTCTCAGGCATCGACCTTACCACTTCAACCCCAAGTATAAGCAGAAAGTCAGGGAAGAAATTGACAAAATGCTAGCCGCAGGTATCATCGAACCAATAGAACAATGAGATTGGGTAAGTCCTATGGTGGTCAAAGAGAAAAATAATAAAGGAGAAATAAGCCTCTACATCGACCTGTGCAAGTTGAATGATGCCTATGCACATGATCCCATCCCTATGCCATTCTCTGATGAAATCCTTGATAGTGTGGGAGGGTAGGAAGCATACTCGTTCACTGACAGGTTTTCAGGCTACCATCAGATCAAGATCGCACCAAAAGATTGCAAAAAAACTACGTTCACCACCGCATGTGTTGGAAATATGATGCAGAGTGTTGTCCTTGATGGCAACCCATTGAATGAAGATGAAGACATGTGACTGTTGACATGTGTTGTCCTTGATGGCAATCCATCTGATGAAGTTATTCTTGACTTGATGGACTTGGTAAATGATGTAAATCTGATGTGATATGATGTTTGTTGACAATATGATGCTGAGTGTTGTCCTTGAAAGGCAACTCACTTAATGAAGATGATGACAACTTACTTGGTAAAGTTGTGCTTGTTAGAATATGTTCTTGATGAGCTAAATATGATGTATCTACAGTGTGTACAGAAGGAAATGAAGAAAGGAATTCAGAATGTGCTCAATCTATGATAAAAAGAGTATGTCTCAAGGCATACGCGGATATGTCTAGGGGAAGTCGTGTATGCACACGGGAAAGAACGTGCCAAGTCGCGTATGGGCAAAAGGCGCTCAAAAAGGTCGAACGGGAATTGCTTTCCACCATAGTATTGACTCATTATCTTGGAGTATGATCCTCCCCCCAGTGTCCCAGTCCGGGGAAAAGCTACCATCGGAAGTAATGTAGTTTTGGGCTCATGGAAAGTGAAGGGGCTCATGAAGATGATGAAAAAGGATAAACCTATATAAGGATAAGAAATTCATTGTGTAAATCATGAGCGTGGGAGCAAGATGTTTGAGCTTGAATGAATACTTCTCTGTGAAGTATATCTATATGGAAAGGGTAAAGGTTTGATGATAGATCTGAATCTATGATGCACCTATGAAGAAATGATGAAGCGGAATATCTAGATCTGGAATGTATCTGTATTTGCTAGATCTGTTTATGGAAGGCTTAGATCTGAAATGAGGCGAACATATGTCTGAAGTAAAAGGGTAAATCTGAACTGAATGTTTGATCTGAAGAAGTATGCTTCTCTATGATGGTTGAAGATCTATACGCTACTTCACCAAAGAGGAAGCGCGTATATACGCGGCTTCGCTGAAGAGAAAGCGCGTATGCGCAATAAAATTAGCTTTGTAATTTGTACTGAAGTATACGTCGGTTTATATGGAAGGAAGCGCGTATATACGCGACATCAGTGAAGGGAAAGCGCGTATGCAAACTAGGGTTTGCTGAAGCAAAGGGTATGAAATATCTGATCTGTTCTGCTGTGTTTCTGCTATCTGATCTGTGTTGATAAGTATCTGTTGGTGATGTATGTTTGTGCTTAAAGTATTGGAAAGGGGTCGGTCTGAAAATATGATGGCATTAGCTGCAAGTGTTCTTATGTTGTTGGATTGATGAAATTGATGAAGCGTGGTCCATAGAGGTGCTGAGGGTTGTAGCCGGTCGAGTGGTAGCTCCTTCGGGTGAAATTTGTGCTTGAATCTAGCTCCCTTCCGGAAAATTTGTCTTGAGTCGGGGGGTTGGAGCTCCCCTTCGGAAATTTCAGTAAGCGGCTAGCAGTGGAGTGCACAACGTCTTTAGTTTGCTTGAGTACTTGACACATATGTTGTAAGATGTTTTCTCTATAATAAAATATTGAAGGCTGAGCAACTGCAGCGGTGGTTTTCTCCCGATTTGGGTTTCCACCTAAAAATCCTGGTGTTCATGTGTGATGCTTTGTGTGATGGTTCATTCTGTTCTTACTGCACATGTTTCATGTTTATTGAACATCTGATGAATGAATGATGGAATGATATAAGAGAAGATTTAATGACATATCTAGATATCTGTGTATACGCGAGTTTCATAAAGGGTATCCGCGTATATACACGAGTTTACTGAAAGAAAGTAGCATATGGGTTTTAAGGAATGAAAAAGTAAAAGTTTTGATTATAAAGTAAATACTGATTCACCCCCCCCCTCTCAGTATTTTTCCCAACAATTGGTATCAGAGGAGGTTCTTCTGCAGAAGCTTGATCGCTTGAAGGAGATCCTTCGCAATGGGAAGTCAAGAAGGAGTAATGTCTATAAAGCCACCTCTATTTAATGGAAGCAATCTGATATTATGGAAGGTACGTACAAAAGAATATCTGCAAAGTCTTGGTGCAGATGTATGGGCAATCGTGGAAGAAGGTTATCAATACCCGACAAGTATTCCTACTGATGCAGCAGAAAGGAAGAAGTATGAAACCAATGCCAAAGCAGTAAATGTCTTGCTAGGAATCATGTCTGAATCAAAATTTGCTAAAGTGATGCAGCTACATTCAGCAAAATAAATATGGGACAAAATCATTCTAAGCTATGAAGGAGACACAAAGGTAAGAAGTGACAAAACTCCATATGAACTCTGGTATGGCAATTCTCCCACTGTGAGGCATTTTAAGGTTTTTGGAAGTAAATGCTTTATCAAAAATAATGATGAAAAGCATGGCAAGTTTGAACCTAGATCAGATGAAGGGATATTCCTTGGTTACTCATCGTCAAGCAAAGCATTCACATGTTACAATAAAAGGCTTCGAAAGGTTGTTGAAGGTATTGATGTTGTTATTGATGAGTCTCCTGCAGCTTCTAAAGAAGAAAAACAAACAACAAAAGAAGATGATAGCGACATATGTCCTTCTACATTAGATAGCAATGATGTAGACAGTGGATCCAATGAAGAACCTGAAGATGATCTATCTGAAAAAGCTCCATCCAGATATGTTCAAAAGAATCATCCTGAATCTCAAATTTTGGGTGACAAGGAATCTGGGGTACGAACAAGGAGAACTCTTGTGGGATCTTCTAATCATTTGGCACTCATATCCACAATTGAACCACCTAATGTCAATCAAGCAAGCAAAGATGAATGTTGGAGGCAAGCCATGAATGAAGAACTTGATCAAATTGAAAAGAATGACACTTGGGAATTGGTACCAAGACCACATGATAAAAATGTCATTGGAACTAAATGGATTTTCAAGAACAAGCTAAATGAGAATGGGGATGTTGTAAGAAACAAAGCTAGACTGGTTTGCAAAGGGTATACTCAACAAGAAGGTATAGACTTTGAAGAAACTTTTGCTCCTGTAGCTAGAATTGAAGCCATAAGAATGTTTCTTGCTTTTTCAAGTTATCAACAAATCAAAGTTTATCAAATGGATGTTAAATCTGATTTTCTTAATGGTGATCTAGAAGAAGAAGTATATATAGAACAACCGGAAGGATTCATTTTTGGAAATGATGCAAATCTTGTTTGTAGACTTAAAAAGGCTCTATATGGTCTCAAACAAGCTCCAAGGGCTTGGTACTATCGTCTTGACAAATATCTTCATCAACAAGGATTTTCAAAGGGGTCTGCTGATAGCAACTTATACACAAAATTTGAAAATGATAAACTATTGATTGTGGTTGTATATGTTGATGACATCATTTTTGGGAGTAACGAAGATTCTATGAGTCAAAAATTTGCTTCTGTCATGCAGCAAGAATTTGAAATGTCTTTACTTGGGGAACTAATATTCTTTCTTGGCTTGCAAGTGCATCAATCTATAGATGGTATATTCCTATCACAAACAAAATATTTTAAGCAAATTCTGAAGAAGTATGGCATGGAAGATTGCAAACCTGTAAGTACTCCAATGATAACCGGATGCAATCTCAGTTCTCATGATGATTCTCCCACGGTGAATCAACTAGATTACAGATCAATGATAGGAAGTCTACTTTATCTCACTGGGACTAGACCAGACATTATGCATGCAGTTGGGATTATTGGACGATTCCAAGCTAATCCAAAAGAGTCTCACCTTCAGGCTGTGAAAAGAATTTTCAAATATCTACAAGGAACTCAAGACTTTGGTCTATGGTATCCAAGGAATGCTGATCTTACTCTTCATGCTTACACTGATGCAGATTGGGCTGGAAGTGTTGATGATCGGAAAACCACTAGTGGTGGTGCATTCTATATGGGACCCCAGTTAGTATCTTGGTTCAGCAAGAAGCAAAATTCTATTGCCTTATCTACAGCAGAAGCAGAATATGTGGTTGTCGCATCTTGTTGCACTCAACTCCTTTGGATGATGCAAACCTTACAAGATTTTCAAATCAAGTGTACACCTCCTGTCCCCATTATGTGTGACAATACAAGTGCCATCAGTATTTCAAAGAATCCTATTATGCATTTAAACACCAAGCACATTCCCATCAAGTATCACTTCTTACGTGAACAAGTGATTGAACAAAAAGTGAAGTTGGAGTATGTTCCCTCCAAAGAACAAGTTGCTGATATTTTTACCAAACCTCTGCCCAGGGAAGCGTTCGAGTATCTAAGACAGAAGCTGGGAGTATTCTCTGCCAGTCAAAAGAACAATTCTGCATAAATTTAGAAGATGGCTTGGGATACGCGGGTTTCCTGAAGCACAGTTTCGTATATACGCTAGTTACTGCAAAGAAAACCGCTTATGTCTGATTACTGACATTTTTTGGTTGTAGTCAGCTCTCTTCAGCACAGCTGCAGTGCTGTTTGGTATCTCTGGTGGTGTTCCAGTTCTCATAATTCTTTTTCTAATGATTTGATGAAGATGCCTTGATGATTTGTTGATGAAAGTGTTCAGGATGCACAAACTAAGGGGGAGCCTTAGTCATACGAAAAGAATGCTTGGATGCACAGTTTCAGGGGGAGCATTAGCGTTGCTGAGTATAATGCATTGTTGGCATTATGATGGTTCTGAAATATGTTCTCATTCTTGAGGACTTTCTAGTGTTGGTCTTAATGTCATATATGTAATTTGATGAAAAGGTCATGTTGAGACCCATGATGTAAAGCTTGTAATATTCAGTCATGTAAGGACTTGTCAAATGTTGTAAACCCACTTGGTTGGGTAGTTGAGTCAAATGTTGTAAACTCACTTGGTTGAGTAGCTGAGTCAAATGTGTAAACCCACTTGGTTGGGTAGTTGAGTCTCATTTGTAAATCCACTTGAATGGATAATTGATGTAAGTATGAGTCTTTGGTGATAGGAAGTTTATAGAGTCATGTACTTCATTGAAAAATATGTTTGAAAATTCAGCATGAACTCAGGGGGAGCTTGGTCACTTCAGTATACATCCGATCTGCAGAACGCTTCTTCTACATGAGGAGAAAAGGGGGAGAGTATGTTGGTGTTGATCCGCCCTTTGCCATTGATGTAAAAGGGGGAGAGTGACATGGTGTTTGAATGCAGATAATGGTGTCAAAGAATTGGGAGAGTGACATGGTGTCAATGTACTTATCTGTTGTGGTAACCAAACACCATCGTGGTTGCCATCAAGTCCAAAGGGGGAGATTGTTGGAAATATGATGCGGAGTGTTGTCCTTGATGGCAACCCACTGAATGAAGATGAAGACATGTGACTGTTGACATGTGTTGTCCTTGATGGAAATCCATCTGATGAAGTTATTCTTGACTTGATGGACTTGGTAAATGATGTAAATCTGATGTGATATGATGTTTGTTGACAATATGATGCTGAGTGTTGTCCTTGAAAGGCAACTCACTTAATGAAGATGATGACAACTTACATGGTAAAGTTGTGCTTGTTAGAATATGTTCTTGATGAGCTAAATATGATGTATCTACAGTGTGTACAGAAGGCAATGACGAAAGGAATTCAGAATGTGCTCAATCTATGATAAAAAGAGTATGTCTCAAGGCATACGCGGATATGTCTAGGGGAAGTCGCGTATGCACACGGCAAAGAACGTGCCAAGTCGCGTATGGGCAAAAAGCGCTCAAAAAGTGCAAAACCAGGGGTAACCACCATGGTATTGACTCATTGTACTGGGTAATGATCCGCCCAATTGACCCCGTCCAGGAATACCATCGGAAGTAATGTAGTTTTGGGCTCATGGTATTGAAAGGGGCTCATGGTATTGAAAAGGGATAAACCTATATAAAGAGATGAAATTCATTGCGCAAATCATGAGTGAGGGTGCAAGATGTCTGAGCTTGAATGAATACTTCTCTGTGAAGTATATCTATATGGAAAGGGTAAAGGTTTGATGATAGATCTGAATCTATGATGCACCTATGAAGAAATGATGAAGCGGGATTTCTAGATCTGAAATGTATCTGTATTTGCTAGATCTGTTTATGGAAGGCTTAGATCTGAAATGAGGCGAACATATGTCTGAAGTAAAAGGGTAAATCTGAACTGAATGTCTGATCTGAAGAAGTATACTGCTCTATGATGGTTGAAGATCTATACGCTACTTCGCCGAAGAGGAAGCGCGTATATACGCGACTTTGATGAAGAGAAAGCGCGTATGCGCAATAAAATTAGCTTTGTAATTTGTACTGAAGTATACGCGGGTTTATATGGAAGGAAGCGCGTATATACGCGACATCAGAGAAAGGAAAGCGCATATGCAAACTAGGGTTTGCTGAAGCAAAGGGTATGAAATATATGATCTGTTCTGATGTGTTTCTGCTATCTGATCTATATTGATAAGTATCTGTTGGTGATGTATGTTTGTGCTTAAAAGTATGGAAAGGGTCCGGTCTGAAAATATGATGAAACGTGGCCTGCAAGTTGTGTTCTATTGAAGTTGTTGGATTCAGTGTGAAAATTGATGAAACGTGGTCCAAGGTGGTGCTGAGGGTTGTAGCCTTCAGTCAGGGGGTGGTAGCTCCCTTCCAGGTGAGGCTGGTAAACGAGATCGGGGGGTCGTAGCTCCCTTCCAGGAGAGGCTGGTAAACGAGTCGGGGGGTCGTAGCTCCCTTCCAGGAGAGGCTGGTAAACGAGCGCAGGTGGGTGCCTGCGTGCTGGTCAAGTCTGCGCCAGCGCATATGTTGTAAGATGTTTTCTCTATAATAAAATATTGAAGGCTGAGCAACTGCAGCGGTGGTTTTCTCCCAATTTGGGTTTCCACCTAAAAATCCTGGTGTTCATGTGTGATGCTTTGTGTGATGGTTCATTCTGTTCTTACTGCACATGTTTACTGTTTATTGAACATCTGATGAATGAATGATGGAATGATATAAGAGAAGATTTAATGACATATCTAGATATCTGTGTATACGCGAGTTTCATAAAGGGTATCCGCGTATATACGCGAGTTTACTGAAATAAAGTAGCATATGGGTTTTAAGGAATGAAAAAGTAAAAGTTTTGATTATACAGTAAATACTGATTCACCCCCCCCTCTCAGTATTTTTCCCAACAATTGGTATCAGAGGAGGTTCTTCTGCAGAAGCTTGATCGCTTGAAGGAGATCCTTCGCAATGGGAAGTCAAGAAGGAGTAATGTCTATAAAGCCACCTCTATTTAATGGAAGCAATCTGATATTATGGAAGGAACGTATGATGAAACGTGGCCTGCAAGTGTTGTTCTATTGAAGTTGTTGGATCAGTCAGTGTGGAAAAGGTGGTCCCAGGTGGTCTTGGTTGTAGCCTTGATCGGTGGGTAGCTCCTTCGAGTCGTGTGCACTTGAATCAGTCGTAGCTCCTTCCAGTGTCCTTGATGGGGACAGACTCCCTTCAGAAATTTGGTAAACGAGCGCAGGTGGGTGCCTGCGTGCTGGTCAAGTCTGCACCAGCACATATGTTGTAACATGTTTTCTCTATAATAAAATATTGAAGGATGAGCAACTGCAGCGGTGGTTTTCTCCCGATTTGGGTTTCCACCTAAAAATCTTGGTTTTCATGTGTGATGCTTTGTGTGATGGTTCATTCTGTTCTTACTGCACATGTTTACTGTTTATTGAACATCTGATGAATGAATGATGGAATGATATAAGAGAATATTTAATGACATATCTAGATATATGTGTATACGTGAGTTTCATAAAGGGTATCCGCGTATATACGCGAGTTTACTGAAAGAAAGTAGCGTATGGGTTTTAAGGAATGAAAAAGTAAAAGTTTTGATTATACAGTAAATACTGATTCACCCCCCCCCCCTCTCAGTACTTTTCCCAACAGCATGCAGATCCTTCCAGTACACTGTCATGTCATTTGGGCTTAACAATGCCCGTGCCATCTTTTTGCGGGTAGTGGTCACAGTATTCAAGGAGTTCATTCACAAGTTCTTGGAGGTATACTTTGATGATTGGACATTATTTGGATTGGCAAAGAAGCACGTCTCGAACCTGTGCATGATGTTGGATGCCTATGGAAATCACTAGATTTCGCTAAATATTAAGAAGTGCATATTTTGTGTACCTTTCAGGCTCTTGTTAGGCCACATATTATGTTGGTAGGGACTGATGGTTGACCCCGCCAAGGTGGCAGTTATCATCAATTTAGCAGTCTGTACAAATGGGCAACAACTACGCTCCATCTTTAGGCACACGGCCTACTATAGGAAGTTTATTCAAGGGTATGCATTGATTACGACATGCATGGGGAAGTTACTAAAGAAGGATGTTTCATTTTTTTGGGACGTGGAGTGTCAGAAGAGCTTTGAGCTACTCAAGGCAAATATGGTCTCTGCACCTATCCTCATATTTCTTGATGGGGCGAAGGTTTTTCATGTCCATGTAGATGCTTCAGGGATTTCCCTCGAAGCTATCCTTATGCAGTGCATGGAGGGAGAGATTGACCATCCGGTTACATTTTCTAGTAGAAAACTTTCTAGTGCAGAGTGTAACTGCTCCACTACTAAACACAAGGGGCTACCAATCGTGTATGCCTTGTAGAAATACCAGCATTATTTGATAGGAGGGCACTTTAAGATGTTCACAGATCACTCAGCTTTGAAGTACCTAGTCAATAAGCCTTTGTTTGGGGGGAATATTTGCCAATGATTACTGCTATTTCAAGAATATGACTTTAAGATAATTGTGAAGCCAGGGAAACTAGATTCTGGACCAGACCACTTGTCCTGAATCGAGAGTGGTGAAGAACTAACAAACCTAGAGGAAGGATTTCCCAATGCACAACTATGTTCTATTAAGGTAGTTGATGCACACTTCTCCGATATTATTCAATTCTTAACTACAGGGATGGCACCTGTAGAATATTTGGTACAACAGAAAAAATAGACGTAACCCGTGTAGTGGACTTTGCCATCATAGTGGGCCACTTGTATAAGCCGGGGGCTAATGAGGTACTGCGAAGATACATTCTGGAGCATGAAAGACAAGCCATTTTAGTAGAAGACCACAGAGGCATAGAAGGAGGTCACTATGCAGGAAAAGCGACGACACAAAAGATCTTAAGAGCTGAGTTGTGGTGGCTCACATTGCATAGTGACTCTTATGATTATTGCAAAGCCTGCAACACATGCCAAAGGATAGGAAGACCGTCGCATAGGGGTGAAATGCCATTACAACCATAGATGCCCCAACAGGAATTCAATATATGGGCAACAGACTTCGTTGGGCTGATCAAGCCACCAAGTAAGAAGACAGGTGGCTAGTACATCATCACTGTGACTGATTATATAACTAGATGGGAAAAATAACAAGTAGTGAAGGATTTTAATGCAGATACCGCTTCGCACTTTATTTTTGACATATTCTCACCAGGTTTGGCTGTCCAAAGATCTTAATGAGCGATAGAGGTACAAAATTTATTAATGACACAATAAAATCTTTAACTAAAGAAATTCGAATACACCATGCACAAAGTAACCCATATCACCCACAGGAAAATGGAATGGTAGAAGCTTTTAATAAAATTCTAGAACAGGCACTGACCAATATCTGTAATTTCGATTGAAGCGATTGGGACATGTGCATCCCATCCATCCTTTGGGCCTATCAGACCACGTGCAAGAAATTGACTGAGAAATCACCGTTTCAGATGTTTTATGGAAAGGAGGAAATTATGCCTATGGAGTATATCGTTCTGAGCTTCTGCATTGTAGCCTTTATGAACATGACAGAGCCTGATATCATGGAGGAACGCTTAGTGCAGCTAGTCGCCTTGGAGGAAGATCGATTCATTGCTAACTTTCATTAGAAAGTTCAAAAGGCCCAAGAAAAAGAATGGCATGATATACATATTCGGTAGAAGGTATTTTCGGCAGGAGAATTGGTCCTGTTATACTATAGCCAGTTTGCGAAACACCCAGGGAAGTTTTGTAAGCACTAACTAGGCCCCTATATGGTAAAGGAAATAACCGACAGAGGAGCTGTTTGGTTAGCTACATTGCACGATGATCTCCTACCAGGATATTTTTATGGCAGTTGGTTGAAGCCCTATCAGGACTCCTCCATGCCGATCAAATGACTATATGGCTAGAGTAGTTTTATTGGGAGGAATACGCGCAGACAAGAGGAAAAACGTAGGCAGGCCCATTATATGCGCCGGGGTCTACTACAGGTCAAAAATCCTAGGGAGGAGCACTGGGAGCGCAGGGGTTGGACGTAGGTCAGGAAGCCTCGGAACGTGGACTGGGAGTGCAGGGGTAGTACACAGATGCAAAAACTAGCTGTTGGAACAGTACTGCTAGGTAAAATTCCAACTTTAACATTGAAATGAGTGGGAAGTAGGCAATTAATGCAGTGATTTCGTAAGATTTTTTACCGCTTCCTTGATGGTAAGTTTTAGCTAAGTGTCCTTCGACCATTTCCCACTGCTCAAAGCTTTAAATGGAGGAGCGCAGCTCAAAATTAGGTTCCTCATGTCCTGAAAATCTTTTGCCTTGCAAATTTTCATAACTATTGTGCTCTGTTCATGTCTAGGCATGCTACCCCCTCTGATAGTAGCAACCCCGAGGTCATCTTCCATGCGAGAATGACTATGACCAATCTCTCTTAATCATCGCAAGTCATGGCCTATATTAAGAGAGCATCCAATGAAGTATTGGAGGTCAGCCCTGAAGTCGAAGGAGTCGTGTCCACACCAACCAAGGGGAAGCATGTGAAGAAAAGGAAGAGTAAGGGGAAAGGCCAAGAGCAAGGGTAGGGGACGGCTACGAAATGTGATGGGGGGAAGCCGTGCACCTCCCCTCAGAACATGAAATCTCCCCAAATGGTGCCCAAGAAATGCTAGCCTTACCCAGCGAAGTGACCTTTGTCTGCTCAAGAAGAAGCTTGGCTCGCTACCCCAATCACTTGGCTACCACATTATGTTTAGCCTCAGTGGCCCTTGGTGCACATGCCCAACAATGTTCAGGGTCTGCACTCTTATCTGCAAATGCCGCTAATTTTGGGTGAATTTTCCCTAATTGGAGAAATATTTGGCAAGCTTTACTCAATTAAGTTCGATGATCTCGACCTTGCCCAACTAGAGGCCTTCCTAGAATTGGCACCTGTGTTGTATCTTGAAATAGGACTGGAGGACGATGTGCTAAGGGTCATACCAATGTTGTGGGCACGTGAGTTAGTAAGATCTTGATTACTAAACTTGTTGCAGATACGTCAGTTTGTCCACTACAATGTAACCGACTAAGTTGTGTGACAACTGCAAGCCCTGATCCATGATGGTAGCTTGTGGATCCAAAACCACATTCCCATCAATGTCACCCTAATTTACCACATTACTAATCTCCCCATGGATGGGTCGAATCCCATGGAGCACGTCGGCAAGAAGTACGAGCAACATATTACTGACAAGGTGCGAGAAGACTACGATATCGAGTGAAACACCAGAGGATTCATAACCAACATGATTAACGACCTTGGAGTGCACATGGGTACCTTGCTACTAGCTTGTAAAATGATGCACAAGTGCCAGGCTATAATTGTCCCTACCTACATGATTCAGCTTACTGGCCACTGCGAAAAGGGGGTCTGCTTTAACTTGTTGTAGTTCCTCTGCAATGATATTTTGGAAAACATGCGCGAAGCCTAGGATCACAGGAGGCTATTCTGTTACTCTTCACTATTTCTCCTAATTGCATTGGTCACATGGGAATCCCTTGAAGGATCAGTCCTCCTTTAGCTTGAACCAGACATGTGTGAAGGGGCATGCTGTGCAAATTTATGGAATTCCAAGGATGAGCAGCATATTAAGGAAAACAAAGTATTTTGGGTACTGTTTCAGGGCGCGCTCGCATCAACAGCTCACTCCGTGCCACACTTTTTGCTGACGGTCTATGAAATATATAAGAGAATTGTATCATTCCTCGTAACAATGCATAGCATGTAGATTCCAGGCTGTAAGGGTCCAGCTTGGATGTCACTGCCTTACATGGTCACTGATGAGGAAATCGATCGTCTCATTACCACTTGGCCACCACATTGGAAATTTTGATTCAATCAGCCATGACACACTCTGCTGGTACAAGCACAGTCCGAAAGACCCCCACCCCACTAGATACTGCCAAGAACTTAGAAGCATGTGGCTCGAAAGGCTCCACTAGGATGAAGGGCGTGGAGCAGGAATCACAGTAAGACATGGAGGCTGAAAGTTTGGATGCGTAGGGCACTGGCTCACCGCATGGAATGAAACATATAGTTGAACCTCTTAAAGGCCAACCACTGAAATGGTGAGCTACGAGGCCCGAAAGGGAAACTGAGAGTACTTTAACCGAGGAAGATTTGGAGAAAATTGCAGATGTGGTCACCCTCACTTTAGAAGATAGATGGCTTGCCTTGGAAGAGCATCAGAGGGCCGAAGTTGCTGCGTTATAGTTTGAGCTCCAAGCTCTACAGCTCAAGGCCAATACTCTACAGATGAGCATGGTTGAAGTGGAGCTGCCTCAAGAAACCAACGCTGAGTTGATCTCCATGACTGAGAGTTGTCTCTGTCCCCTGCCAAGTGCATCAATCACTCTTGGTCGGCCTACCTTATGTGCGCAAATCTAGGTCTACGTAGAAGTAAATCTAGACTTGGCCTGGCTTCCACATGAGCCGCTGCAGGTTCTCCACACATCCTTCTTTTAGGAAATCCAACACAGAGACCACCAGGTGTAGCAGTAGCTAAGTACAACCAAGTAGAAAATCATAGAAAAGACAACCAAGCCATCCCAGGCACAGGTTACATGCATCCATTTTGTTGCACAACAGACTGATTTGGAGTGTCTGATCAACAGACCCTGCACAGATGTGACTGAAGAAATTCTAGCCTTTGCCACCCCTAGGCTAAGATTGAGGGACTCATCACAACCCTGAAATATTCTCAGACAGGGATCCAGAACTTCAAGACTGATATAGAGTAGCATATTGTTGCATTGTAGGTGAAGTTGCAGCTGAAAACTCCTCCTGAGGTATGCGCGGAGAGAGCTGCGCTAGCCACAGAAGCTACGAACACCATTACATCTCATATCTCTCAGGGCACCAAATTTATTGAGACAACTATGAAAATGTGGTCTAAGGTGCAATGCGGCCCTCTCCTGCATGAATTTACCCAATATTTCTGCTAGAAGGAAGAATAATTCGAGCAACTACAGGCTACAATTCCCATTCTGATCCTCGCTCAATGCCTGGCACATCTGTGAGCCAATCATGTGCTCATAGATGACCTGGAAAAGATTCACCACAAGAATAAGGTTTTGAGTGACCACCTGAAGCCATGGGCTGGCAAAGCCCTCAAGATATCTCAGGACTTAGATGTTGTGGTTAAACAGCTCAATCAAACCCTAGAAAGTGTCACCACTTCCACTAAAGGCCCAACTTCATAGAAGTTGGTGGACATTGGAAAAAATGCTTCCATGCAGAGCGAAGGAGTGTTTCCCCCTCTAGTTGATGCCATTAAGCAGCTCGAGATAAAGATGAAAATCCCATGGCTATTGTGACTCAGGACAATTCACAAGATTGTGTTGGGTGCTTGTTGGAACATGGTCCCCTAGCTGCATTTTGATATGTTCCAACACTGTGTTTTTTATATATTTCTATAGTAATTGGTATATCGTAGGGGCTTTGGGGCAGTTCAGAGCCCCCAATGTATTGTAATGGGTCAAAGGGTATACCTAGAGTCTACAAACCACGGTTTGCGGACCACGGGATTGTGCAGGATATGATGATATAAATATATGGATATTTTGAGTCTAAGGGTAAGTAAGAAAGATTGATACTGCATACCAACTGTTGAATCTATTTTTGGTAGTTTTAGGGAAGGAATCCTGCTGGCTGTGTGCATGGATATCCTCAGTCCTGCTGTGTGTGGACCCCACTGGTTGTGTGCACGGGATGTGACTTGGGTTTGTAACATGGTTTTGGATGTTAATGAACAAGGGATATATTGAAGTATATTTATATTATCTTAACTGGTTGACTTTACTATTGAGTACCTCTATGTCATTTGAATAAGCTGCGATTTTATCTACAATATATGAATTAGCTACAATTGTGTTACTCTGTGATGATGATTGTTGATGCGCACGTGGATACGAAGGTGTTGATAAGATTTGCTTAATAATAGTAGCTTCGTTCATGTTTACATGCTTGTTATACAGTTAAGAGCTCGATAATAAGATTATTTATGGGTGAACCTGATAGAACTCAAGAAGATCTTCTTGAATTACCTTCTTTCTCCCAGGGTGCGGAAACCTCATTCCAGCACCCTCCCCTACTACGTCGGGTGAGACCTTGGCCTGCAAAATTAGGTCATTGCCAAAAGAGCTAGTAGTAGAAGGGTTTGTTGGAAATCCTTAAATCTTAACCTGGGTCAAGACCGCTCAAGCCAAAACTTTCCTTTTGTTTCTTCCACAAAAGTACTTTAAAACTAGCTTTTCCTCTTTCTAGTTTTATTCCACCTCTTCCTAGTAACTTTCCTCTTTACTGGCGTAGATTTTTAGATTTTATATCCAATCTAAATTTTAATATTTAATTTATTTACTCCAAGGATTTTTGAAGAACTAGGAAAGTCTTATGAACCTTATCGATCCTGATTGATTTGGATTCCTGATCTCTAATCATAATCTAGTCTTTGTACAATTAATTCCATTTTCATTTTATTAAATTAAATAATAAAATAAGTGCACAATAATTGTTTTCCTTTGGGTCCGCTTTATACTTTAGGGTTTTTCAAATGTCTAATAAAATATGAGAAAATGGAGACATTACATATTCCCTCTCTAATACAAAACATCGTCCTCGGTGTTACAAAGACAAAGATATAATTTTTTTTTTTCAAATAGTGATGTATATATTTCCTTCAGATCTTTCTCTCGCTCCCAAGTATCTTCTTCAGGTGAAAAGTGTCTCCACTGCACTTTCACCCTGGCCACTATTTTTTTCCAGAGCTCAATTTCTTCCCTTTCCAGGATGCAAAGTGGCTCTGGAATGAATTCCAAATATTTACTTAAGAAACTATCCATTAAGCACATAAAAGTGGTAGGTGCATTAGTCAACCCAATAGGTATAACTACAAACTCATAGTGAATGTATATTGTTCTAAATGAAATTTTACTTATGTCTTCACCTTTAATTCTTAGTTGATGATAGCTTGTCCTTAAATCAATTTTTGAAAATGTTGGAAATATTGTCATTGATGGCAAAGGCATTGGCAACAAAGGAGCATCTGAAACAGTACCTAGGAAAAGAGAAAAGCAAGTTGCAGAGAACAAAGGTCAGCAGAGAGGAACAGAGGAAGAGTGCATTTACAGAGAGCAGTATCAATCACGAAGCAGAGACAAGCAGTGAATTGAAGGAGAATTTTCCAAAGACAGGGTTAAATTGAATTGATGGATATTAGAGTCCCTGTGGATTTAACTGATGTATAAACATAATATATGCATCCTGATAAAGGAGAAAGGAAAATTTGTGTATGTTTGAGTTCTGGTGATACTCTGTTGAGTGGAGAATATCGAGCGTACTTTGATAGTTGATTGGTTCAATTCTCGTACAGTCTTGGACGGGTTCTGTATGTAAAGGGCACATTATATATATATATATATATATATATATATATATATATATATATATATATATATATATATATATATATATATATATATATATATATATAACATTAACATAATCATGGAGGAAGAAAATTTAAATCAAAGTTATACGGAACTTGGGGTACGGAGCGATTGGACGGTTGATCACTGTTTAAAAGCTATGAGTGGATTTACGAAAGCGGATTGCCCATATCGCACCGCTTTTGCGGGATAAGCGGTATTCAAGAGATTGGATATGATTCCATCGAACAAGTGACACACATCCTGGAAAAACCGTCATTGCTGCGCGCCATCGTACATTAACCATCGACCATCTCACGTTAACGTTCGGCATCGGAGGTCGAGTGATATGCATATGTGTCGTTGATCTTGGAGGCTCGCAATCTAACGGTGATCGAGCGATGGACTTGCGCAAATTTTATTTTGGTACGGTGGGGAGAATATGTGGACGAGGGGTCAAAGGTTTATTGAAATATTAAACTATTTGAAAGCGTTGGATATTGTTTATAAAATCCGAAGGGTTAAACATAAGGGATTAAAACATTGTAAATATATTTATTTATCAATTGATAAATAAATTAAAAAGAAATAAAAACCCCGTGGGCCAAATTAATGGAAATATTGTCAAAGGAATACCATTAGCGGTTAAATGGTTTTTGACTCATGGTTTTAATAAAGGCGAAAACTATATAAAGGGAAAAAGATTATTATTCGAGGCATGCATGTGTGAGGGTTGAAAAGAAAAAAAAGAAAAATTCCTCTACGGAATATCTGCATGAGCAAGCTACGTGCTTAATTGATAGATCTAAATTGATAATGCACCCATGAATGTATTGGTCGAAAGATGATGAGCCTTAAGTCTATTCAGCAGAAGAAATGACGAAGAAATGGCGCAAGTCTTCTGAAGAACATATATGAATCCGAGTAAGTTTTATAGATCTAGCGTGCTCTGCAAAATACATTCTGACAGATCTATACGCTATTCCATTCAGGAAAAGCACATCTACATATGGGTTATTTTCATAAAACGTGCATATGGCAGTTAGGATTTTAGAAGATTAAATTACATAGAAGCATACACGGGTTGGTGAATGCCCATCTTCTCTGAAGACTGGGTTATTCCTGATATTATGATTTCAGTGGTCTCACTGTTCCATTTGAAGTTTTGGGAAAAATATGTTAGTTGATGATTAATTGAATGTTTGCATTGAAGCTGCTTGATCCAGTGTGAAAATTGATGAAATGTGGTCGGCAGTGGGTCTGAGTGTTGAAACCTTCTGCCAGTTGATGCAGGCAGGGCCTGCAATACCTAGGATCTCCATGAGACTGTACATGACAAAATACATCTCAGTAAATGCCCAATTCCATATAACACCCACTTGCAATCTCAACTAATATGCAGAAGCTTATCTTTCAATTCCTGGCAAATTCCTTTTATTAACTCTATACAATCAAATTTCTAACTTGATGCAAAAGTGTATCAAACACTACTCATTCACATATGGCTGGAATTCAAATAAAAGAATGTGCTTATGTTTTTCAACCGCAAATTCACATCACTGCCCAATCGATTTCATGCATCCTGATATGAAATCTCATACTGCTACCATCATTTCAAATAAGAATTGACACCACATTAATCTTTTTCCAAAGTATTTGGATTTCCCAATCGAACTCTCACCTTATTGTCATTGGATTTTACAGTCACCAATATGAATATTTGTAACAATCATTTCATGTTCCATTTGTTATGTGCGCCCTTGCAAGCTTACTCAAAGATGGATATTTGTTCATAATCAAATTCTAGTGTTTCTCTCAGTGCTGAATTCTCAGTTATAACTTACCATTTTCCCGTGCATTCATTCCAGCGCTGCACCATCTGCGATTCTGTAATTAAACAATTAGACATCTATTTGCATTAAACACAGAACCAAACTGATAACACATTCATTTAGACTTCGACTAATGCAGATTAGCAACATACAAAACTTCATTCATGATTCGATCCATAATTTTACTGCGCCCTCTTGGAATTGACCTTTAAAATTGCACCACATCTGATGTGGCAGATTTCTTCTACGATTTTATTTACAGATAGACTGATCTACACGCAGATTCTTCATTCTACATTCCCCTTTGAAATTGATGCTACAGATCAAAACATTCATGCATTTGCAATCTTCCGGCAAACTCAATTATAAGGAACTCAATCTTCCGGAAAACCCAATTTACTTACAGGTTGACTTAGTGTGAATGCATACATTTTTTAACAATTTTACGCACAGTACTCCTACCAGCCATTTGAATTTAAAAATCTGTATTCATCTCTATCCAATGCAACAGTAAACCTTCTCATCGCTTGTCAATTATGAATCGAATTCTTCAATTTCTTTGGGCGCTCCATCGAATGCAGTCAACATTCATCTTCAAAATAGTAATTCAGACCCTAATCGAATCCCATTCGATTATACACCATCAGGTCTTCAACGTTCTCTTCCTGCATTCTTTAATGCTATAATTCGACTTTTTTTCATCGCTGTTCAATACTGTAGCTGCATTCCAGTCATGTTAAACCAGTGTTTCAGCGATACAATTCCTCAACACATTTAATTAATCACTGTGGCTGTCTTTTAAAAATATAATTCTTATCGACTGGTTTCAAATATTAATTCTGTACTCTGGCACACGATTCGTTCAGATCTTCAACCCATGTATCGATTTATCAATTGATTTTCATTGTTATGAACGCATTCATCATGCACGTTTCACACGTTGAGCATACAACCCTTCACACTCTATACATTCTGGAGTTGACATTAAAATTCAAACTCACATACTTTGTAACCATTCGATTTATTCCAAAGCTTAATTACAAGTTCTTCAACAATCTCAACTTAAAACAAGTCGATTTCATTAACATTATTTCAACCAGAAGTAATTTGGTGGCGTTCTGGTTGAACGTAGTTCAATCAAACTTTCCTCTCATGAGTATCAATCAATCTCAATAAAAAAAATATAAGTTCTTGATTTATTTGAAAATTCCACAAGATTTAGTATAAATTAAATACCGATCTCAATAAGGACCAATGCCCTTTGCACAAGTATTTTTTCCACAGGATTAATCTTTCGTGGAATTTCGGTATTGGAACTTATAAAAATTGAATCGATATCAACACACAACAGTTATCAGACAGTTCTCATACATCACTTATTGGAATTCAAAGCTCACTTATTCAGAATTTAACCCAATTTATACTCATGTAAACCAAAGCATATTCTTCCATTCATATAAGGAAATCACTTACAAAATTCTCCTCGTCTTGGCCAGATCTTCAATTGATGGCCCTTTCAATTGCTCAGAGGCTTACAATCTTGGCTGCCAAACGACTCACATTCTCCTCTCTATTCTATTCTATCTTTTTCTTCACAAAAACCACTCATATTTATACACAAATAATGCATTTAATTCACTCAAAATATCTCTCCACCTAATCCTCAACTAATCCCATACATAGAAATCCTAATCCCAAACTTTGCTCCTAAACTATTTTTCTCATATCCTTTTATTTATTAAAATAATATTTACATAATCCTCACTTTTCATAATTATCTCCTATTTTATTAAAAATAACAAATTAATTAATAAAATATTAAAAATTGTCACACCCCCTTTTCTAACATATTTACAAATGAAAAAATGGTCTTGATGCTCCTGCATCAGACTCCCAACGTTAAAATAATCATGATCGCCTGATCATTTGTTCGGATCTGTGTATGCATGGATCCCATATCTTGTGCTGCAACTTTCCACTTGTCGCTGCTTCTTTCTGATGTTCTTCTCCAGGTCTCCACACTTTATGTTGCATCGCTCCACTGACTATGCTCTGGCAATCTCTTGTTGTCTTCCTTTTGCTGCTTCTCCTTTGTTTTACTGCTGCTGGCCTCTTCCGGGATACTTTCATCATCAGTCTTCTGATGCTTTCAATCTCTTGGTCCAATAAATCTCCCGGCTGCTGATTTCTAGCTGTCTGCTGAGCTAAGACAACTTGCTCAATTTTTACTTTCTCTATTTGTACTGTCACTTGCTGACTTCTTGCTTCTATGCTTGTTTCTGTTCTGATTGCCACCCGATCATCCATGCCCTCTTGTCTTCTGGAACAGAAAAATTCTTCTCACTTCATTTGACTGCTCAACTGAGTCAAACGTTCTGCAACAATACCTGCATTCACAAAATACTTTTTAGAACAAAAATCATAAGGCATCAGTGCCTTGTCCTCCTTTGCCAGTGCTTCAGTATGCTGTTCTGAATTCTCCTCCACTTTCAGCACATCAGTATGCTGATTCTCTTTGCCCAAATAATTCTCTGAAGAACTCTCAAGACTGTCAACTAGTCTTTCCTTCACACCATCTGTCTCCAAGATGTCTTTCTGCTCTCGTTCACTATACTGAACTCTTGCATTTGTTGCAATCTCTCTATCATACTCTGAATTTATCAACAAGTATTCTAACAATGCAATTTCTCTGTATCATTGCTAAAGCATATCATCATCACCTCCATTCATACATAAACTTTCAGTTTGCATATCAAAATGTTCAACAGTATCAACTGTTACTTCCCCTTTTTGCGCTTCAGTCTGATTCTCTTCTTCAGCATCCACAAGAATTTTCTCTTGTACTGTAACAACAAAAGCATCACTGCTTTCTTTTTTAGAGTAATTATCATTTTCTGCTTCCTCTGTCTTCATTTCCTCCTGAGATCTTGCTATCTCAGCCTTGATCTGAAAAGTCTTCAGATTCAACTCTTCTTGAAAAAACTCTAAAGATTGCTCATCTCTCTATGTTGCACCTGCAAACATACACAACTCGTCAATTTTAAAACCACAAGAATTTTCAGTCTTGACTGCTTCCTCCAATACTTCCTTCTGAAGAAATCTGCATTTGAAATCTTCAAATTCCATTTCTGGCTCAAGAACTCTAAGTTCTCTTTTCAATAAGGCAATCACAATTTGCCTCAACTTGATCTGCAATGGTCGCCAAATCACTCTCTTTCCCTTCAGTGGAAAGATCCATCCTCTATTCTGGTTTTCCTGCTCTTGCAGCCATTCCTCTAGTACTTGCAATTGTACCTTCATTACTGCAATTTCTCTTTCTCGAACTTCATCCGTCATCTCACCTCTGTGGCATTCCTCTGAACCTCTTCTCTGATCTTCCATGATCATCTTCTCCATGAGTTTCTCACTCATCATGAGTTGCACTAGCCTCTACGACAACAATCTCTCCTGCTGCCCCTTACCTCACCAAGCTCTCCTCACTCATTCTTTTGGTAAGTACTGGTTGACTGCCTCTGGAACCTTTTGAGCACTCTCCTCTGCTCTCTCTCTAGGCTATCTCTTCAACTTACCTTCTTCTTCAGGACACTGCAATTTTCCTCCCTATCCAGTCTTCAACTGAATGTCAAGTTCAATGCCATCATCTTGTCTGCAACCATAAACTTCAATCATAAATTTCAAATCAGAAAATCGTCTCACCTTTAAGATCTTGCATGATCTTGTCCTCCATTCGCTTCTACCATCTTGTTCATTGCAATTATGTAGCTTTCATATCAGATACATTCAAATAAAACACTTCAGTTCTTAACAGAACTTTCTTGTCAACAGAGCATTCCAGCTCTGATACCAAAAATGATGTAGGCAGGGCCTACAATATCCAGGATCTCCAAGAGACTGTACATGACAAAATACATCTCAGTAAATGCCCAATTCCATATAACACCCACTTTCAATCTCAACTAATATGCGGAAGCTTATCTTTCAATTCCTGGCAAATTCCTTTTATTAACTCTATACAATCAAATTTCTAACTTGATGCAAAAGTGTATCAAACATTACTCATTCACATATGGCTGGAGTTCAAATAAAAGAATGTGCTTATGTTTTTCAACCGCAAATTCACATCACTGCCCAATCGATTTCATGCATTCTGATATGAAATCTCATACTGCTACCATCATTTCAAATAACAATTGACACCACATTAATATTTTTCCAAAGTATTTGGATTTCCCAATCGATCTCTCACCTTACTGTCGCTGGATTTTAAAGTCACCAATATGAATATTTTTAACAATCATTTCACGTTCCATTTGTTATGTGCGCCCTCGCAAGCTTACTCAAAGATGGATGTTTGTTTATAATCAAATTCTAGTGTTTCTCTCAGTGCTAAATTCTCAGTTATAACTTACCATTTTCCCGTGCATTCATTCCAACGCTACACCATCTGCGATTCTGCAATTAAACAATTAGACATCTATCTATATTAAACACAGAACCAAAATGATCACACATTCATTTAGACTTCGACTAATGCAGATTAGCAGCATACAAAACTTCATTCATGATTCGATCCATAATTTTACTGCGCCCTCTTGGAATTGACCTTTAAAATTACACCACCTCTAATGTGGCAGATTTCTTCTACGATTTTATTTACAGATAGACTGATCTACACACAGCTTCTTCGTTCTTCATTCCCCTTTGAAATTGATGCTACAGATCAAAACATTCACGCATTTGAAATCTTCCGGCAAACTCAATTATAAGGAACTCAATCTTTTGGCAAACCCAATTTACTTACAGGTTGACTTAGTGTGAATGCATACATTTTTTAACAATGATACGCACAGTACTCCTACCATCCATTTGAATTTAAAAATATGTATTCATCTCTATCTAATGCAATAGTAAACCTTCTCATCGCTTGCCAATTCTGAATCGAATTCTTCAATTTCTTTGGGCGCTCCATCGAATGCAGTCAACATTCATCCTCAAAATAGTACTTCAGACCCTAATCGAATTCCATACGATTATACACCATCAGGTCTTCAACGCGCTCTTCCTGCATTCTTTAATGCTATAATTCGACTTTTTTTCATCGCTGTTCAATACTGTAGCTGCATTCCAGTCATGTTAAACCAGTGTTTCAGCAATACAATTCCTCAACACATTTCATTAATCACTGTGGCTGTCTTTTAAAAATATAATTATTATCGACTGGTTTCAAGTATTAATTCTGTACTCTGGCACACGATTCGTTCAGATCTTCAACCCATGTATTGATTTATCAATTGATTTTCATTGTTATGAACACATTCATCATGCACGTTTCACATGTTGAGCATACAACCCTTCACACTCTATACATTCTGGAGTTGACATTAAAATTCAAACTCACATACTTTGTAACCATTCGATTTATTCCAAAGCTTAATTACAATTTCTTCAACAATCTCAACTTAAAACAAGTCGATTTCATTAACATTATTTCAACCACAAGTAATTTGGCGGCGTTCTGGTTGAACGTAGTTCAATCGAACTTTCCCCTCATGAGTATCAATCGATCTCAATAAAAAAAATCTAAGTTCTTGATTTATTTGAAAATTCCACAGGATTTAGTATAAATTAAATACCGATCTTAATAAGGACCAATGCCCTTTGCACAAGTATTTTTTCCACAGGATTAATCTTTCGTGGAATTTCGGTATTGGAACTTATAAACATTGAATCGATATCAACACACAGCAGTTATCACACAGTTCTCATACATCACTTATTGGAATTCAAAGCTCACTTATTCAGAATTTAACCCAATTTATACTCATGTAAACCAAAGCGTATTATTTCATTCATATAAGGAAATCACTTACAAACTTCTCCTCGTCTTGGCCAGATCTTCAATTGATGGCCCTTTCAATTTCTCGGAGGCTTACAATCTTGGCTGCCAAACCACTCACATTCTCCTCTCTATTCTATTCTATCTTTTTCTTCACAAAAACCACTCCTATTTATACACAAATAATGCATTTAATTCACTCAAAATATCTCTCCACCTAATCCTCAGCTAATCCCATACATAGAAATCCTAATCCCAAACTTTGCTCATAAACTATTTCTCTCATATCCTTTTATTTATTAAAAGGATATTTACATAATCTTCACTTTTCATAATTATCTCCTATTTTATTAAAAATAACAAATTAATTAATAAAATATTAAAAATTTTCACACCCCCTTTTCTAACATATTTACAAATGAGAAAATGGTCTTGATGCTCCTGCATCACCAGTAGAAGCTGGTGTTATGATCAAGGGGTTGTATCTCCCTTCCAGGAGAGGCTGGTAAACAAGAGAAGGTTGTAGCCTTCTGCAGGTGGGTGCCTGCGTGCTGGTATAAGTCTACACCATCATATATTGTAAGAAGTTTTCTCTATAATAAATATTGAAGACTGAGATTACAACAGCGGTGGTTTTCTCCCGAATTGGGTTTCCACCTTAAATCCTGGTGTTCATATGTGTTGTTTATGTTTGATGGTTTGTTCTGTTATTTATGTTCATGCTTAATGCTTATCTGATGCAATGCTCTAAGTAATGACATAATAAGATATCTAGACATAAATGTTGGATGCTGTACTGTAACATATGGTTTTAAGGGAAAGAAAAGAAAAATTGTTCATCCCTAAATACTGATTCACCCCTCCCCTCTCAGTATTTTTCTCAATAGAAAATATTGTGGCTCCTCTCACTTGATTAAATAGATCATCTATCTGAGGTGAAGGATATCTATTCTTGATTGTCAGTTTATTTAGTTGTCAGTAGTCTACACAAATTCTGAATGTTCCATCTTTATTTTCGACAAACAGTATTGGTGCTCTCGATGGGGATACACTTGGTCTTATATATCCTCTATCCATCAACTCTTGTAGCTGCAGTTTTAACTCCAATAATTCTGGGGTACAGATTCTGTATTGGGATCTAGAGATTGGTGTAGCCCTTGGGATTAACTAAATTGAGAAATAAATTTCTCTTTTAGGGGGTAGATGAGGAATTTCATCTGGAAACACATCCTTAAACTCTTGGATGATTGGTAAGTTTTTTATAATTTCTTTCTTCACTTTGTTGTCCCAATTCTTCTACATGTATAGAATACAGTTGGACACCTTTTCTTACTATCGTTTTCACCTGAAGTGCTCAAATTAGTCTCATTGATATAGGTTTGGGTTTTCCTTTTACTATCACTAGTTTTCCCTCACCATCTATACAATGTATTTTTTTATCTAAACAATTTAGTATGGATTTCTATCTTTCTAACCAGTGCATTCCTACCAACACATCATAGGAGCTTAGAGGTAAAATATTCAAATTCAACTCAATTTCATACCCATTTAAATTTACAACAACCTTTGGTAATTTATGGGTCACTTTTCTCTTTTTTCTTGTAGCTAACTAAACTAACCATGCTTAATGAAATGTTTCTGAATTCAAATTTAACTTTTCCACAATTTGAGGACTTATATAAGTTAAAGCTACACTTGGATCTATCAAAACGAAAACATTTTATTCAAAAATCATACCTTTTATTTTGACCATGGTGGATTGGTGTTCAACTTGATGATCTTCCAGGGCATCATTGATTCTGGGGATGTTTCTTGCCATGTCATTTACAGTAGTCGCCTCTCTCAACACTTTTATGTTCTGAATGGTGTTGTGGGGACAATCTCTTAGAAAATGAGGTTCTCCACAACTCCAACACTTTAGTGGTTCCCTCATTTTTATAGTTTCCTCTCTTTTACTACTTCCATGTATTTGTTTAGATCCTATTTTTTATTGGGCTTGGTGATTTTCTCCAGCTTTGGTAAACTTATATCTTTGGTGATTTTTCCCAAATTTCTTTAAGTATGCTGGTTTTGTTCTTTTTCCACTAGATTCACCCTTTTCTTTGTTCTGCCAGTTTTTTGCTTGTTCATTTCTACCTTTGAATTGATGATAACATAGTCTTTCCTTTCGCACAACTTCATCCATTTTCTTTGGATTATCAAATTCTATCATATCCTTGTAGATAGTAGGTAGGTAGTTTAAAAATCATTGTACCTTTGCCTTTTCTTCCCTTATATAAGGTACATAATGAAGCAGGCTGGTAAATTTGGTAACAAAATAATCAATGGTAAGTTGTCCCAACATAAGCTCATGAAACTCTTTGGCTTTATCATCATAGTATCATTCATTCATATATCTATTTTTAAGTTTACTTTGGAAATCTTCCCAAGTGACAGTTTTGTCATCTATCACATGCACCATTTTGGCTTCCTCCCACTACAAGGTAGCCTTTCCTTGTAATTGGTAAATAGCCAACATGGCTTTCAAGTTACTTCCACACTCATAAAATTGGAAGTACTTTACCATGTTTAGAAGCCAAGCTTCTACATATTCCTCCTTCTCTCCATTATAGGAGGGAAGCTTGATTTTTCGGAATTCTCCTTCAAATTCCTTTTTCTTTCTAGACTATTGTCTAAATGCTTCATCTTCCTCAGACCCTTCTGAGTGATTTTTAGTTCCCCTTATTTTATTAAGCTTTCTTGCTCTTCACTGGCTAGCGATAATGTTTCATTGTGGTTTTTCAGTTGCATCATTTGTCTTTGCATCTGATGCATCATGGAGAAAATTGGAGCATTAGGATCTGATGTATTTTCTGCACCACAAAGATTGACATACAACTCATCTGTTTCACTCATGGTTTGCAATTGTATGATTATCCAGTAATTCACTGTATACAAAATTAAACATTAGTGAAAATTTATTTTAACAAAACAATTTATAGCAGCAATTTTTTTTTGGACTTTCATTTTGTGATGTGAGCACACATTCAGGCACAATGTTTTAACATGGGCTTTGATAATATTTGTAATGTATTTATTTCCACACAAAAAAAAAAATCTATTTATAGAACTCATACTAATCACACACATTAACTTACTATTGTTCGTCACATTCTAATGAATATCATCTGCCAACCTTTTTAGTTGTACTTTTAACCAATTTACTTTTCCATTTCTCATTCAATACTTATCGTCAACTATAATTCCTTTGATCATGATTGTATAAAATCATGCCTCTTTCATGATTTGAACATATACTCTTTGTGACTAAAATTCCAATTCAGTAATTCCCATGAGACTCTATGTCCATGAAACCATCCCATTTTATTTTACATGGAAACTTGTAGATTAATAGTTAAATCCCACCCTTAACTATTAGTAACAACTTCTTTTTCCATGTTAACTACTTCTCATTCTTCTAAGTCTATACCCCAACCATATCGATACTATGTTAGAAAGTTATGAATTATATCTACTCCTTGGAATATATAAAAATCTACATAACATAACTTATCCCTTTTTATGGCATCTCTCTAAGTGATATCATTCCATATAATTGTAAATCTATGCATCAACACTTATTATGATTCCACAATACTTTTCTATGGAGGTTACGATCACATTTTGTGTTACCCATAGTAGAAGCATGTATTACTCTTGTAATCAAAATTATAATTCAGCTGATATCATATGAAACTTTATTCAACCGATTTACTTATTTTCAAGGTTTAATTGAATGTTGACCTTCTCCATGTCATATTGAACGTCCACCAGATTATATCGAAACATTATATTGTATCAACATATCGTAATTGAATTTATGTATTAACAATGTCGTTAGAATTAAAAACGTAAGTTAATCTAGAAGGATTGGGTAATTGCTATGGTTTAATGTGATTGCTTCTCCGTATGATTGTGCACAAACTCTCTGTATGCAATTTTTTCTCGGGATCTATATTGATTAAATTGACTCTACCTTGTTCACATCGCTCTTCTATGGTTTGATTAACTTTTCAATCCACGGGAATTTCTCCAGCCTTGGATTCCATACATCTGGATGATGATGATATTCTTGGAAAAAGGTTTAGGTTTTCATTTAATCATTATGGTTAATGTGTCTATCCTTTCAAACCTTCCGTCTCTGCTATGAATTTCGTTTTGCCTATCTGTTAGTCCATTTACTTCTAGACTTTGTAAAGATTTCCGTTTTCACGATGTGGTGAGGTGAGAACTCTGTCTATTACTCAGAGAATAAGCTCGAGAGTCACGACATATCTCTTAGGTAATACTACTCTCTCATTTTGATTTGTTTGATGTTTTCTACGCTTAGCTTATATTTCTCTGGTTCATCAGTCTCTATGGTTTCATTTTCAGTTACATTACTTATTCCACATTTCAAGTTTCAAGTTACCTTTCATTTCGTTTCAAGTGCTATTTACTAATCTATGTATCTCACATTTTCCTTTAAATATTTTGTTGGCCTCTTCTAGTATTTCTGAGATGAGTTTTTCTATAACTCTCGGTGCTCCTCTCCACTAGGTTTTGGTTCTATTTCATTTTCAAAATGCAACTTCAACGGTAACTTGTAACCACCAGATTGAATGTTTGATTAATTCTGCAAAGTTTCCCAACATGTATAAGTATTCTGTGGTCATTCAGGGAATAGGATTCTAGTTTGGTATTATTTGATTTTATGAAAAATAAATTTAATTATTTCTTTCCACACTTAGTTTGCTAATTTGGTAAGTTTTGCTTATGCAAGTGAAGGAAGTTCCACCTCAAAACCCTTCCTGAAATCAAATTCTCTATTATGATTCTTCCATGAATGATTCACCTATTGGTTTTGAATTTTTCGTTTGGTTGCAACCTTATTTCCTTCCCAATTCATTTCAAGTTACAATACTGGGTTTGTACTCTCGAGTAACTAGTTTAACAAGATTTTTGGTGATGTTAGCACCTAATTTGAACCTTAGGCTAAAGGAAGGTAAATCAAGGTAACCTCAAACCATGCTCAACCTTGTAGCTAGCCCTACAAGGTCAGGAGAAGGCTCTCTCCGTGAAAGATATTCAATGAAATATAACAACAAAATATTTTAGGCTAGGTATAATAAACTCGGAATGTTTTTATAAATTTTTAGGGTTGTATGGAACAGATGGGGTTGGGCAGTTTGAAACTGTGGAATTAAATCAGAGATATAGGGTATTTGATGGGGCAAGGTAGGCAGGGATTTCAACAACTTAGTTTGAATAATGATGGAATGTGTAAGACTGGTGAGAAGCTGAAAAGGGCATATGAGATGGATCATTTTCAAACAGTAGAAAACATCAAGTATTGAATGATTTCCCAAGGCAGAGCATTATACAATGGATTCTACCTATATATCTTGAAAATATTCAACCAAAGATATGAATGAATGAATGGAAAATATAACAATTAACATATGATCACAAAGGAAAGAACAGTGCTAAAATCCATACCACAGGGATCCCATAAATCACAGCTGCATGTCTTTATTAATTCCCTACCAAACTGTTACAAATGGAGCGCAGAGCATCCTCAAAGATTTCCAACTTAATCCACACTTTTTTCCCTTCTACCAATGACTCCAAAATTACATTAAATAGACAAAATTTGAGGGGATTAGATCCACAGAAAAAGGATTTGTTTCACCAGCTCAGAAACTAAAATCTGAATATAGGAAAAGACCAATAATATACCCCTGAAAAAGAGGAGAAAAATTACATTTTGAACATCTGGAGGATTTACAGTTGCTCAAACAGAGGAGAAGAGAGACAATTTTGGAACCATTTCTCCTTTTTATCATTGTTGTCATGCTATAATGATCTATGTCTTTGTATTTAGCTCTTGGCCTTGACTGTTTGTTGAAAATTCCTTTTATGCCGAGAAATTCCTGTTGGAACCAATAAAAATGAAATTTTCCATTTAATGAAGAAAATTCCCCTTTTGAATGAAAAAGAGTGAAGGAAAAGCGATGGTGGGACCAAATCGCGACCAAAAATCGCAATCAAAAATCACAATCGGAAGGGGGAAGGGTGTATTGGAATGATGTGAATGAAAACTTGTGATGCAATAGTTATAGAGGGAGTCTCATGGGGAAATCGCAATCGAAAATTGGAAATCGCAGCTGAAGAGGAGTGTGAACATCGTAATGATAGCTTGCGATGTGATGTAAGCGTATGCAATGGAGTGATACAATAGAGTGGCAAAAATAAGCGAGGGAAAGTGATGTTTTATGGTGTAATGGAGAAATCCCTTTAAAACAAATTTAAAATGATTTTTATGCCTTTACATAGGGAAAATCCATTTCTCATTGAAAAGGAGAAAGGGATTTAAGGTGGGACCCATGGAAATCGCAGTCGCAATCAGAAAGGGGAGCGAGTTTAACACATGGTAGAGGGAATTGTGTTATGCGATGGTGCGATGGCTTTGCGAGCCATCCGATTAGAAGGGAAGATCGACGGTGGAGATGCGATCAGGGGTAGCGCATCGGCGGGAGTCAATCGCATCGGAGAAAATCATAGGAGCGGGGGCAAAAGTTGGGAGCGTTGTGAAACTTGCAATGTGATCAAGGGATTGCGATCAGATGTGGGCCGTCGGATTGCTGAGAAGATCAACGGTCCAGATACAATCTTGGGGTGGGGGGTCAATTGCATCGGAGGTCCTCAATCGGAGGTGGGTCAATCACGACCATGCGATTGAATGTTGCAATCGGATCAGAAGAAAATGGTTGCAATCGGATCGGAAGAAGGGAATTACAAAAACTTTAGAATTATATGAAAAGGTAGAAATTATAAAGTTTAAGGGACAAATGAGAAAAGGGGTAAGGTTATGCTTTTAGGGACTTTTATTCACTCAGGCATATTTTCCAATCCACAAGTTATTTTTGGGAGCATGATATATCGTTAGAAAGCTATGTCCGGGCTCTTTCTGATGGACATACTTAGAACATGATTTTATGCTAAAAATACTGTGTAAAATACCTCTGAAAGGCAGGGTGGTGGCTTTGTGGAGATAGCAGCTTTTGAAGTTCAACTTATTACATATGAAGACATAAAATTACATAAGGAATAATAATAAAAACAAAGTACCATGCTTTTCACCTCAAAACATGTTTTGAGGTGAAAATTACATCAAGCTCAATAGAACAACTCTTTGATTTTTCCAGATATTGTGCCTTTGAGTTTATTTCACCTCCTCATGACCTTGCTAATATTTATTGACACTTGACTCATTAATTTGATCATGATGAGACCCTAGAACCTAATGTGACCAACCCTATGACCTGATAACATGAATTGTGTAGTGAAAGTGAATCATGACTGAAGACCATAGAGAGGAGAATCAACAAGTTTCTGCATGAGGGAAAACTGATGAAAAACCACTACCATCAATGAATCCATGACCTAATGGAATGATGAAAATTTATGGTATGGGACTCATAATATGAAAATGCAAAAGAGTAAGTTTGATCACTGATGTCATTATGACAAAACTGACACTAACATTGGCTCCA
Source organism: Pinus albicaulis (assembly GCA_034641835.2). Lineage (NCBI taxonomy): Eukaryota > Viridiplantae > Streptophyta > Pinopsida > Pinales > Pinaceae > Pinus > Pinus albicaulis. The sequence goes on from CM076582.1 coordinate 423,314,780, forward strand.
ATGGGGATGGTAGCTCCTTGGAGGTGCCAAGAACACCATAGACCAAGTAGGCTTATCCATTGGGAAAATATGGTCAAAATACTAAAAAATGACACAATGCAGACTGACTCTGACTCAAACTGTGACTGAAAACCTAAACACCAGCAAACCTTACACATATCATTCTAGTTTTATAGCCTTCACTTTGGGCCCCAAACTTCAATGAATGTGTACTTGAAATCTGACCAACAATGACATGGTATATACAATGATTGTGACATAGAATTGGATCCATTCTCTTCAACAGTTGTAGTGCTTCAAAAGCATACCATTCGCCGGCCCTCAAGGGAAATCTTGGCTGTCCATCTCTGTAAGCAAGAAAGCGTTCTGTCCCCTATATGCTAAAATATTATATGGTCCTTTCCACAGGTTATCGAACTTACCTTGCTTCCCTTTGTCCCCATCTAATGCATCCCATCTCAACATCACATCGTCCAACTGAAAATTTTGTGCTTTGGTATTACGGTCATAGATCTTCTTTATCTTTTCCTAGAATAGAATAGTGTTACGAGAAAATTCTTCCCTTGTTTGTTGAAGGTGGATGATTTGATTGATCCTTCACTGATTATCGTCCTCTTCACTGCTAGCCTCTTGCAATAGTCTCATGATCGGAACTATAAGTGACGTGGGAAAAACAACATCAGTACCACAAACCAATTCAAATGGTGACATGCCTATGGATTTATTGCTGCTGACTCTATCTGCCCATAACGCGTTGATGAGCTTTAGATGCCAGTTCCTCTCATTTGCTTCCAGGATTTTCTTAATTATGTTTATCAGATATTTATTTGATGATTCTACCAGGCCATTGCCTTGTGGGTAATATGTTGTTGAATGGCCCAACACAATATTTTATTTGTTGCATAATTCCACCATCTTCTTAGATATAAATTTTGTTGCGTTATATGTTATGATTTTGTGAGGGCAACTAAAAGGAGACAATATATTTGATTCTAAAAATTGAATGATTACCATATCAATGCCTGCCTTGCTGGAATGGCCTCGATCCATTTAGTGAAGTAATCGGTACCTCTCAAGATCAATCTATGCTGTGTTGATGATGTGGGATGGATTTCCCCTATGAAATAAAATCCCCACTGCTGAAAAGGAGCATTTACTAAAACTAGTTTCAAACGAAGAGGAAGCAGTTTCCTTTTCCCTTGGAAAAACTGACACTCATGGAAGCTCATCACTGTTTTGTACAGATCTGAAAATAAAGTGGGCCAATAATATCCTGCTCTCAACATTTTTTTAGCTATTGTTTTCCAAAATAGATGTCCACCACAATCAGCTTTGTGAAGGTCATACATCACCTGCTGAGCCTCATCTTCAACCAAAAAATTAAGCAGAATACCTGCTGGATCTTTCCAATAAAGAGCACTATTTAAAATACATAATTTAGCAGACTTAAGTTTTAGTGATCTACCTTTGCTTCTAGATATCCTGGGAGGTGGTGAAAGATGCTAAAGAACATAAACTATGTCTGAATACCATGGGATTGTAGAAAAAAGTCTGAAACTGGAACAAGTGAATCATCATCCTCATCCTCCCACATTCCTGCTATGAGATTTATATCTAGGGCACACAGGTTTGATTGTGCCATTAGTTTTGCCAAGCCTTGCCCCTTGATTATGTAGGTTTAAACCCTAAACATAAATTATCTACACACGAATCTTATAATAGAAAATAAACAATAGTGAGAGCATAAAACATAAAATAGATAAACACAGAGATTTTCCCCTGGATCCCAAATTAAGACGACCAGCTTGATTTTTCATTATATTCCTTTTAGTGTTACAACACATATATATACATGTTGAAGCATACATAAACCCCAATCCATTAACCCTAGATTAGAACATAACCATAGTTCCCTTGACCGGATCTACAAAATACCAGGGGCTGAAAACCATCGTACCCCAAAACCATGTGCAAACTCATGCACAAAACATGGGTGGTTCCGCCTATGAGTGGGTCTACACACCAAAAAATTATGCCAGGGAGCACGTCTCGAACCCCACTGAAGAGGTCGCTTCCCTGTGACCCCTTCGCCGCGTCGGCAACGTACAGCGCGTGGGGCTAGTCGTGGAAAGAATATAACACATACCCAACATTCTCCCACTTGTTGTTTTCTTTCCACAAGGGGCCACAGGAGAGCTTAGTCATTGGGCCAATTCTTCAACACCCATTGTTTCTCTACACCAAGAGAACTTCTGAGTGCTCACAGGCTTCATCAATGCATCTGCAACATTCTTCAAAGTGTCCACCTTTACCAGCAACACCCTTTTAGCCTCAACCATATCTCTAACAAAGTGATATTGAACATCAATGTGCTTTGTCTTTGAATGGTAAGTAGGGTTCTTAGCCAAGAAAATTGCAGTTTGGCTATCATAGTCTATCCTTATATCTTGCTATACCAACCCCATACTTGAACATAATCTCTGCAACCAAATTGCTTCCTTGCTTGCATGAGTGGCTGCTATGTATTCTTCCTTTGTAGTTGAAAGAGCCACTACAGACTGTCTTTTACTCATCCAATTGACTGCGCCTCCAAATAGGCTAAACACATACCCACTTGTAGATCTTCTTTGGTCCAGATCTCCAGCCCAGTCTGCATCAAAAAAGCCACAAATGTCCAACATTCTTTCCAATCCTAGTCTTCCCTAGTAGCACAAGCCATAATCACTAGTGTCACATAAATATCTGAAAACCCGCTTCACTGCTATCCAATGCTCCTTCCCTGGGTTTGACATAAACCTGCTCAACACTCCCACTGCATGTGCAATGTATGGTCTAGTAGATACCATTGAATACATCAGGCTACCCACTACACTTTCATATGGAACGCAAGACATATCCTCCTCTTCCTCTTGTGTCTTGGGACACTTTTCGGCAGATAGCTTTACACCTATAGGAATAGGAACATTCACCGGTTTACTATCCTGCATAATGAACCTCTGCAATATAGTCTCGACATACTTCCTCTGGTTTAACCAGAGCTTCCTCTTTGCCCAATCTCTCTTAATTTCCATGCCCAAAATATAGTTTGTAGCACCACGATCATTCATGTCGAATTTGGAGAACAACCGGGTCTTCACATCTTGGATAATTTCTTTGTCATTTCCAATCAACAACATATCATCCACATAATAGACAAAATAAATAACACGATCACAAATTAATTTAAAATAAACATAGTGATCCTCCTTGCTTCTGGTAAATCCAAGTCCCCGTATATAGGTATCAAATTTCTAATACCACATCCTTGGTGACTGTTTTAACCCATACAAAGATTTCTTCAACCTGCATACCAGTTCTTTTTTACACTTCACCATAAAGCCTTCAGATTGCTTCATGTAGATCTCCCCTTCTAGATCCCCGTGAGGAAATTTTGTCTTCACATCCATCTGTTCTATCTCAAAATAAAATGCAGTAGCAACAAATAAAAGTAATCTAATAGAAGTAACCTTGGCAGCAGGAGAAAAAATATCACCAAAATCAATTCCTGGCACCTGGAAATAACCTTTTTCTACCAAACGAGCTTTGTATTTCTCCACCTTGCCTTCTACATTCATCTTCTTCTTAAACACCCATTTTATCCCGATGGGCTTCCTTCCAGCTGGCAACTCCACCAGATCCCATGCCTCATTTTTGTGCAAGGATGCCATTTCATCAACCATGGCCTCCTTCCAGAGTTTTCCATCCTCTGAATCTACTGCCTCCCTGACAGTTCTGGGATCATCATCAGCTATAGTTAAGGCAAAACCTGAACACAAAGCAGATGGACTATACCTAGATCTTTCGAATCGATCTTTCAAATCCAGAGTTTGTGGCTCTTCCTCTTCTGAATATTCTTCTGCTGTAGAGTTTGATTCATCCTCCTTTAGCTCAAGCTCTATCTTCTCAGGTTCCTTTGGTATGATTTCATGTTTAACAACATCTTTCACCTCTATAAACACCACATCTCGGCTGTACACAACCTTCCTTGTTTCTGGGTTCCAAAGCTTGTAACCCTTTAAACCATCCTTATACCCAATAAAGATGCACCTTTCAGATTTATTATCCAACTTGGTCCTTTTCTCCATTGGAACATGTACATATGCATCACATCCAAATACCCTTAGATGTGAAAGAGAGGGTTTCTTACCAGTCCATACCTCATGTGGAGTCTTATCCTCCAACATTGATGAAGGTGATCTGTTAACCAGATAGCATGCAGTCTCCACTGCCTCTGCCCAGAATTATTGTCCTAACCCGGTACCACTGACCATGCTTCTTGCCTTTTCCATTAGTGTTCTTTTTATTCTTTCTACAACTCCATTTTGTTGAGGTGTGTATGCAGTAGTCTTCTATCACGCTATACCACACTTCTTACAGAACTCTTCAGATTCCTTCTTGCAGAACTCCCCACCATTATTTGTCCTCAACGCCTTTATCTTCTTCTCTATCTGGTTTTCCACCAGAGCCTTAAATTGTTTAAATCTATCAAAAGCTTCAGATTTCTTCCTCAAGAAATATATCCATGTATTTCTTGAGAATTCATCTATAAATGAAACACAGTACACAGAATTTCCCAGTGATGGAAATGACATAGGTCCAAACACATCACTGTGCACAAGTTCTAATATCTTGTTCGCCCCCTTAGAACTAGAAGGAAAACTCACCCTATTCTGCTTCCCATATACACAATGTTCACAGAAATTGAAATCGAGAGATAAATTAGACATACCTTCTACCATACCATTTTTATGCAGTATCCGAAAGCCCTTCTCTCCAATATGTCCAAGCCTTTGATGCCATAACATGGTCTTTTCTCTAGAGACAGCTAGGCTTTCTGCTCCACTTTCAGGAACCACATAACTGTGACACCCATCAATAACAGTGCTACCTTTTAGCTTGTACAAATTTCCAATATGAACTCCCCGCATTAATACCAGTGCTCCCCGAACCATATTGCAGGCATCTTTTCTGAACACTGTTTTTACACCTGCATCATCCATCTTGCTTACAAAAATCAGATTTCTAGACAATGCAGGAATATCCAGAACACCGGGAAGTGTTCTAATCCTTCCACCTTGCAACTTCAGCTTGACCTTTCGACGTCCGACGATTCTGGCCTTCCTATCATCCCCTAGGAAGACATCACCATCATATTTCTCATACTCGCAGAACCACTCCCTATGGGGAGTGAAGTGAAAGGATGCACCTGGGCCAATCAACCATGACTCATGATCTACATGTGTATTCGAAGAAGAAGCCAAATACACATCCCCACCTTCATCCGAGGTGGTTTTTTCCTTTGTAGAAGGAGCATCATCAAATCCCTTTCATTTCTCAGGAGATTGAGATCTGCAGTCCTTTTTTTAGTGCCCTTCCTTTCCGCATTTCCAGCATACCTTTACAAACTTTCCAGGAGATTTCGATCTCCCTTTAGATTTGGATCTCCCACTTGAAACCTTATTCTTATTTTTGTTTTGTGACCTTCCTTGTACAGATAAGGCATCTCCATTCTGGCCCTCCATATTTCTCCGTCTCATTTCCTCCGACAGCAAGGCTGAGACAATGTCATCAAAATTCAAGGTAGTTGTATTGCTACCCATTATAATAACTAGACTATCCCACGAGTCTGGTAGAGAACACAAAAAACTGATGCACTTATCTTCATATGGGATTTTAATATCAACAGATGACATCTAACTTACCACAGTATTGAAGGCGTTCATATGTTCTATCACTGAGTCTCCATCCTTCATCCTCAGGTTATAAAATTTTTTCCACAGAAACAACTTATTCACCAGAGACTTAGATTGGTACAAAGTCCCAAGTTTTTCCCACAAATTCTTCGTCGTAGCTTCCCTAGATACATTCAACAATACTGAATCTGAGACACACAACCATATTGTGCTCTTATCCTTCCGATCCAGTTTCTTCCGGTCTTCGTCTGACATTGCCATTGGTTTAGTACTTGGATCTACCGCGATCCACTAATATTTATCCACCAGAAAATCCTCCATCTTGAGCTTCCACAACTCAAAACTCTGACCATTAAATTTCTCGATCTCTATCTTTCCGCCGCTCGCCATCTTCTTTCACCGCAAGAATCGATCCGGCAGATCTCCCACTGAACAGGGTCTACCTTAGGCCTAAGAAAAAAACCCTCAGCAGCAAAGGCATCCCCTTGAAGTCGAAACAACTCCGATACCAAATGTAGGTTTAAACCCTGAACAAAAATTATCTATACACGAATCTTATAATAGAAAATAAACAATAGCGAGAGCATAAAACATAAAACAAATAAACACAGAGATTTTCTCCTGGATCCCAAATTGGGATGACCAGCTTGATTTTTCATTATATTCCTATTAGTGTTACAACACATATATATACATGCTGAGGAATACATAAACCCCAATCCATTAACCCTGGATTAGATAATAACCATAGTTCCCTTGACCAGATCTACAAAATACCAAGGGCCGAAAACCATTGTACCCCAAAACCATGTGCAAAATCATGCACAAAACATGGGTGGGTCCGCACACCAAAACAATTTTCGCAGGGGCGCTGCCCCGGAACCCAACAGTGGGGGCTGCCTCCCCCCTTGTGACCACCCTGCTGCACCCGGTGTAACGTACAGGGCTTGGGGCTAGTCATGGAAAGAATATAACACATACCCAATAGATTAAATTTGTGGGTTTGATCTCCAAATCATATTCCAACATTGCTGCTATCCACTTATCTCTTCTTCCCTTTGGATCAGTTTGCGTCAAGACATATTTCACTACTGCATTAGGAACATATGATATGGTATGTGAATGTAGAATGTATACTCTAAAATCCTTTAATGATTTTATAAGGGCCAAATTTTTTTTCCTCGATGATATTATACTGCAAGGTAGCATCTTGAATGATCCTACTGAAAAAGGCAATGGGTTGTTCAATCTGATCTCTCTTTTGCATCATACCGCAGCCATGGTATGCTCCGATGCAAATCAAAAATTTACCAGATTAAATGAATTGATAGCATCCTCACTCCATTTGACAGTGCTGTCCTTTTTCAACATGTTAGTCATTTTTCTTAAATGTTCATCCAAATTGGGTATAAATCTGTGCAAGTAGTTCATCTTACCATTGAATGCTTGAATCTCCTTTTTGTTACGTGGGAAGTCTATGTACTGAATCGCCTCCACTCTCGAAGGATCGATGTGGATACCGTATTTAGAGATGATATGCCCCAGCAGCTTGCCTTCATCCATAGAAAATAGACTTTTCTTCAGATTGAGAGAAATCCCAAACTTCCTGCATCGCTGAAACACAACCCTCAAGTGGTGCAATTGCTCATCATTAGAACTAGAAAACACTGTCAGATCATCCAAATAAACAACCAGAAAAACATCCTTTTCATTGGAAAAAGCAATGTCCATTGCTCACTGGAAATTAGCTGCAGCGTTATTCAGTCCAAATGGAAATTTGGCATACTGGAAAGTTCCCCAGGGTGTTGTGAAAGCAGTTTTGTCTTGGTATTTTTCATGCACCAAGATCTGATTATAGCCTAAGTAGCCATTGAGTAGTGACATCCTTGATGCTCCAACTACTCTCTGTATAATATGGTCCATCTTCAAAGGTGGATAGTTATCCCTTAAGGATGCTTTATTCAGATTCCAGAAATCTATGCACAACCTTATCTCTCCTATATTTTTATGTACCGGGACCAAATTTGAAATCCAATCAGAAAATATAATTGGGACAATGATACCAGATTTATACAATATGTTTACCTCTTTTTCAATGGATGGCAGCAGCTTTGGGTCGATCCTTCTCAGCTTCTGTCTACCTGGATTTTGATCCAGCTTGATGGGAATACTATGTTGAATTATATTTTTGTCATATACCTTCAAATCTGAATAATCCCACACAAACACATCATAAAATTTAGAAATTAATTTAATATATTGTTCCTTTACCTCAGGGGACAAGGATTTTGATAACTTCACAAGCTTAGGCTTGTCAGCTGTTCCAAGATTAACATCTTCAACTCCTTTATCAGTAGGCACCAAGCTTTGTTTCTTTGCAACATCATCTTGATCAAAAAGCTCCTCTAAAGGTATGAGACCTCTAGGAATTACATTTTCTTTCAGCTGCAATACATCCATCTGATTTGCTTCGATTTCTTGATCATCGACCTCATAATCACCTTCTATGGGAGTATCCTTGAATTTTTCCTTCACTCTGAAAAAAGCATTGATTTCATTGTCATCCCAAAACACTTGCCAATACCTTAAATTATCTGGAACAACAGGCCAATTTTTGACATAAATTTCAAACTTGTTGATGGAATTCATTGGAATCTTCAAATTGCTTGTAGTAGTGGCAAGCGAATCTGCAATAAGATTTGGCATTCGAGGTACTGTTGTCAAAGTGTACTAAAAAAATGTCCTCAAGATGTCGAGGACTACATTTCTATAGGCCCTCAATCATGGATGCTTTTCTTGATACTCTCCTTTTACATGTTTAATTATCAAATATGAATCTCCATAGACAAAAATACTCTTTGCATTTAACTTCCTCAAAATTTTCAAACCTGCAATCAAAGCTTCATACTTTGCTTCATTGTTAGAGCAGTCAAAAGCCAATTTGTAAGCACATACTCTGACATTAGTAGGAAATTTTTTAGGCTGGAAAACAAGGCTCTGAATCCATATTCCTATACCTGCACCGTCCTTACCAACAGCTCCATCAAAGTCCATTCTCCAAAGGCCTTCTTCTTCTTCTTCTAGATGCTGAAATTTTGCTGCTTTTTCTACTTTATCTTAACTGATTTCTACATTTTTCTGTTGTTCATTTTTGTTTTGCTACTAGCAGGCAGGAGGCTCAAAAATACTTGTTGCTTTATCTTTTTCCTGTCCAAGGAGTGCCCTAAAATTTTCTGAAATTTCAGGTACCTCATCTACTTATACCAAATGAACATTTTCATCACTTAAACCACCATCTGAATATAATACAAATGAATCTAAATTTGTGTGGACTGCATCAATGGGATGATTCACTGGCTTTTCTTTACTATTTATCATGTATTTCATTTTTTTTTTCCTTTTATAATTTTCTCAACTGACCGAACACGGCAATGGTGGCATAAGAGCAGTCAAGCTGTATGGTTCCATTCAGTTTTGCACCCCATCACCTGGAAAAAAGAATTCCAAATTTTGGTGGAACATCAGAAACAACCACATCCATCAAAACATTATGGGTTGGGATTTGATCTAAATATACTACCAATTCTTTGATAAGACCAATACAATGGACCATACTAGAGTCAAAGGAATACATACCATGATATTTGTAGGTAATATCAAGACCCAACTTCTCCATAATTTCTTTGAGCATCAAGTTGTGTGAGGCTCCGGAGTCCAACATAGCATTATGTAAAATGAACTCATGCAATCTAAGACTCAGGTAGAAGGGAGGGACTTCACTTTCTTCAGACTGACCTTCTATTGCTGGACCAAAAATGAGTTCAGGATAATCATCTTCAACATTCACCTTATCAGATATAGAGTTTATTTGTAAAATTCTAGAGATCTGATGTTTATAATTACTATTTTTAACAAACTCAGTCAAGGGCATGGACACCTTCAACTTAGCAATTTCATTTTCTAAATTAAAATATGGAACTTTTTCTACCTCTTTGATGGGAGGATCTTTCTTCTCTACTTGCTCCTTTGTTGCGCTATGCTGGTTCTTTTCATTTGCAATGTTAATCACCGAGGATGCCTAGCTAGGAGAGGGATTAGTAGGCTCTTTCACTTTCCTTTGAGTATTTGAGGAGTCACTTTTTTATTATAGCTCTTTCCTTTTCTGAATGGGATTAATTTGCACATCTCTGCTTCTCAAAGAATACTGTTTCTGTTGCACTGAAAAAGCATTCATGTATCCTCTTTGATGATCATCGAAATCTTCCTCTAACACTACATCATTTGTTAATATGAAATCTTCATCCCTTTGAATGTCTAGAATCATTGTATACTCTTCATCTTCTGTGAGAAAAATGGGTGCACCATCGATAGTGAAAAAATGGTTAGCTTCGACTACTGGATCATCATCATCATCTGTATCCATTCCCTGGACATAATTTTGCTGCAAAGGAGTTCTGATCTGCTGTTGTTGTGCTGCTTGGTTTTGCGTTCTATGTTCTCTTTCCTTATTTCGGAATTGTGGTTGCTGCTGTCCTCTGAAATTCAGATTCCTAATTTGTGCTTCAGGTCTGTCTGAAATAGTCAATCGATCAACCATATTCTCCACTGTTCTGATCAAAGTTTTCATATTACTATCTAAAGGAGAGGCTTCTTCTTTCACGGTTACCCTCTTTTCGGCCCTTGTTTGTGCTCTTCTGGCCAGCAAAATTTGCGTCTACGCTCACAGCTATCTTCTGCATGTCTTCAAGTGTGGCAGGATCTCGTTCTCGTAGCTGATATGCCATATCAGCATCAAAACCATCTAGAAAATTGAGCAAAGATAACCCCATGGGAGGTTTTAGGTTGGCCAGAATAGCATTATACACAACATTAAATCTCACATAATAATCTTGTACACTTTCACCTACATTCTGTTTAATATTTTCATATTCAAACAAAATTTTAAGTGGGTTTTTCTTTACCTCCCACCGGTCAATGAATTGTTTATGTAGCTCCTAAAAATTGTGAATAGAGCTGCTAGTAAGGCTCTCAACTATTTTCAAACTTCACCGCCAAAGCTTTGGACAAAAAATCTTGTTGTCACATGCTCTGCCTCTACCTCATGAAGGTCAAAAAAGTCATTCATCTTATCAACATGCTACTGAGCTGTGATGCTTTGAGTGGCATCAAAAATAGGTATTTCACTTTGATAATAAATAGGCATATCATTCATATTCTGAGGTAAAACCAGGGGTGCATATCAGGAAGCCATGATTCGAGCTGGATTTACAACAACGTTTCTGCTACTAGGATTCAAGGGAGTTGTTGATGGAGGAGTCGGAAGATGAGAATTGAATTTTGAAACTGATGGGAATGCTGATGAATTAAGGGCAGGAAATGCTATTTTTGATAACTATGAAGGCTCAGGGATATTGGTTACAGTGATAGATGTACGAGGGGAATTCAAATATAATCATCAATTGATGCGTTTTCCCTTTGAACTTTGATATATATAAGAAATTCTAGATCTAAAACTATGTCATCAAGTGCAGTTTCAGATTTACTTTTGAACAAAGAAAGCTCAAAACACTCATCAAAAGAGAGGTCTTCTACAAACAACCACTCACTGGGCCAGGTATGGGATCGGAAAATAGGTCTAGGGCTTAGTGAACCTTCTTGTCTTTTGATTATTCATGGGATGAGATTAGGATTTTCAAACACAGGGGGAGGATTTGGATCAAGGTTTGCCCTTATGTATCTTCTTGAAGCCAGTGTGGTCAAATTTCTACTTTACAATGTTTTATTTTAGCCTAGCAAACTTTGAACCTCATCATCTAGAGTTCAAGAATTTATATGGAAGATATTAATAAGGTGATTAGTCTTTTACGTTAAATAGTCTCCAGTATGGTCGCCAAGAAATGTTAGCACCTAATTTGAACCTTATGCTGAAGGAAGGCAAATCAGGGTAAACTCCAACCATGCTCAGCCCTGTAGCTAGCCCTACAAGGTTAGGAGAGGGCTCTCTCCGTGAAAGATATTCAATGAAATATAACAGAAAAATATTTTAGGCTAGGTATAATAAAATCATAATGCTTTTATAGTTTTCAGGGTTTTATCGAACAGATGGGGTTGGGCAGTTTGAAACCAGGGAATTAAATCAGAGATACATGGTATTTTATGGGGAAAGGTAGGCAGGGATTTTAACAACTTAGTTTAAATAATGATGGAATGTGTAAGATTGGTGAGAAGTTGAAAAGGGCATAGGATATGGATCCTTTTAAAACAACAGAAAACATCAAGTATTGAATGATTTCCCAAGGCAGAGCATTATACAATGGATTCTACCTATCTATCTTGAAAACATTCAACTAGAGATATGAATGAATGAATGGCAAACATAACAGTTAACATATGATCACAAAGGAAAGAATAGTGCTAAAATCCATACCACAGGGATCCCATAAATCAGAGCTGCATGTCTTTATTAATTTCCTACCAAACTGTTACAAATGGAGTGCAGCACACCCTCAAATATTTCCAACTTATTCCACACTTTTTTCCCTTCTACAAATGACTCCAAAATTACATTAAATAGACATAATTTGAGGGGAGTAGATCCACATAAAAAGGAGTTGTTTCACCAGATCAGAAACTAAAATCTGAATATAGGAAAATACAAATAATATACCCCTGAAAAAGAGGAGAAACAATGCATTTTGAACATCTGGAGGATTTGCAGTTTCTCAAACAGAGGAGAGGAGAGACAAATTTGGAACCATTTCTCCTTTTTATCGTTGCTGTCATGGTATAATGATCTATGTGTTTCTATTTAGCTCTCGGCCTTGACTGTTTGTTGAAAATCCCTTTTATGTCGAGAAATGCTCATTGGAACCAATAAAAATTAAATTTTCCATTTAATGAAGAAAAGTCCCCTTTTGAATGAAAAAGAGCAAAGGCGAAAGGGATGGTGGGACAAAATCGTGATCACAAATCGCAATCACAAATCACAATCAAAAGGGGGAAGGGTGTATTGGAACGGTGCGATTGAAAACTTGTGATGCGATAGTTATAGAGGGATTCTCATGCGGAAATCGCAATTGCAAATCGGAAATCGCAGCAAAAGAGGAGTGGGCACATCGTAATGATAGCTTGTGATGCGATGTAAGTGGATGCGATGGAGTGATACAATAAAGCGGTGGAAATAAGCGAGGGAAAGTGATGTCCGATTTTGTAATGTAGAAATCCCTTTAAAACAAATTTTAAATGAGTTTTATGCCTTTACATAGGGAAAAAGCATTTTTCATTGAAAAGGTGAAAGGGATTTAAGGTGGGACCCATGAAAATCACAATCAGAATCGGAAAGGGGAGCAGGTTTAACACATGGAGGAAGGAATTGTGTTATGTGATGGTGCAATGGCTTTGCAGGCCATCCGATCGGAAGGGCGGATCGACGGTGGAGATGCAATCAGGCGTAGCACATCGGCGGGAGTCAATCGCGTCAGAGAAAATCATAGGAGCAGGGACAAAAGTTGGGACCATTGAGAAATTTGTGATGTGATCAAGGGATTGTGATTGGATGTGGGCTAGCGGATCTCTTAGAAGATCAACAGTTCGGATACGATCGGGGGGGGGGGGTTGTGTTAATCGCATCGGAGGTCTTGAATCAGAGGTGGGTCAATCGGGACCATGCGATTGAATGTTGTGATCAGATTGGAAGAAAATGGTTGCAAACAGATCGGAAGAAGGGAATTACAAAAACATTAGAATTATATGAAAAGGTAGAAGTTATAAAGTCTAAGGGACAAATGAGAAAAGGGGTACGTTTAGGCTTTTGGGGACTTCTATTCACTTAGGCATATTTTCCAATCATATTTTCTAATTAGAACATGATTTTGTGCTAAAATTATTGTGGAAACCACCTTTGAAAGGAAGGGTGGTGGCTTTGTTGAGATAGCAGCATTTGAAGTTCAACTTACTACATATGAAGACATAAAATTACATAAGGAATAATAATAAAAACAAAGTACCATGATTTTCACCTCAAAACATGTTTTGAGGTGAAAATTACATCAAGCTCAATAGAACTACTCTTTGATTTTTCTCGATACTATGCCTTTGAGTTTATTTCACCTCCCCATGACCTTGTTGATATTTACTGACACTTGACTCATTAATTTGATCATGATGAGACCCTAGAACCTAATGCAATCAACCCTATGACTTGATAACATGAATTGTGGAGTGAAAGTGAATCATGACTGAATACCATAGAGAGGAGAATCAACAAGTTTCTGCATGAGGGAAAACTAATGAAAAACCACTACCATTAATGAATCCATGACCTAATGGAATGATGAAAATTTATGGTATGGGACTCCTACTATGCAAATGCAAAAGAATAAGTCTGATCACTGATGGTAGTATGACAAAATTGACACTAACAGGTGACATACAGGTGTACAACTTGTGGACTTTCTCACGTCCCTTGTTTTGAAGGATAAAAGCTTCTTCCTTACGGCCCTTACTACATCCTCTAGGTAATTTCAAAATGGTTAATGCTCCCCTTCCATCTTACATTTTGTTTTTGTTAATTTCTAGAAAGCTTCAATAGCTTCGGCTTTTCTTAGCCGCCTCCAAGATTTGAATCCAATATTTTTTTCACTCACTATTCTTGAGTCCTCATTTAAAATTTCAGTTATAAAACCCAATTGGTTTTTTTAGAAAGAATAGGTTATATGATATCCTTTACAGAGAATCTCAAATTCCATCACAAAACTCGCCTAGTTCTATAGATTTCTCTTTTATTTACAGTCATATAGATTTGATATTTTTGTTGGAATAAAAATTATTTCTCATCGTTTTCGATATTTTTTCCATGGATATTCTATTCAACTAGCTACAATTTCATTTTTTTGTATTGATTGAATAATGTTTAAAATTCTCTTTTCTCTGTACAGGAATCCTACCATTCCTCATATGTCTAAGGTCTCTCATTAATCGCCTAAATTTTTAAGGCAAGAATTAGTTTGAATTAATTTAATTTCTATCCCTTAAATTTAAGTTTATAATTCATGCTCCATAATTAATTCTTCATTTCTTGTTCTATGTAGGTAACTCCTATAGCCTATTTGGTTTTGACTATTTTTTTTGACATTTAAATGTCCAGTCATAACTTTGGACTTTCCCTTTCAGGTTCGTCCAGTAATCCATTTGGGGATTTCTGTTATGTAGTGCCTACAAAATTCCAGAGAGCTTATACATTTTTTTATATATAGGATAGAGTTTCCCAATTTGTATAATTAACTTGACATAGTTGAATTTGACTTTATATCTATGTGGATTTATATCCTCACATTTAGATAAATCTACATTATATTTAATACGTTTCGAGGTGTAATACTTTTCCTAGATTCTCTGGTTTCATTCTAATAATAATTTCTGAGTTCCTCCTTGAAATTATTTCTATGTGTATGTCTTTGTTAGAATATTACAATATTCAGTTTCTGTTATAGTACTAAACTTACCTGAAATTTCTCCATTTACATTGATTGTCATACATATTTGTTTTAATTTTGTAATATCTTATTTACAGAATATCAGGATTTGTAAAATAATGTTAAGATGCTCATATGATTCAAAATAAATTTTGAGAGTTCACCCAACCTCAGATTTAAACCTTCATCAAGGTTTAGACATTATTATATTTGGTACTCTTAAGATTATTTTCTATACAACAATACAGATTAATGCTATATTTATTATAGACTACTCTTTCGAATGCACAGGCCCACCAGTTCACTGCAACTTAGTATTTTCATATACAATATCTACTCTTGAATAGATTTAGTTAAGTCCTTTACTACTAATTAACTTCACAATAATAATAATAAAATTCTAAGTTAGCATGAATTAACTTTTGCATGCCAATTAAGATAGACTAGTTTCCACCCAACCTATGAGCTCTTTTTCCACATCTCCCCTCTAGTGGAGATCAAATATTTTAACAGTAGAAAACCTCTTGTCTATTTAGAATTTGCTTATTTAACCCTAATTTCCCATCATCTTGTTTCCTTGACTACGTCGAGTTAATCATGATGCTATTTTCCTTTTTGTCTAGGCTTTCCTTTTGTTTCTTCCACAAAAGTACTTTAAAAATAGCTTTTCCTCTTTCTAGTTTTATTCCACCTCTTCCCAGTAGATTTCCTCTTTATTGGGGTAGATTTTTATATTTTTACCTCCAATCTAAAATGGAATATTTAATTTATTTCCTCCAAGGATTTTTGGAAAACTGGGAAATTCTTATGAACCTTATCCATCCTCATGGATTCAGATTCCTAATCTCTAATCATAATCTTGTATTTACACAATTAATTTCATTTTCATTTTATTAAATTAAAATAATAGAATAAGTCCAGAATAATTTTCTTCCTTTGGGGGTACTTTACCCTTTAGGACTATTCAACTGTCTAATAAAATTAGAGAAACTGGGGACATTACAGGTGGAGGGTAGACTCAGGGGGAGAGAGAGGATATTGGGAGGGATATAGTGAGAAGGTTGGAGAGCAGTGTACATGTGTGTGTGTGTGGGAGAGAGATATAGAGAGAGATGGGGGGAGAGATAGGGAGGTACAAGAGAAAAGGAGAGAGGGGAAGGACCAGAGAGAGGACTTAATAGAGAGGAGGAGAGAGGGAGGGACTAAGAGGGAGCTACATAGAGATGGAGTTGGAAGGTGAGAGAGGGAGTGAATAAGAAAGACATAAAGATAGAAAAGTGGAGAGAGAGAGGGTGAAAAGGGAGATATGGGGAGTGTGTGTGTATGTTTTAGGGTGAAATAGAGAGACAAAGAATGAGAGATGGAAGGAAGGGGAGAGAAAAGGATAGATAAGGAGATCTAGGTAGGAAGATAGTGACAAAGTTGGACAGAAAAGAGAGAGGTGAGGGGGAGAGGGAGGTGGGAGAGACAGGGACAAAGAGTATGGAAGATAAGAAAAAAAGGAGTTAGAGAAGGAGAGAGGGAGGGAGACAAAGATGGAGTTTGATGGGGATATAGAAGGAGGTAAGAAAAAATACAAAGAGAGAGAGAGATGTGGAGAGAGAGAGATAAGGGGTGATAAGGGAGACAGAAAGGGATAGAGGAGAGGATGAGGTAAGAGAGATAGAAGGGGCAGAGAGGTAGAGAAGGGGAAGAGAGAGCCACAACGAGAGGAGTATGGAGAAGAGCTAGGTAGACATGGAGAAATAGTGTGTATGTTTTAGGGGTGATATAAAGATACAAGGGAGGCAGACATAAATAAAAATATTGATGTGAGGTGAAGAGAGGGAATAAGATTGAGATAAAAAGAGGGAGGGAAGGAGGAAGTGATAGATAGATATCAAGAGACATAGTGTGTGTATTTGGGGGGATGAGATCGAGACACAAAGAAGGATACAGAGAGGTATATAGAGATATATATATGAAGGGGGGAAAAACAAAAGGAGTTTTCTTGGACTAGAAGCATTGATTTCAGTGAAGATGGTGATTTCTAATCCTATTATACTGCTTTCCTTAGATGCATTGATTTGAGTGTAGATGTAACTATATTTGAATTTTTTCACTAGATCCATTTATTTTAGTGTAGATGTTTATTTCTAATCCCATTTGATTACTTTCCCTAGATGCATTTATTTCTGTGTAGATGGTTATTTGATTGCCTAGAGTAGATGCATCGATTTCAGCATAGATGTTGATTTCTTATATTATTTGATTGCTTGCATTATATGGATTGATTTTAGTGTATATGTTGTTTTCTAATCCTATTTGATTGTTGCATTATATGAATTATATGTTCATCATGAGGCTATAAATTATTAAAAATATTTTTCAAGATTAGATGGAAGGGGAGAGAACGAAGAAGATTTATTGCACTAGATGCATTCATTTCATTTTATATGATGAGTCAATCTTATTTGATTGTTTAAACTATAATCATCGATTTTGGTGTACATGTCGATTTTTAATTATATTTGATTGGTTGCACTAAATGCATTGATTTTAGTGTAGATGTTGATTTCCAATGCTATTTAATTGCTTGCACTAATTGCATTAAATTTTAGTGTAGATGTAGATTTCCAATCATATTTGATTTCTTGCATTAGATGCATTAATTTCAGTGTAGATGTTTATTTCTAATTTCATTTGATTTCTTGCATTACATGCATTGATTTTAGTGTAGATGTCATCTTTTAATCCTATTTGATTCCTTGCTTTAGATGCATTAGATTTTGTTAATATTCAAGATATAGGTTATTAAAAAGATAAAATTAATAAAAATAATTTAAGATATATTTAGTAATACCTAGAGAAACACTATTAAGAATTAATTAGTAGTAAAAAAATGTGATACCTATAATTAAAATGAAATATATAGTATCCCTTGTTCATCAAGAACTAATTACTAATAAACATTTACATATACTAAAAAAATACTAATATATAATTGCATACAACTATATATTAATAATATTTATAGGAGGAAAATTTATATTTATAAACATCCAAAACAAATCAAAATGTTCTTTAAGGAGAGATGATAATTTTTTGGAGTAACAAATAATGCAAAGATTTAATAAATCTAGCCATTCATTGAAAAAAAAAAATACATTATTTCTTGAGTTTTCAAGATATACTATAGATAAAAAAAATTAATCATAATATGACCACTCTTAAAAAAAAAAAAAATTCAAAAATACATTATTTCTTGAATTTTAAAAATAGACTATAGATAAAAAAAAAAAAAAA
Organism: Pinus albicaulis; assembly: GCA_034641835.2. Classification (NCBI taxonomy): domain Eukaryota; kingdom Viridiplantae; phylum Streptophyta; class Pinopsida; order Pinales; family Pinaceae; genus Pinus; species Pinus albicaulis. The sequence continues at coordinate 423,333,270 of CM076582.1, forward strand.
AACAAATCATCAAAATATTGTTGAAGGAAATAAACTATTTAAAACAATAGAAAAGAAACAAATTATTTGAATAGTAATCTTGGCTATTTAAATTATTAAAACTACACTTAAAGGTATATTTAGTAATACGTATAGGGACACTATTAAGAAATGATTAGTTGTGGTATGCAAAATTAAATGAAATAAATGTGAAATATAAATTATCTTGCAAACTATTCACAACATTGTCTCCCTTATTACTCACCAACTAGTTACTAATAGAAAATTACATATACATATAAAAATATAACATAACACTTGTAATATTCACAAACATTACCATTCAAATCCAAAGATAAACATACAAACCACTCAAAGTATGGAGAGAGAGGCTTATATATCATTAAAGACAAGCTACACAATATAAGTTAAAGAAGAGAACGATATGTTCATGCCAAATAAAGAAATATATTCCGAATTTTTAAATTCATCTCAAGCATATACATACTAATAATAAGAAAAATGTGACGTTGTTTCCCTCAACTGGAAGCAACTTAGATCCATCTAACACCTGATCTATTCCTCATCGAGGTGCAATATTTTCCTCAATTTATACAGTACAAAATGAAGGTTTACACCTAGAGGGATTTGATACCTCTCTACCAATGATAGATCTAGTCTTAGATTGATCTAATATGGTTCTAGTTGAGGGAAACAATGTCACGGTTTTATATTATAATTATTATGTATATGTTTCATACTAACTTCAAAATCCACATTATATTTTCTTTTCTTTGCATGATTATCTCATTCTATTATTTATTGGGACTAGAAGCTCATTCTATAGGCTGGTATGAGGGGATGTCTAAGATGTACGATTTTGTCCGTGCATTTATGACTCTTTAAAATGAATATAAAAATAAAAAATTGTGTTCTAAAAAGGAAAATTTATGTGAAACGGGTGTTTAAATATTATACTTTTCAAAAATATCTCAACAAGAGATTTAAATAAAATATTTGAAGATATATGTTAACTAATTTATATTGATATCAACTTCATATATATATATATATATATATATATATATATAATGATATCAACTTAATATATATCTATATATAGAAAACAATTTAAGCTTTTATGCTTAAAAAAATTATCTGGTCCTATATATACTCTATTTAGCATTCAAAATACAATTTAGATATGTACTTAAGATGGATCTACTTTGGTTGAGAAGAGACCCTTATTCTACATTCTAGTATGAGAGGATGTGTAAGTTTGTCTATGTGTAAGTGCCACTTTAAAATAAAATAAAAAATAAGAACTATGTTCTAAAAAGAAAGTTTATGTGCATTATAATTTTAAAAAATGAATATGATTTAAATTAATTAGAAGTAAAAAAATGTAAAAAAATGTTTAAATCTTATATTTTTAAAAAATATTTCAAGAAGAGATTTAGATAGACTCTTTGAAGATGTATGTTAGCTAATTTATATCAATTTCAACTATATATATATATATATATATATATATATATATATATATATATATGCAAAAAAAATTAAGTTTTTATGGTTTTTTTTTTGGTCGTATATATATTTTATTTAGCATTCAAAAATACAATTTAGATACGTACTTAAAGATGGATCTATGCTAGCTATACAAGGAATGTGTAATAGAAAAATTATTTTGTAAAGTAATCAAAGTAAAATAAATGTGTAAATCAAAGATAAAAATATTATAATTTAAAAAACAAAATCCGAGATTTAAATAAAATATTTGAAGATCTATGTTAACTAATTTATGTCGATATCCATATACATATATATATATACATATATATATATATATATATATATATATATATATATATATATATATATATATATATATATATATATATATATATATATATAATTTAAAAAAAATCAAAGATTTAAATAAACTATGTGAATATCTATGTTAACTAATTTATGTTGATATCAACTTCATACATATCTATATCTTAAAAAAAATGAATATTCTCTAAAGTAATTATAAGTAAAATAATGTGTGAAATAGATGTTTAAATGTTATACTTTTAACAAGAAATTGAATAAGAGATTTAAATAAACTATTTGAAGATCTATGTTAATTACTTTTTTAATTACTTTATATGAAAAAAATGTAGTTTTATGGCTAAATTTTTTTATTTGGTCCTATATATACTTTATTTATCATTCAAAACTACAATTTAGATACTTACTTAAGATGGATCTATGTAGGTTCTACAACCCACTACTAGGGGATGTGTACGTTTGTCACTAACATCTTTAAAAAATAAAGAAATAAAATAAAATTATAAATAGAAAAAAAATATTGTCAATACAATTTAAAAAAATGAATATGTCGCAAAGTAATTAGAAGCAAAAAAATGAATATGTTCTAAATGAATTAAAAGAAAAAGGAATTTCAATTCAGAGACAAAAATATTATAATTTAAAAAAATATTTGAACAAGAGATTTCAATAAACTATGTGAAGATCTATGTTAACTAGTTTATGCAGATATCAACTTAATATATATATATATAAATTAAGTTTTTATGGTTAAATTTTTTATTTGGTCCTATATATACTTTATTTAGCAGTCCAAAATACAATTTGAACAATGAAAAATAACACATTGTATTTTTCACTCTAAAAAAAATTCACGAGAAGAAATTTGATCCCCCATCACTCTCTACTGACTCATTTTAGATCAATAACTAAGATGGATATATGCTGGTTGTTAGAAAAAATATTTGGTCATATATATACTCTATTTAGCATCCAAAAATACAATTTAAACAATAAAGAATAACACATTGTATTTTTCACTCGAAAAATGTTTGCGAGTGAAGAAATTTGATCCCTCTCAGCTCATGTAAGATATGTACTTAAGATCATGTTAGACATGTACTTAAGATTTATCTGTGCTGGTTAATTTAGCATGTGTTTCTTGCATTGAATGGTTTGTACATATGTGTTTGGATACTTTGAGTGGTGTGTGTTTACATGTACATCTATGTTTGGATGCTTTGAGTGGTGTGTGTTTATGTGTACATCTATGTTGGGATGCTTTGAGTGTGTTTAGTTTTTGTAAATGTTACAATTGTTGTGTTATATTTTTATATGTGTATGTAATTTTGTATTAATAATTATTTGGTGATAAAGAAGAGAGATAATATTTTTCAGCAGTTTGGAGGAGGATTGATACCACGCATTTGCTTCATTTACCCCTCTAGGTATTACTAAATATATCTTGATAAATATTTTTAATAATTTATTGCTTCAAATTTATTCTTGAAACATTTTTTTTCTTTGTTAATGATTTGAATAATTTCCTTCAAGAATATATTCATGATTTTTTTTAATCTATATTATATCTTGCGAAGTCAAGAAATAATGTATTTTTGAATTTTCTTTTAATGATTAGCTAGATTTATAAAACATTTACATCCAAACAATTATCACATATCTCTTTCAAGAATATTTTGATTTTCTTTGAATGTTTATAAATCTATCTTCTCCTCTTATAAATATTTTGAATATATGTGATTGTCTACTAATAATTGGTTGGTGATGAAGAAGGGAGGTGATCTTGTCAAGGATTATTTTTCACTTTGCAGATCGATTTTGCGCATATATGTCATTTTAATTCTAGGTATTGCAACTTTTGACAACTAATTGATTCTTTATAGTGTCCTAGGTATTACTAAATATATCTTGAAAAATACATATTTTTAATAATATATAGCATCAAGATTAACATCTAATGAATGAAATCAAATAGGATTAGAAAACAACATCTACACTAAAATCAATGCATCAATGAAAGAAATCAAACGAGATTGGAAATCAACATCTACACTGCAATAAATGCATCGAGTGCAGGATCAAATAGGATTAGAAATCCACATCCACACTGAAATCAATGCATATAGTAAAAATAATCAAATAGTGTTAGAAATCAACATCTACACTGAAATAAATACATATAATGTAATAAATAAAATATAATTAGAAACCAACATCTACAATGAAACTAATGCATTATTTCTATCAATAAAATAGGATAAGGAATTACCATTTACATTGAAATAAATGCATCTAGTGCAAGAAATATGCTTCCCTCTCTCCCCCCCTACACCTAAACTTGAAAAATACTTTTAATAATTTATAGCCTCAAGATTAACAACATATAATCCATCTAATCCGAGCTATCAAATAGGATTAAAAAATAACCAATGCATCTAATTCAAGAAATCAGATAATCCTAGCAATAAACATCTACACTGCAACCCACACATATAGTGTAAGAAATAAACAGATATGTTAAAATAAATGCATATAGTGAAAGAAATAAAATAGGATTATAAATCACCATTTACACTAAAATCAATGCATCTAGTGAAAGCAATAAAATATTATTTGAAATCATCATCTATGCTGAAATAAATGCATCTAATGGAAGCAATCAAATGGGATTATAAATCATCATCTACACTGAAATTAATGCATCTAGTGCAAGAAATATTATTTCCTCTCTCCCCACTCCATCTATATTTATCTCCCTTCGTCTCTCTATCTCACCCCCCAAACACACATGCTCTCTCTCTCTCTCTCTCTCTCTCTCTCTCTCTCTCTCTCTTCACATCCCATATATATCTCTATGCCCTTCTTCCTCTCCATTGTCTCCATATGTCACACGTAAAACATACACACCCTTTATCCATCTCTATCTATCTCTCCCTCCCTCTTCATCTTCCTCTCCATCTCTCTTTCCCTTCTCTACCTATCCCCCCTTCAATCTATCTTCCCTCTTTCTCCCATATCTCCATCTCTCTCTATCTCCCTTATCAGTCCTTACCTCTCTCTCTATGACTTTCTCCCTCAATGCCTTTCTTCTCACCTCCCTCTCTCTCTCACTCCCTCTATCCTTATCTGTCACACATCCTCTCTCTCTTCCTTTCTCTCTCTCCCTTCCCCCCTTCTCACCCTCCTGACCCCCTTCTCTCCCTTGTCAGTCCTTCTCTCTCACTCTATCCACTTCTCTCTCCCAATGTATTTATTCTCCACTCCCTCTCCCTAGCTCCAAATACATCTCTCCATCCTTCCCTCTTAAGTCCTCCCTTCAGTCCTTCCCCTCTCTCGCTTTATATCCTACCTCCCTCTCTCTCCCATCATAATCTCTCTCTCTCTCTCTCTCTCCAACCTTGTCACTATCTCCCTCCTCTCTCCCCCCTTCATCTATGTGTCTCCCTCTCTATCTCTCTCTTACCCTTCTCTTCTTCTCTCACTCTCTTTGTCTCTCTCTTTCTCTCAATATCTCTCTCTTCATTCATCATGTCTCCTCTCCTTCATTTTATCCCCATCTCTTTGTATCTCTCCACCTTTATCACTCTATGTCTTTGTTCTTCCTTCCATATATACCTAGATTTATTAATATATCATCATATATTAATATATATTATAATATAAAAATTTCATATTGTATTAATCCAAAGTTATTTTTAAAGATTCATTTTACCAATATTTAATTAGAAGAAATATTAAAATATTTTGGAGGAGGATTTTATTCTTTGTGTTGAATTAACTTTTTTCCTTTGACTTACCAAATGATATTGAATTTAGTAGAGAGTAAAGATGTTTAAAATTTTACCTAATTTGAAACTTTATTGTGGTAATTTTGTTTTGTTAAAGATAAATTTATGATCCATTGAAATTCACCGATATGATAATAGAGATACTAAAAGCATGAGATAATTTATTATCCGTTCAAATTATTAAATTATCCATTTTAATAATTAATTTTAGTCTATTAATAATATTAAAAACTTATATATAATCTAAAGATTCAAGTCAATGTTTTAGAAGACATTAGAAAAAAATATTAACTAATTTTAATTTTAGTCCATATATAATATTAAAAATTTATATATAATGTAAATATTCAAGCAAATGTTTTAGCGGACACTAGCAAATAATATTTTAGTTTTTTTTTGCAGATGACATACTTGCCCATAGCCCATATTTTTTTTTCATGTTTTGAATTGAATTTATTTATTTATTTAGAGTCTCATAATAGATAAACAACTTCTACTTTATAGATTTTGGATTTATTTCTATGTTACGATATTGGCAAATATTGACCATGTGACAAATTTTACTAACAAATTTATGAACAACACTCAACAACAATGCGTCACATTCCCTCCCTTTAATTAAAGCATCCCTCCTAGCCAGTAAAAATTAGAATGTATATGTAATCATATTTTTACACCAATGATATAATAACATAATCTGTCAAAGTATTTTACATTTAGAATTACAATATGATCTATAATAATTTCTTTAATCTAACCTTTAAACAATGTTGCAAACCTGAAAATGGATTTATTAAATCACAGAGGTATTAAATGGAATAAATGGACAACTCACTCAAGTAGGTGCTTGCATGGTTTATTGGAAAAATTGCATATATAATCTTAAATTTATCTAAATCATGCAATATATTTTGATAAAGTGAGTACAAATAATCATCAAAGGTTTGAATTTACCTCATTTTGTCTTTCTGTGCAAGGTCCTGCAACTTCTTTTCACTTTTTCCTACTCCGACTTATTCATGTCTATGAACACATTTAGCCATTGAGTAATTGAAAGATTGATGGTGTAGTTTATATTAATTTATATATTTACTTTTGATGTTTATGTTGAATATGACATTAAATTATATTGACATAAAAGCTTTCTTACACTATACCTAATTCCTACACATCTCTTCCATACTCGACTACATAACACATTTTAGAGCAATTATAATAAAAATTTCATAGATTAAAAAAAATTTATTTGTTTTATTTAGTGTAAAAATATGAAAAGTATATTTATAAAGTAGTTATAATTCACTACTAAATTTTATTATTTCATATTATAATTTAATTATTAGTTTCAATTCCATAAAAAATTTCAAAAACTATTCATATATATATATATATATTAACTTCTATTAATTCCAAAAAATTAGATTTTCTAATCAACTAAAAACAATCATATCACTATATTTCACTTATTGATATCGAATACGAGAGTGATCTAATGTTATCTATAACAACTGAATATCTACAACTTTCCTCGCTCTTCTCATATAACTACACAGCTCCTCATTTAGCTAGGATAACTAGGTTTTCCTCACTATTTAAATTTTCATATTGATGGGAAGGTTTCTGACCATAGATACACAACACCATTAATTCTTAAGTTAATTCATTGTCCTTCCAAGTATGAGCTCATTTGCTAAGAACCCTCTTTTTTTCCACTAGAGCTCTTTCAACCTGTAATGTTCACCAATAATAATAATAAATAAAATAATACAATATTAAAATATAAGTAAATAAATGATAAAAAATAAAATAAATAAAATAATAGTAAATGAATAATAAATAACAAAGAGAATATAATAATAATAAATAATTAAAATAATAAATAATAATAGTTGAGATCTAAATAAATATATATAAAAGTAAACTATAAAAATAATAAAAATCATTAAAGTTAACAAACAGTAAAATAAATTAAGAAAGAGATAAATTAATAGAACTATAAAAAATAGTAAAAATAAGTAAAGTTAACAAAAAGTAAAAGGAATAAAATAAGAAAGATTTAAATAACACAAATATTAAATTAAGTGAAACTTAAAATAAAGAAATAAAAGTTTCATCTTGACACATGGAACTTGTGCATGCAAAGCTCTTTCTATTATTTGATCTATTTAATGGACAATGAGGAAGATCAGGTTCATCATTCCTTCATCCATTCTCTTGGGAGAAAGGTGTTGTGAGAGAAAGAATTTCCTGGAAGTAGTAAATTTATTGAGGGCTCGGGGGTGGCTAACTGTAGAAAGATTATGTGCCACGGAACCTACAATTGGGTGGAGAGTCATCCCCAAAGTAATTGTTTTGGTTAGAAGATTTCAAATAGCGTTCAACTTCCAAGTCCCAAGTAAGTAATATTGTCGTTAATGGTAAGTAATCTATGTTCATGTTTATGAAATTTATATGCTAATAAGTTATTAGTTTGTGTATTGATTATAAATCATGTAATTAATATAATTAGTTTTAATATTTAATTAGGGTCTTTACATATGGTATTAGAACTAGATTTCAACACTTGTGACCTATGATTATCCATGTTTCATTACAACCATTGAGATCTATAAACCCTCACATGATAACATACAACCAATAATATATGCATGATTATGCATACTTAAATTATTAATGTTGACCTATAAATTTTATAAATAATGCATATAAAGTTTCTGATATCATTAAACATCAATTAGATCAATTATATATATATATATATAATGGGATACCAAAATAAAAAATTAGGAATATCTATTTTTTAAAGAAATATGAATTAAAAATATTATTTTGGAATATCTATTTTTAACTTTTTAAAGAATTATGATTTAACATGCGAGCATATAAATAAACTTGTAAGAATTGTAACCTTTTCATGAAATATCATATGTTTTATTGTATCCACGATCATAATGGATTTTTTTTATTAACCTTATTTTAGAAGAATATTGATCATATGTGTAAATTTTATATTATATATTTTGTGGTTTTCCTTCCTTTATAGAGTATAAAGGTGTCAAAATTCGATGCCATCGATCCCATAAATTAAGTCGTTCATAGTGGCAAACGAAATAGGAATTTTTCGCTTTCATCATTTTATATTTATCACTAAGAACTTCCGTTCAATCCCCATACATGCGTTTTTACCGAGAGTGAAAAAAATGAATGAGTTATTCTCTTAGCCTGCTAAACGACAGTTTAAAATTATTTATTTGGACCTTGACTATGGAGCGTGTTTGACTATGGCCACTACCATGTAAAGAAAATCATAGACCTCCCTTGTAGCAAACCACATAATATTGACCTGCTCTCTACCTTTTCTAGAAGGAAGTTTCAATCAAGGATGGAATTTGACGAGTATTTCATGGGACATTTTGTACATATTTGACCGCAGAAATTTATTTATGCCCGTTCTTCCATATGTGATTAAAATTGGGGAAATTTTTCTTCTTTACTGGAAGTCATTTTTTAACAACGTTATTTATTCTTATTTCTTTCCAATTTATTTTATACCTACCACGAAAAATTACTCAATGAAGCTCGACACTAGCCACTATCTAACTCAACTCCACTTACCAGAGACAAGAGTTGATTTGAGTTATATATTCACTCGCTTTAAATTCTAGATAATGCCACTAAATGTGAGGAGGGTGATCCTTTAATGAAATTATGAAATAATTATCATCACTAAATGATGCACCACTGTCACTTACATCACAAAAATAATTACCATCATAAAAAAGAATTTGATTTTTACTTACACCATGCTAACTTTACATCACCATTCTAATGCTACATACCTCCAACTAAGCAATTACCTCATCATTTCGACATTACATAAGCAAGTAATTTAATTTGCCATCTATACATTGGACAGAACATATAAATAAACTCGTGTAAGCCTATGGCTAGGCAATGGTATGAACAATAATATTTGTGCGCATATATTACACCAATATATAATGTTGAATTCCTACAAATGAGTCTGTACGTTCATAGATGCGCTATCTGTCTCATTTATGGTGTTGCTTTACATTAGTGATTCTTGGATTGTGAGTTGCCCCACTTGGCAATGATCCCGCTCCTCCGTAGACAGTCTGTCAACACAATTTACTCCCGGCAGTACAGTACTGGCTACTCCGCCCTGTTACATGTGTCACGATTTGCCTCGAATTCTACATTTCCCTCCAAGGGAAAATGCTTCTGCGTTCAGTGCCAGTTAGACTGTGATCTTGAAGGGTTTGTTTGGTGTCCTCTGCCAGTTAGACTGTGAGCTCGATGGGTTTCATCATCGTTCACTACTAGTTATACGGTGAGTTCAACGAGTTTTTTTTCATTTTCCTTTGGATCCTTGGAATTCTTTCAAACTCGGCTTCATCATGTTGTAGACTCCGCCCAAGGTCCTTTATATCAGGTTTCTTGGTTTACTCGTTCCCATTTTCTTTACAAGAAAAACTGATTGGCGCCTCTAAATTCTTATACAGGGTTCTGAGAGGGCAATTGTTCCTTAACGCTTCGGAATCGACTCCAGAGCATGTCATTCACAAGGAGAAATAACTCTTATCCCACGCACAGGGTAAGTTCTCTCCTTCAGGCTAACCAGCTTGATTTTTTTTTTTTTAGATTATTACATAGTTTAAACCCTTACTCTCACATAAGAAAGTAACCTCCTAGCTTATGGCTTTCAGAGAACGGCCACGACAGGGTTATTTCTTGACTAGGTAAATTTTCGTGCCATAATTAATTTGGGTTCTAAATCATATTCCCTACTTTACTGCAAATTCCACCGTTTGTTAACTTTGTTGGCTGGACGCTTCTCCATATGCATGTACGAGGAGTCTATCCCAGAGAAACGCAAACTTGGTCTAACTAGCTTCGCAAAGACCACGGCTAACATTCCATCCCAACTTGATAGGTACTTAAAATCTCCAAAGGGACTATACCTTCTCCAAGTTCTCCATCGAGGCTTCTGGCTTTCGACTTCTGGTTATATGCTGATGTTAAGGGTTTGCTCACCCATGCTAGGGTTTTACAGATCTTAATATACTCGGACATTTTAAGAGACAGATGTATGAGTAATTATATTTTTTTAAAGGGGTTTTACCCGAGGATGGTTTTGTAATTCACATATTTATTCCTATCCCATTGCATGTAATTCGTAAGGATTTCGGTGTTAAGCTCGGCCAGTGGTTTACTGTTTTGAGAACAGAATAACACTGTTACGTTTTCATTGTTTTGAAATGTGATACTCGCTCGGCTGTTTGTTTATTGCATCGAATACCATTACATATACTTTAACGCTATAGCTCCGAACCCATAAATTTTCTTATCTGTGATCCTGGTCAGGGTTCTAGTTACGGGTAGTTTTTGATAATGCAATGCACAGGAATTGTTTTCTACAAAATTTTGACTATTTCCTGTCTTCTTTATTTATTTTTTTAAAGAAAGAAAAATATATAACCAACATTTCCCTCCATCATATCTTTGTCTTTAAAGGTTTTTGAGGACACCTGTATGAAATGTTTATCTACAAACCTACAGATTTTGTTGTAGCATTTATGTATATAGAAGGCTACTCTCTTTCTTTATTTTACTACTCTGTTATCCGACTATTTCGGGCTACTGTACTTTCTATGTGATTTTACTGCCTGTTGTATGCTACAGATAAACACTGTCAAAAGAAAAGTATAATTGTACTATTAGATTTCTATGTTTTCATTAAATACAGAAGTAAATAAATCCATAGTTCAGAACCCGCCATCTGTTTATGCAATACATATCTTAAATATTCACTTGTAAATTAATAAGCAATGTAGCCCACATCTTCTGAACTATAGATGTCCAGTCAAAATTCAGTAATAGAAAATTACTTATATCCACAGTATTACTTATCTGAATTAACAGAATTCAAGCTGTTGTCCTCCCAAACATCAAGGGAGGCTATTACATCCTCATCTTGCTCCCTAGCCCCAGAATTTGGACGGTGCCACGGGTAAGAGTGGAAATTCTTCTGCTGTCACCTCTGGATGGCCAATCCAGTCACAATCAAATAGTCTAGTTCACAAGGGTTGCAAAAGCTATTTTCAACTGGTTCTCTACCAGCTCTAGAAAATACTTCACCCTCCTTACCAAAATTCATGGAACACCCTCACCTCTCCTGGGATTCAAATTTATCCTCAGAGGAGAGGGTAACTATTTCTCCAAGTGTTCCCAACCACCTCCTATTCTTGGAAACTTTTACCAACATCTTAAAAGATTTCCTTTTCATTAACTAGTCCTCCTACTTTAATGATTTTCAATAAAATAATGTGTTTTTATGTACAATAAAGTTTCAAGTCTTTTTTTTTTTCTTTTCTAGAAATTTAAAATAACAAAAAGTCTTTAATTAGTTAATACTAGTTAACTCTAATGAGGCTGTCACAACCACCCAAGGACAAAAGCTTACAACTTCTAAATTAAAATCTTATATATACATTATATTTGTTCGTGTATACAACAAGAAAAAAACAAATAAATAATCTTAAATGAAGTTTGGAGGTTTGAGTAGCTAAGTTGAAGGCACACATATAAAACTATAAATTGGATGATTTGGCTTTGGACTTCACTTGCAAGTTGTGAATCTGCGATGAATATGGGGTTTTTAGGGCCCTTTGGATAGTAGAGACTTAGAGAATCAAGACTGATTCTCCTCCTTTTGACCATAAATTTCTTTTTTGTTAGAAAACCATTAATTTGTCAATTTATATCCACAAAATTACTCAACACTTATGAGCACTCCATGTTAGATTTCCCCTTAAACTTCATTAATTTAATTTGAATACTTGTTTTCAAAATGAGCCCCTGAAACACATTAATAAAACACAAATTATAAAATTTTCCAAAGATTGGATGTTGGTCGTGAGTTATATATATATATATATATATATATATTCCGTGCATGTTTCTATACAATCTAAATATATACTTAAATTATTATTATTATACATATAATTTTACCTAAATAAAAACTGAATTTCGAAGAATTAGTATAATAGGAAGAAGAAATCTTTAATTGTCTAGAAGGAGAATAAATGAGATAGGTACTCCAAATAAATGTTTAAGGATCCGCCCCCCTTAGCTTTGGTTAAGTCATAGTTTGTTGGATGTCCAGATTCGACGTCCTCTTCCCTGGTCAAGATTGGTGTTGAATCCCATGGGGCCTTTGGCCCATCCTCTTTGCAAAGTAACTCAGTTGATTCTCATGTAGGTTTGAACTGTGTTTCTTCTTCTTGCTTTGGTTCCCCTTGTCTTGCCCCGTTTCTATTGTGTCTCGTCCATCTGTTTTCCCCTCCAAGGATTTCAGTGGTTGCTCTATTTTGAATTATGATAATTTGAGTAGTAATTATAATAATATCTCTTCCTTTAGGAGAAAATTCATTAAGTTGTCTAAATTTTCTTTTGATTCCTCTATTTTTCTTTTTTAGAGAAATGTCTCAATTTTTCCATGGCTCCAAGAAAGATCGCTATAGAGGAGATTATTTGTAACATTGGATTTTTTTATTAAGGATTTATTTGATAATGAGAAAGAATTCATTAGGCAAGATTGTAATAATGTTCTTAAGAAGGCTAGACCTCCTAAGAGAAATATGAGTAAGTCTGAGTTTAGTGTGCTTAAATCTCTCAATATTAACATGGATATTATTGTCCTAAAAGCTCATAAATGTGGCATTGTTGTAATTATGTATAAAGAGGATTATAAAAATAAGAATCTTGACCATATTTGTAACAGCAGCAGTTATAGGAAGCTTTCAAGGAACCCCCTTCATAAGGTGTCTAAAATTGTGGTTGCTGCTACTAAGTCAAGTACCACTGTGGTGTTTGTGAGCCATAAGTTATTTGAGAGCCACTCTGTCACTCAAAGGATTTATGAATTACCAAATATTCATAAAGAGGGCGTACCCATAACACCTATCGTTAATACAATTAGAGGTCCCACTAATCTCCTTGTGAAGTATTAGGCACGGAAGCTTAAGCCTCTTCTTGGTTAATTTGATTCCTTTGTAAAGGATTCCTCCTTGCTTGTCAAGGAGTTGAGTTATTTACATTATGATCCTGATGACACTGTTGTTAGTTTTGATGTGGTCTCTCTTTATTCCACCAATCCTATCAAAGAGGTAGTTGAAGTGATCAACCGAATCACTGATCCGGACACTGCCAAATTGGTAGAATTTTTTCTGATTTGAACTTTAGATTTGAAGGTGAGTTCTACGAGAAAACTTGTGGTGTTTTCATGGGTTCCCCAACTTCTCTGTTTGTGGAAAACCTTTTTATGGAATATTTTGAATCCAAAGCCTTGGCTTCAACCCCATGCACGCCAAATATTTGGAAATGTTTTTTCGATGACACTTTCATAAATTGGTCGCATGGTCATCATGAGTTTGATTTATTTCATGAGTACTTGAATAGTCAATCAAACTCTATTCAGTTTACCATGGAAATGGAAGTTGATGGTAGCCTTCCTTTTCACGATGTTCCAGTCTCTCAGAAGGATGATGGCTCTCTTTATCACCAAGTCTTTTGGAAGAAAAACCACACTGATTAATATCTTCATTCCAATTCTCATCATTTTCCTACCCAGAAGGTTGGTGTTCTCAACATATTGACCACTTGAGCTCTTAGGGTTTCTGATGAACATCACTTGGAGAAAGAGAAATCCCATCTCTTTACATTCTTTGACATGAATGGTTATATTAAACTTGAAGGTCTCAGCACTGTCATGAATGCTACCAGAGGTCCTAAACCCAAGAAGTATCTTGATGAATTAGTTGTTAAGGTCCAATTGTCATTTATTCATGGCACTACAGACAAAATTGCTCAAATTTTAAGAGAGCATTTGATCACATCTACCTTTAGACCTTTTAAGAGAGCATTTGATCACATCTACTTCATGGAAAATCAGTACTTGTTGGATTTCGTCTCTAATATCTTAGGATGCCCTTTTTCATCCCTCTGTGGTGTTTGTCTCTCTGCTTCCTTTTTATTTTTGTGGTTTATTCTTATTTTTTACAGCCCACATTTTTAAATATTTTTGTTATGAGTTATTATTATTATTAATATTATTTTTATTAGTTTTATTTTATTTTTATTTTTTATTTATTTATTGATTTATTGATTTATGTGTTTCTATTTATTTATTTTTATCTTTTCTATCATTCACCCTTGTTAATTTTAATTTTAATATTGGATTTTATTTTTTCTTTATTATTATTATTATTATTATTATTATTATTACAGTAACGGTTATGGAGTAGTTATATTCATCTTGGCCTGAATGCAAAAAATCTGGTTACATTGAGGATGTCTATATCTTGTTGCACCTCACCGAAGAGGTTGAGAATGCAACTAAAGCTTGGAGACTTCCTCCTTGATGAGGTAACTATAGATTCAATTTCAAATATTTTTCCTAACTTGAAGATACACACAAATTGATTTAAGAGAAAATAGTAAAACATGACAACAATTAGCTTATGGGATGGGTTCCCATGATTCTTCTTCGTCTTTCATCTTGACCCCAGCAGAGAGGAGGGAAACTTTGTTGGCTTCAATGTCTGCCTCTTTATTATGAGTTCTCAGCACATGATAGTAATTCAGCTTCAGAAAAGCGTTTTCCAAACCCTTAATTCTGGCTATCAGCCTTGCCAGTTTAGGATCCAAAGCTGGGGAGTTGGAGACCATTTCATTTATGATGATCTGGGAATCTCCAATAACATTAGCTTCACTTATATTTGATTCTTTGAGAATCTTGAGACCTTGGAAGAGAGCCAAAGCCTCAGCTTGAATGCTGGATGAATGGCCAAGCCCCCAAGCAAAGGTATGAATTTTTTCCCCAATTGGGCTTACAACAATGCCTCCTACACCAGGTTTGCCCAGATTTCCATTTGCTGCCCCATTAAAAAATAGAGTGTCTTGATTGAGATGAGAGCCAGTCTTGAAAGTCAGTTTCAGATTTTCTTATTTGCCAATCTTTGGGAGGAGGGACGTTTCTAACTGTTGTTTGAAATTGTAAGTCAACGAATGATCCCCAAGCAATGTCATGTTGGCTAAGATTATAATCATCTTTTAAATCAGTTAAGCACTCTTTTAGATGACACTTAATCTTGATTTCTAAGGCCTTGTGATTCTGTTTAGTATTTTTGAAAATTATTCTACTTCGTTCTAGCCAGATCTGCCAGCAAATAACCTTTGGAAGGATAGACCATGCAGTTTTGATTACCTGGTTTTTGGGTGGAGGGCTAGGATACCTGTTGGCCCAATTAGAAAATAGATCAGCAATGGAACAAGGAAGCGAAATGCTGGGATCCAGATTGTGAATGCAAGAGAACCAAATCTGCTTAGAGAAACTGCAATCAAGCATTAAGTGGACTGTTGTCTCTGCATTTTCATTGCACAACGAACAAATGGAGGGGCCATAAAACCCTTTCCTCTGTAGGATGTCATACGTTAGAATTTTTCCATGGCAAAGAAGCCAAGTGAAAAAGTCAACTTTGGGCCACGAAGGAAAATGCCAGACACCATGCCAAGGTGCTGGGTCAGGGGGGACGTATGGTCTCTCTGTCAGCTTAGCATATCCCATGGAGACAACGTAGCCTCTGGAATTCGGTCCCCAGCCTCTTGAGTCTCTTTTCCTTATGTGCAAAGGCGCCAATCCATGAAGGAGCTCCAGCAGCGTGGACCATTCGTTGATCAGATGAACTGGCACCTCAAAACATTTCCAACCTGCGCAAATAGAATCGCTCCACAGCGAGATATCCCACAACGAACGCAACCCCTCTCCATCCATCCATTTGCACATTGCTCTTATGGAGGCTCTGTCTTCAATAGGTTCCATATTCATAATTTTATTAGTCCAGATGTTGATCTTTTTGCCATTTCTTGGGATCCAGTAGGAGTGCGCTTTGACTAAAGGAGCAGCTTTAACATATAGCTTAAGGAAAGACGAGCTAGGCAGATGGATGACGTTGTCCAAATAGCTAGATCGGGGACTTATAAAATATTTTTTCCAGAGAGCCAATTCAGCCTAACCTGGCTTGGGCGCAATGATCTTCCAAATTATCTTCGCTGCCATAGCTACATTCTGCTGACAGAGATTTTTGAAATTCAAACCACCCTCCCACAATGGCTTGGAGATGGTTTCCCAATTGATAAGGGGAATCTTGTTTTCATTCTGTTTTCCTCCCTTCCAAAAGAACCTTCGAATGTACTCCTCCATTTTTTTTAAGATGCTTGCCAGAGCGAGAAGCACAAAAAATTGAAATAGAGGGAAATTAGTGAGCACAGATTTTATTAGGACAGATTTACCAGCAATGTTGAGCCATGAGTATCCCCAGGCTTGGATCCTAGTCTTGAATTTTTCGAGTTGAGGGAGCCAGTCTTTGCTTGCAGATATTTTATGATAAACAAGAAGGCCCAAGTTTTTGAAAGAGGTCTAAGAAGAGGAGGTTGCAAAGCCCAAACGTCTAGAGATAGCACAGAGCAATCTAGGCGATGTGTTCCAACTGAAGATATGACATTTGTTCTTATTTAAGACGTTGTCTGAGGCCTCACAGAATTCATCCAATACTACTTTGAATTTGGTGGCAAAGTAAGGAGTGGCAGCTCCCAATAACAGAGTGTCATCCGCAAATAAGGCATGATTTATGTTTTTGACCCCTCTTGCAATACACAATCCATTAATATCTTGATCTTGCATCTTTTTGTCTAATAGGAAGATGAGGACAGAGGTTTGAATGACAAAGAGTAGAGGGGAGAGAGGGCACCCCTGCCTAAGCCCTCTCAAAGCTTTAAAAAATTCAGTGGCTCTTCCATTTACAAGAGGAGCAATCCATGGCTCCGAGATGCATGCCCAGGTCCAATTAATGAAGTTTACTCCAAAACCAAACTTGCTCGTTACTTTTAAGAGAAAGCTATGATTTACTCGATAAAAGGCATTTGCTAAGTCAAGTTTGATCACCATACCTTGTTCTTTTCGGCAAAGACTTGAGTGAATTGCCTCTTGGACAAGGGTGAAGTTGTCCACGATCTGCCTTCCTTCGATGAAGCCTCCTTGGTTCTCCGGAATTATTTTGGGAAGAATGAGCTTCAGTCTTTTTGCAATTACTTTGGTGATTAGTTTGTACCCTATATTGCATAAGGAAATCAGACGAAATCTTCTGAAGTTGTTGGCGCCTTTTTCCTTGGGGATGAGGGCTAAGAAAGCTGAGTTTGTGCTACCTCCTATTTTCTGACTATTTTGAGATTTTTGAACCATTTTTAAAAGATCCTTTTCAACTATCAGCCAACAAACTTGGAGGAACCTGGCAGAAAAGCCATCCAGTCCAGGGGCCTTGTCCGGATCCATGGAAAAAAGGGCCTTTTTAACTTCTTCTTTAGTGACTTTGGCCTCAAGGATCTCGTTCATATGAGGAGAGATTAAAGAAGGAATAATGTCTAACAGATTTGAATATTGGTCCGGATCCGTGTCCTCACTATACAAGTTTTGGAAGTGAGAAAAGGTTTCTTTCTTAATGTCCTCAAAATCCTTCTAGGTAACGTTATCCTCCTTGATCTCAGAAATAGTGTTGAAGAATTTCCTAGCCTGGGCTTGTTTATGAAAGAAAGCAGAATTCCTGTCCCTTGCTTTGAGCTAGAGATTTTGAGATTTTAATCTCCAGTATTCTTCTTCAGCTAAACAAACCTTATGAAAACACTGCTGCAGCTGAGCCTCTTGATCTAGCAACTCCTCTGTGACAATAGCGTTCTCCATTTGAATTTGATTAAAGGCAAGAGAAGCTTTGATGGTTTTCCTTTCTGAAGCAGGATTGGACAGGGTTTTGGCCCAATGTTTTAAATCTCCTTTCACCCTTCTAAGCTTTTCCTCCCAGAAAAAGAAAGGAGATCCTTTGACTGGCCATCTCCAACAATCCTTGACTATTTGCATGAAGTCTAGCTCCTTGACCCAGAGGGGAATAAATCTGAAAGGAATAGGGCCCAGATCTAGATGGGCCAGAAGTTCTAGCTTTATGGGCTTGTGGTCCGAGATCCTGTTTGTGAGAATATACATTCTAGGTTCTAATCCTAGTAACATAAAGGAGCTTTGGATGAAAAATCTATCTAATCTGGCAGCAATATGACCTGGGCTAGCTCTTTTGTTAGACCAAGAGTACTTAGCTGAGGAGGGTTTGATATCCAGCAAATCCCAGTCCTGCATAAGATCCTCTGCCCATTCCATTTCCGGATCTCGGACTGCGCTACCTCCTCTTTTTTTGGACGAGTGGAGAGTGAGGTTGAGGTCTCCAGCAATGATTATATTTTCCAAGTTTTTCAAGTCTGCTTGATGCCTTATAGAATCCCAATAGTCCTTTTTTTCCCTGACATTGACTGGAGAGTATACATTGAAGAGGCAAAAAATTTCTTTGGTGTCCAGATTTTTCATTTTAAGCAGCAACCAATAAGTATTACTAGCCTCATAGATGACTACAAATTTTTTGGCATTCCATAGAGTGCCAATCCCTCCCGAGGCACCCCAGGCAAAGATTGCTCTTGCTTCACTTTTGATCCAAAGTTTCTTGCTTGAGTGTAGGAAGACTACGTCTTCCAGCTTGGTCTCTTGGACGAGAAGTATATTTGGAGATTCTATTCTTATTAAGCTTCTAATGGCTTCTTCCTTAACTTTGCTCCCCATACCTCTACAATTCTAGGAGATGACCTTCATTATTTATGTTTATGATGGGCTCCCTTGAAGCCTTGAGGCTGATTTTTTGTCATCCTAGGCTTTGAGGCTACCAGTTTTTCTAGAGTTGGCTGACTGCCCTGTAGCTTGTCTTTGTAAGTCTCCTACTCTCTTTTTTCCCTATCAGTTTTGCGACCTCTTGTGGATCTCCTTACCGAGGTATGAGACTCTCCTATTTCTCCTTCCTCCTCTGACTCATCCGTTTCCTGTTCTTCTCCCTCGTCTTCTATAGTCATGCCTTTGGGATCTTTAGCACTTGTTCCTTTAAGGGAGATTAAGGGAGTGCCTTTGTTTGGAGAGACTGGTTTTTGGGTCTCGATCTCCTAAATTTCTTATGTGTGCTGACTTAAAGGATCAAACTTGTTTTCTTGTGCCTTTTTGGGAGGGGGGCGCTAAGCATTAGACTGAAGAGGGCCTTTTCCATTGGATCCTCCCGGTTTTTGTCCTTTGTGATTGATTTTTGCACGCTTGACTTGGTTCCAACCTTCTTCATTTCCTTTCTCTGGCTCTGCATTGGATGGACAGTTTCTAGCAAAGTGTCCATGAACATGGCATTTCCTGCATTTGAATGGAAACTGCTCATAATCCAAGATCTGCACATGAGACCAGCTGCCGACTTTGATTTTGATTGCCTCTGGGAGACCCACCTCTAGATCTACTTCTATGCATCATTATTGTTTGCCCGATCTATGAATTTCCTAAGGGCATTGCCAATGTGTTTCAAGGAATCCCAGTTCCAACAATGAACTGGCAAATTCGGGAGTCGAACGCACACCGGGACAACCTTGGGAACATCTACAGCCGGATCAAAGTCCGGAGTCCGTTTGTTCAGATAGAGGCCCTGAGGGCCCATGAAATACGGCCCATTTTGGAAGATCAGATCTTTGTCTTCTTTGGAAAAGAATTCGAAGAGAAAGAACCCTCGCCCAAGAAAGTAATAAGTAACACTTTGCTTGATCAGAGGAGCCCAGTTCCTGTTAACCCATTGCTCAATAGTTTTCGGAGAAGGCCAAAGTCTCGTGAATTGGCCAATGAGACCACGATTAGCCAGAGACAAAGCTACTTGGATGGGTGTCTCAAGAGGCAAAGAGATCTCTGGAATCTCTTCGAGCTTCTTAACAAATTTAGATGCTTCGCTTTTTTTCTTCTGGGGCAAACCGGAGAGAAGCTGATTGAAAGCGTCAACAGCAGGAGAAGAAGGCAGCAGTGGGGGCTCCTTGGGAGAATCCTCTGTCTCCATGGGATCGGGCCTTAGGCACGCTGCCGCAGGGGCATCGACACTGCTGAGAAACCCTAGCAGCGTAGCTCAGAAAAGCGCAGAGAGGTCAAGCGAAAAAAGACGGTGTTCACCCTTCTTTATTATTATTATTAGTTATTTATTTTGATCTTGTTTTTATTTTTTTATATTTATTTATTTATTTATTTCTATTTCTATTTTTATTTTTGTATTTTTTATTCTAGTGTTACTTTTAATTTTATTATTAAATTTTGTATTTTATTTATTAATATTTGATTTTCATAACATTTAAAAATAATTAAATATTGACTAGATTTTTACAAGTGATTGTTGCATCTTAGCATTATTTATGTTCAACTGTTCTGATCACCACAAGTAGCAAAGTCTTGGTGATGAACTATACTGGGTAGTTCGAAAGGCGTTGACCCTCCAAATCATATTCTGTTTTTTTCCGAAAAAGTTGGTTAAACAATTATGAACCACATAAGTTTACAATCTGAAACAATATCCTTGCATGTAAGGTTTATAGCTGATAAAATTTGTTATTTGAAACGTACGAGGCTAAAGGTTTCGAAGAGATTAGCTGATCTTTCTTTTTTAAAATGCTACAGAGATGCTTCGGTCATTCCTAATTTTTCTAGGATAAATCATCCTCTAAATTGTTCCAAGAATGGTCTTATTTTAATAAATTATAGCATTGCTCTTTTGTAATCTGGAATTCATGGGGTGAGAAGTGCTTTAGATATTATTTCTAGAAATATTCTCTCGCTACATCTTGAATTGTCCTTCACCATGTCTGGTTCACCTTCACCATGTCTGGTTCATTGTGGTTATGGATTAATGCATGTTTGGCATTGAAGAAAGAAAGGTCGAAAGAGGCGACGAAGAAGAGATAATTGAGGAAGTTTGAGAGGTATGTTCGGCAAGGCTCTCGTGGGGTCGATAGGTTGTCCTCGGCTGATAGCAGTTCAAAAAGCCGAATAAACCAAAATCAGATTTCATCGACTAATGAGTTTGTTAGCTCACATTCTCGATTAATAAAACAAGATTCGATCTGCGTGTTGGGTTCCTGTTCTGGTGACGAGATGTCTATTTTGAATGTATGCAGAGGTGATTTTTTTTTTAAATTTGGTTCAAATTCAAATGATTATGAGGTCGGTTCTCTAGCAAACACATTGGGTAGGCCAGTATCATTGAAAGAGGTGCCTTATGCGAGTCTATTGGAGTCAAGTTGCTTGATTGAATCGTTCTCCTCCCATAATGTTCATTTATAGTGGGCTCTCGTAATTTTTTGGTTAGTGGCCACGATAATTCCAGCGATTATTCAGCGGTGGTTTGTGAGACCTATCAGTTTCTTCCGATTCTTTTTCATCAGTTCCGCGATACAGTAAACCAGATCCTTTGAAAGTAACCTTCAGATTCATTTCGTCTATTGGCTATTCTGATCCAATCACCTCAACCTTGTTTAATTCGCAGTTTCCTGGATGTCCCGATCCGACACCCTCTTCCCTAGTCACGATTGGTGTTGATTCCCATGGGTCCTTTGGCCCGTCCTCTTCGCAAAGTAGCTCAGTTGATGTTCATGTAGGTTTGAAATTGTTCCTTCTTCTTGCTTTGGTTCCCCTCGTCTTGCCCCAATTTTATTGTGTCCCATCTTTATGTTTTTCCTTCCAAGGAATTTAGTGGTTTCTCTATTTTTCATAATAATAATAATAATAATAATAATATCTTTTTCTTTAGTAGAAAAGTCATTAATTTGTCTAAATTTTCTTTTCATTCCTATGTTTTTGCTCTTTTAGAGAAAGGTCTTAATTTTTCCATGGCTCCAAGAAAGATGTCTATCGAAGAGATTATTTGTAATATTCAATTTGGTATTAAGGATTTATATGAGAATTTGAAAGAAGCCATTAGGAAATATTGTGCTAATGTTATTAAGAAGGCTAGACCTCCTAATATCAATCCGAGTAGGTCTGAGTTTAAAGAGCTTAAATCTCTCAATCTTAACCCTGATATCATTTTCCTAAAATTTGATAAAGGTGGCACTATTGTAATCAGGGATAAAGAGGATTATAAAAATAATATGCTTGACCCTCTTTATAACAGAGAAAATTATAGGAAGCTTTCTAAGAACCCCCTTGGTAAGGGGTCTAAAATTGTGGCTAATGCTATTAAGTCAAGTAGGACTGTGGGGTCTATGAGCCATAAGTTTATTGAGAGCAAGCCGATCAGTCCAAGGATTTATGGATTGCCTAAGATTCATAAAGAGGGGGTACCCCTTAGAACTATCGTTAATACAATTGGAGGTCCCAATTATCTCCTTGCAAAGTATTTGGTGTGTAAGCTTAAGCCTCTTGTTGGTCAATCTAATTAATTAGTAAAGTATTCCTCCTTGTTTCTCAAGGAGTTCAGTTATTTACATTTTGATCCTGATGAGATCCTTGTTAGTTTTGATGTGGTCTCTCTTTATACCAAAATTCCTATCAAAGACGCAGGTGAAGTGATCAACCACATCACTGATCTGGACACTGCAAAATTGGTAGAAATATGTCTGAATTCAACTTTATTTAGCTTTCGACATGAGTTCTATGAGAAAAATTGCAGTGTTTCCATGGATTCCCCGCTTTCTCCCGTTGTGGCAAAACATTTTTATGGAAGATTTTGAATCTAAAGACTTGGATTCAACCCCGTTCAGGAAAAAATTTTGGAAATGGTTTGTCGATGACACTTTCATAAACTGGTCGCATGGATGTCGGGAGTTCGATTTCTCTCATAATCACTTGAATTTTGAATCAAACTCTATTAAGTTTACCATGGAAACATAAGTTGATGGTAGCCTTGATTTTCTTCATGTTCTAGTCTCTAGGAAGGTTGATGGTTGTTTTTCTCACCAAGTCTTTCAGAAGAAATCCCACACTGAGCAATATGTTCATGCCAGTTCTTATCGTTTTCCCGCCCATAAGGTTGGTGTTCTCAACACATTGGCCACTAGATCCCTTAGGGTTTCAAATGAATATGACTTGGAGAAAAAGAAATCCCATCTCCGTAGAGTCTTTGAGGTGAATGTTTATAGGAAACATCAAGGTCTTAGGGCTTTCATGAATGCTAGCATAGGTCCTAAACCCAAGAAAGATCTTGGTGAATTACTGAGTAAGGTCCAGTTGCCATTTATTCATGGCACTACGAACAAAATTTCTTGGATTTTAAGAAAGCATTTTATCTAATATACCTTTATACCTTTGAACACATTCCATACTTCCCTTAAGTCTATCAAAGACCTGTTGGACCCCAAAAGCATGAAAGGTGTTTATTTGATACCATGCTCTTGTGGTGTTCTCTACATTGGAGAAACTTGTCGCCTGATAATTAAGAGGTTATAAGAACATGAGGCAGATTTGAGGCATTATAGTGCTAAGTCCTGTGCTCTTGTTGAGCATGTTGGAAATATGAATCATTATATTTGTTTGGAGGAGTCCAAGGTTATCACGAGGGTGGAGGATTTCCATCATTGCAAATTCTAGGAAGTTATTGAAATTGAGAAAATGTCATGTAATCTGAATATGGATGATGGGTGGAAAGTCGGTAGTTGTTGGATTCCGTATCTAATCTCTTTGGATTTCCCATTTTCTTCGGCCCTGTGGTTTTTGTCTCTCTACTTCCTTTTTATTTTTTTGGTTTATTTTTATTTCTTAGGTCTTTTGTTTTTTAATATTTTTGTTATGGTTATTATTATTATTATTTTCATTTTATTTTTACTTTTTATTTATTTATTTATTGATTTATTTATTATTTAATTAATTAATTTATTTATTGATGTATTTTTATTTATTTGTTTATTTATTTTTTCTAACGTTCTCCATTGTTAATTTTAATTTTAATATTGTATTTTATTTTTTGTTTATTATTATTTTATTTTTCCTTTATTTATCATTAATATTAATATTATTGTTATTTATTTTATTTTTTCTTTTTTATTTATTGATTTATTTATTTTTATCTTTAATTCTATATTTATCATTCTAATGTTCACCGTTGTTAATTTTAATTTTAATATTAGCCTCTTTTTTTGTTTATTAATATTTTATTTTTCTAACATTATAGTACATTAACTATTGACTAGGTTTTGACAAGGGAGTGTTGCGTCTGAGTAGCATTTATATTCAACTATTATGATCAACACAAGTAGCAAAGTCCTGCAAATGAACTACAGTGGGTAGTTCAAAATGCGTCGGCCCTCCAAATGATATTTTGAACTTTTGAGAAGAGTTGGTTAAACAATGTTTAAGATGTTTTAGAATTCACATAAGTATTTTTCTATTATAATATTGTTTAAATAATAATGTTTTAAATTTTAAATACTAAATGAGCTATACATAAATTAAATAAAAGGCTTCCTCCATCCTTCAATACAAATAAATTCATAAATAGAGTTTGTAAATAGGTAACATTTCTTTATATTTATCAATTATTTAATTTTATGAGTTGAAATTAAACTAATGAAATTGTGATTATATGGTACAAAAAATATACTATATCGTAATGTGCTATTTGGTGTAAGTGTGAAATTTTCTATGTCATGTTGTATAGTATAAATGTAACATCGGAAGTGATGTGGAATTCCATCTTCGTTCGTTACAGGGAAATCATGGATCCTAAGTGTCAAATACAAATTCAAGTCACCCTTCAAGTGGTAACCCCTCCTCCTGCCACTGTAGAAATTGGAACCTCAGTTGAGCAAGCTATATTGTATTCCCTGGGGGAAATAACTAACATCTTTAAGGATTGGGTCACAAGCTTAGGTCAAGGTCAAAGAAATTATCTAGGTCAAGGAGGGGATTTGGAAAAAAAATAAAGGCAAGGCTTACATTCTCAGTTCAATGTTGAATTTATCCAAACAAACCTTGGTATTATGAGTTCACAGGTCAAGATGGGGGTACAAAATAATAAGTGTGGATAATTGATGTCAAGAGAGCACTTAGCTTTAATGCATATACTTCAAAGGAAAAGGACCAAATAACAATGAGTTCACCGAAAGGAAAAACATTATTATGGTGGTTAAATGAAGAAATAGATATGCAAGTCACCCCATTGCAAGTTACCTGGAAAACGTTTGGGGAAGCCTTCAGAAATAGGTACCTATCAGAGGAGTACTAACACCAATAAATAGGGGTTTTCCATGTGAAGTTTAATTCTATGTGTTATTCCATAATGTGGACTATATGACAGATGATAAACATGAACCTGGAAGATTATTGTATGGGCTTGATCCTTTGGTTCGAGCTAAACTTGCCATCTGTAAAGCCACCACTATGGCAGCAACCACTAGTTTATCCAAAAAATTCCTAACGACGATAAATATGAAAATGAAAATCATGGTTGATGGAAATAAAAATAAGGAACACCGCACGATGAGGTTAAATTGATCGGGGGGGACCCATATGGATTTAATGAAAGATGAAAAAATGTTTCTTAGATTGCTAGTGCAGCTTTTGGGTTACCTCGAGGAGGATGTAGGGTACATCCCTAATTGAGAGGAACTAATGATGGGGTTAGAGGATTCAGTGGCTAAGGATAGGGACAAAGTGAGAATCATGGTCAAGAAAAAAGTTGGAAATGTGGAGGTCAACTTTGTAGAAGGAAATATCTAAGGTATCAAGAAAGGATTAAACAACAAGGACAAAGAAAAATGAGGAAGACCATAGAACCCACATCCAATTCATGTCGTCGTAAACCATAGGTAGGCCAAGCACCAAGCCAATGTTGTGGAGTCTGCATGTCTGATAAACAAAATACCAATATCTGTGTTAATTGATATAGGTGCCACCAATAGTTATATTTCTCCTTCAACATTTCTTAGATGTGGATTGGAAACTCATGAAAAAATTAACTTTAGAGTGGTAGAAATGTCATGAGACTCTCAACAATCAATAGTATCACTTGTAAGGGATTGCGTTGCTACATTGGTGGATGTGACACCAAGATGAACTTCTATAGCATAGATATGGGGAATTATGGCTTAATTGTAGGAATGTATTGGCTTGAATTCCAAAAAGCTATAATGGATTGCAATAATAAAAAAATTCTCCTAAAAATTAACCAGGGATTATCCTGAGTAATCAAGGGAATTAAATATAATTTTACGTTGTGTCACATATCAGCCAAGATGGTTGATAAGTGTATGAGGAAAGGATTCAAGATTTATGCAGTAGATATGGGTCGTGCTGAAGGGAAGTCCTATGATAAGTTGCACCCACTACTTTATGAATTTGTAGATGTATTTCCTCGAGAACTACTACGATTTACTCCTGTTTGAGAAATTGATTTTTCCATTTCCTTGAAACCAGGACCAAAACCCATATCCAAAACACCTTATCGAATGATTTTCCCAAAGCTTAATAATTTGAGTGTACAAATTAAAGAAATGTTTGATCAAGGATTCATTCGACCTAGTTTGTCACCTTGCGGTAGACTAGAGAACTTTGTGAAGAAACATGATGGAAATATGAGGTTATGTATTGATTACCAAGATATAAACAAGGCCACCATTTGAAATAGATACCCCATGCCTCACATAGATGACCTCTTTGACCAACTAAAAGGAGCTTCAATATTTTTCAATATAGAATTACGTTCAGGTTACCATCAACTAAGCATGAGAGAGGAGGACGTACCTAAGACAACATTCAGAACATGATATGGACACTATGAGTTTATTGTTGTGCCATTTGGTTTGACTAATTCCCATGTAGCCTTCATGAACTTGATAAATATTGTTTTCCACAGATATATGGACCATTTTGTTAAATTTTTCTTAGATGACATCCTCATTTATTGCCACAATGAGAAGGCACATCAATATAACTTGTGATTGGTACTTCTATTTCTTAGAGAACATAAGCTATATAGGAAAAATATTAAGTGTTCTTTACTTAAGAAGGAAATCCAATATCTAGGCCATACCATTACACTAAGAATGTCAATGAAGTATGAAACTTTATGGGGTTGGAAGGCTATTATAGAATATTTGTAGAAGGATTTTCATAGATATCCAATCCCATCACAAACCTCCAAAAGGAAAGGTGTTAAGATTTAAGGGAAAAGTGAGTGTGAGGGAGAATTTAATGATGCTAAACGACAATTAACAACTGCCCCAATATTAAAGGTGCCTGACATGGAGAAGGACTTTTTTGTATGCACAGATGCATGAGGAGAAGTATTAGGTGCAGTGTTGAGGGAGGATGGAGAGGTTATCACTTATGATTCACGTAAACTCAAGACCTATGAAATAAATTATTCACAAATGATCTGGAATTAGTTATAGCTATAATGGATTTGAACCTAAGTAGACATTATCTGATGGGGCGCCAATTTGAATTAAGAACATATCATAAAATTCTTGAGTATATCTTCACCCAAACAGATCTTAATGCTTGACAGCGACTTTAGAGTGAGCTATTTACTGAATATGATTTCGGGATATCCTACATCAAAGGGAAATAAAACAAGGTTGTAGATGCTTCAATTAGGAGACCCAGAGTTCATTCAATACTTTCATTGAAGATAGACATGAGAAGTCAGATTCTAAACCACCTAATAGGGAGCTAAAAATACCAAAAACTGAAACTTTCCTTACAAAAATAAGTACCAGTGGCATTGAAGTGGGAAGGATACAACATAGATAATGATGGATTGCTACAGTATAAGGGTAAGATGTACATTCCACCTAATGATGCACTTTGGAAATTAATAATAAAGGAAGCCCACCAATATCCATATGATGCACATATAACAAATTTCATGGCTCGATGTTTAGAATATCAATAGGTTAAAGCTTAACATCCTCACCGTGCAAGTATTTTACAACAC
Organism: Pinus albicaulis; assembly: GCA_034641835.2. Classification (NCBI taxonomy): domain Eukaryota; kingdom Viridiplantae; phylum Streptophyta; class Pinopsida; order Pinales; family Pinaceae; genus Pinus; species Pinus albicaulis. The sequence continues at coordinate 423,361,762 of CM076582.1, forward strand.
CGTGATATACCAAAACTAAGTGGGAAGTTATTTAGATGGATTTTGTTGGAGGCTTACCTATGACTTCCCAAATCCATCACTATATTATGGTATTTTTTTATAAACCAACTAAGATTTCTCAATTAATTCCAGTTAAGAGAACCTTTGAGGCACCATCTATTGCTCAAATTCTCCTAAAAAAAATAGTTCACCTTCATGGAGTGCCCTAGAAAATAACATCTGATAAAGATAGACATATCACTTCCATATGGAAATAATTTTACAATATATGGGAACAAAACTCAACATAAGTACCACATATCATCTAGAAAAAAATGGGAAAAGAGAGAGAGTAAACCTAGTATTAGAGGGCATGCTAATAATGTATGCCATGGATCAGCAAAATGAATGGGAGAAATACAGTCCCTTCGTGGAATCTTGATACAACAATAGTTATCACAGCTCATTTCAGGCATGTCCCTTTGAATTCTTATATGGAATACCATGTCCTACACCATTGAGTTGGGATCGATTATAGGATTGAGTCATCCTAGGACCTGAAATGCTTCAATAATTGGAAGAAAAAATGGATACAATTAAGCAGAGGCTAAAGAAGCTAGTGATCACCAGAAAATTTATCTAGATGTAAAGAGAATTCATATAATCTTTGAGAAAGGAAGCCAGTTTTTATTAGAGTAAAACCCTCTAAGGTTTCCTTCAAATTTTGTAAGGGAACAAATTTATCCCCTAGATTTGTTGGCCGATTTAGGATCCTAAAGAGGATTAGACCATTTTATTATAACCTCGAACTTTCATTCCATATAGGAAGGATGCATAATATATTTCATGTTTCTATGCTTAGAAAATATGTACTTAACCCATCCGATGTGTTGAAATTTGATAAATTATAGGTTTTTGAGGAGGTAGTCCTCCATGTCGAACAATTATGTGTACTACACTATTGGGTTCGTCAGCTCAGGAGTGATGAGCTTGAGCAAGTCCAGGTCAAGTGGGACTAATATAGCCCTGAATCAGCTACCTAGAAAGATGCATATGATGTTTTTAATGAATTTCATTATATATTTGATTAAATTGTGTGGTGAACTAGATAGTAGTGCATAAATTAGCTAATAACTATAAGGAAACGACTCTCTAGTGGAGGTTATAAAGGAGATTTTTAGTGTTATAAAATTGGCCAAAATTGTCAAAAAAATATTTTCTACAACATCTGATTTTGGTAGTAGAGGTTTTGATGGAGCTTCTAATAGAACTTCAACACAACTAAAAAAAATTGGGTGGCAAAAGGTTTTTACCGATGTTTTTCTCATCGGCATTTGCATCAAGTGTGAATACATCAGTGTGCTTTACCCTGTACACACTAGTACTATAAATATACCAAGGATTGGGATGAAAAGAAAATTCCAGAAGCCCCGGGGAATTTAGGAACATCCCGATGCGTGTCACCCACAAAGACACATCGAGACGATTGAAAGTGCATGCACTGATGTCATTAAGATGTAAAAACTCATTCAGTTGTTTAGGTGTTAAAACGCATTGGGATGCTAAGTTATAAAAACGCATTGATGTGTTAAAGGAAAACAATATCAATGCATGAAACACCTATCTATCAACCCGGGTTGTAGTCATCAATAAAGAAGACCACGAGTTATAATTGGTATTGGTATTTTTGCAGTGCCTAGAGGTCATAGAAATGCACCCGGGTGCAATATCATACAAACTCACCAGTTCACAATAACTAACGCACACTAGCGTTCATTTTCTATTTTTTAGAAACATCGACCCGTGACAATGCAATTATTGTGATTTTTAAATTTTATTATTCATGAAAAGTCGACACATATCTTATAACAATATTCATATCAATTAAATTTTTATTAGTGCGTATCAATGTGATGTTTGGATTAATTTGTAATATCATATAATCATATTTCGCATCTCTTCATTATAATATCTAATCACCCAAATATTTAATCAATGGGGTAACGTTTCACAAAAAAAATCGAGAACACAATAGAATAAATTAAAACATATTTTATTATATATATATGAATAAGAAACTCCTTTTCATACAAAATGGGATAGTTATCGGTATCACATTGCCTTTCAATTGGGACACTATGTTCATTACATTAACCAAAATGTTTGATTTCACAGACAAATATTTCAAAATATACAATCCCTTGCTTTGATATCCAAACATAAATATCATCATTATTTGCTGGAAATGTTGTCACTGCTCGAGCTACTTCCATGACCTGGGTTATTTGGAGGAATGTTTTTTTCATTATGTTGATTGTTGTATTCTTCTTCAAGTGCCATCTACAAACACAAAAATAAAGTGTAATGAGTGTATATACATTGGTGAGAATAATTAAAATTGCAATATTAAATAATATACATCAATGTAAACCAAAAATAAATTTACCATAGAAATAATTGACTTGTGAAATATAAAAATTCATTCAAAAACAAATTTCATGGCATCTCTCAACAACTCATTTGTTGGCGCAGTTCCATACTTTGTTTGTTGCAAGTTTTATATCACATAACAAATCATAGATTTAATACCAAATATTTTTTTGTTCTATTAATTATAGAAGGAACTAATTAAAACAAGATAGATGCTTAAAAATTTCACAATTAATTTATGATATGCCAAAATATACTGAAAAACCATATTTAGTCCAATTTCAATCAATACTTATGATGGTTCTTCTTTGTATGTTAGTACATGTTTTAAGACATTCAATGATGATTTTTGTAAAACAACCTAAAATATAAAAAAATAAAATATATTTAAGTTGTTATAAGGAAGTAACAATTACTCACAAACATAGATATCAACCCCTTTCTTCCTTGTCATCCTATTTTATGTGTTGAATGTGTTCCATTTTCTTTTCTTTTCTGCAAGAAACAACTTGAAAACTAATATTTAATGCTAAATTGTTTACTTATTGTAGCTAATCAAAAAATTCATATCAGAAATTACATTTGAAGCATGTTGTTGTTGATATGGTTCCTCGTGCGATGAAATTATGTCCATTTCTTTGACCGTCTCCTTGCACACCTTTTTGGACATTCCTACTGGCATATTTATGATATAATGTCGTTCATCCTTTGATATTTTCATAATCTTCCTAAAAATGTAACATGAAAATAAACTATTTAATTTTTATATTGACATATGAAAATTAAATATAACAAAAGTGATATTTATAAATGATTGCTTTGTAGTAATATATACATATATTTCTAGAATTTTTTTTTAAGGAATATTACTTTTTCAATCCTTATTTCTTGTTTTTGTACATTTTTGCTATTAAAAGTCTCACATGTCTCATTGGAAAATTATCTTGAAACTCATCCTGTAGTATACATAAAATTTGGTTCTTGGAATCATTGGATTGATTTGTGTATTTTAAGTGGGAAGAACGTCTATACATTTGTTCCACTAGATCCCTCAAAGTTTTGTAGATTTTTTCCCCCTTTCATTAACATCCTACGCCACTCTAGATGAGCTAAGGAGAAATTTCTTTTAATTTGCATGATCTATTTTTTTATTTTCTTAGAACAAGATTTATTTTCTTTGTTGCTGGTCCTTGTAGAACATTTCTTTTTTTTTTGTAAAAGTTAAGCAGTTATATTAATTTTTTGAATAAAAAATACATTTATCCATAGGAGTCAAAGCGACCTTCCTGAGTTGGATTTGTAGCATTTTCTTGCAATAGCATTCAAGGAATGTGCTGGCTGTAGATGCATGGCGCTGACCATTAGAATTTCTCATGGAGACCGTGAGGTGATCTGGCATGCAGAGATTGTCAAGTCAACAACGAGGTGGGCATTTTGCATTGCCTGAAATGTATGAGCATACATTCTTTTGGTGCGGCTTGAGTATGCAGATATGGGTGTGCAGGGATGTGGCACAAACAAGATTTCTTGAGACTGTTGGCACAGTTCGTCCCTTGTCAGTTGTGCTCCTTCCATGGCTGAGTTTGACCTTCCCTCTTTGAGCTCTCCCTCTGCTAGATCGTGCCAAAGGCTATGGTATTCTGTCATCTTGGAATTGATCCCTGCATTTGCTAAGGCATCAGCCATCTTATTTGCCTTTCTGCGAATTGCTTGGAATGTGATCCCTTGCATGTTGCAGAGTTGACCTTGGAGATCCTGCAGTATTACCGACAGTCTCCAGCTTGGGGTCACTTTGTTTACCGTGCTCCCATCTAGAGTTTCTTTATCATCCTTATTATGATCTCCAAGTCGCCTTCCACTATTAGTGGTAGAAGTTTGTAGCGGCCAGCCAGAGTGAGGCCTTGGATGAGAGCGATTAGCTCTGCAGCGTTGCTGGTGTTCACTCCGAGATTGCCATGATAGATGAGGTGAATTGTGCCTGTGTGATCCCTTACTGCTCCCCCATAGCCAGCTATTCATGGGTTCTTTTTTGAAGCCCGTCGAAATTGAGTTTGAATGTATTGGAGGGTGGCAGAGTCCATTTGTCCTGCGTTGTTCCTTTGGAGACCCAGTTCTTTCCAGCAGGGTTGATCTTGGTTTGAAGATTTAGGATCTGAATAATTCTGGCATCATTCGGTGATGTGTTTCCCTCTATTTGCAATGTGCCCATGGCATTGACCGTTTCGGTGATAAGCTGTCACACTTTCCCAATCAACATGTTTACTGCCCGTGCTAAGTCTTTGAATATTCGTGCATTTCGTTCTTTCCAGAGGATCCAAGCTATTTCCCCCGGGATTAAGTTCCAGGCGTTGTTGACCAAGGGATTCGAGGATATGGAAGATCTCCACTTGCTGAGTGAGAGTTGGATGGAGTCTCTATTTCTGTCAGATTGTCTGAAGAACATGGCCATGTCATCCCACAGAGAGCAGGCCATGGGACATATATTGAGTCTGTGATTGAGAGTTTCCAGACCATCCTCGCAGAGTATACATCGTGAAGGGCCTATGAAGCCTCATTTTTGAAGATTGTCCCATGTGAGTGCCTTGTTGTGCATGTCCAGCCAGGAGAAAAGTGTGATTTTTGGCCATGTTCCTCTGTTCCAAAGGGTTTGCCAAATGTGGTCTGGTTGCGGATCCAAGGAGGTAGCCAAGATCTGATATCCTTCTTTGAGGTTGAACATTCCTTTGGGGTTTCTTCCCCATCTCAGGATGTCCTCTTTGTTGGATTTTAGGATTCTTTTTTTTTCCAAGTCTTGTAGAAGCTGGTCTACATTCATCGGGCCTACTTGAGTTTGCCATTTTTCTCTGGATAACCAACTTTGCCATGTGTTTGCCTTGCTCGCAGATTGCCAGTAGTCTGCTACTGTAACCTTGCCTACCTCCTGCATAGCTCTTTTAAGATTGTTCTAGTCTGGGTGTTCCAAGGGTGGAAGCTGCTGCCAGGCATCTTCGCAAAAGAGGGCAGTGTTTCCTTGGTGCACTTCCCGGAAGCTATGCTGCTGAACAATATGTCTATTTTCCTAGGCTTTGCTCCAGATGGGGGATCCTTGCATGGTTCCTGTGAGCCGAATGAGGTCTCTGTCCCTGAATTAGGTTGTGTACTTCGCTTTCCACAAGGTTCCCCAGAGGGAGTTAGGATTTTCTACCCATCTCCACCAGATTTTTGCTACTACGACCTTGCTTAATATCTTTGGGTCTCTGAGGCCCAAAACTCCCTCCATTTTTGGTTTTCAGATGTCTATCCATTTAATGAGGGCCCAATTGGATTGCTTAGAGGCTCCATTCCAAAGGAAGGATCACTTAATGCTTCAGATGGATTTGTACACCGCCTTAGGGGCTGCAAGTGCTGAAAACATGTATGCTGGCATGGTTTGTAGGACGGACATGATCAAGATCAGTCCGCTGGCCATGTTTAAGGCCCGGTAGGTTCAGGTGCTTAGCCTGGCTCTCATTTTCTTGAGGAGGGCTTCCCAGTTGGCAGATTTGTAGGCATATTCTGAGAGTGGTATGCCAAGGTATTTAGTTGAAAGGGAGTTCTTTTGAATCTTCAGAATTCTACTAAGATTTCTCTGCACAGGAATGGATGTGTTGAAGAATTTTTTTTTGGATTTGGAAAGATTGATTTCCATACCTGAGGCCTACAATAAAGTCTTTAACACTTTGCTGATGGTTCGAGCTTCCTGCACTATGGGGGTGCCCATGAGCATTGTATCATCTACAAATCACTGATGTGTTACTGTGAGTCCTTGGTGTGCTAGTTTGATGCCTTTGAGTTGATTCTGCTATTTTTCCTTGGCTAAAGATCTACCTAGCCCTTCTGCCATTATGATGAAGAGAAAAGGAGACAAGGGATCTCCTTACCTTATACCTCTGGATGGCGTGAAGGGCTGAAGGGGTCCTCCATTCAGCAGGATTGAAAAGAAAGCACTTGAGACCAATTCCATTATCCAATTTTTCCGTTGCCGACTAAATCCGAAAGCCTGGTGGATTGCTCTCATATATTACCAGCTGATTCTGTCAAAGGCCTTTGACAGGTCAAGCTGGATAAGCATGCCTGGAGTCTTGTTTGTTTTGAGAGAGTGCAGCACTTCCTGGGTGAGGATTATGCTGTCAGTGATCTGCCTACCTTCGACATAGCTGGTTTGCTCCTAAGAAATTATTGATGGGAGGAATAATTTAAGTATGCTACCCATCAGCTTGGAATGGATTTTGTAAAGGACATTACACAGGGCTATGGGGTGAAACTTGTCCAGGGAGTCAGCCTGGTCTGATTTGGGAATTGAGGTGAGGAAAGTGGCATTGATGGCAGGTAACACTTTTTTGGTTCTGTGAAAGTTCCTTACTAGGATTAGAAGGTCATATTTAATAATAGACCAGCAGGCTTTAAAAAATTCGATTGTAAAACCGTCCGGTCTGGGAGCCTTGTTTGTGGCCATAGTGAAGATTGTGTCTTCAATCTCCTGCTTGGTAAATTCCTTTAGAAGGAGGGAGTTTTGCTCCTCGGTAACTAGGCTGGGAATGGTAGCAGTAATTTCATTGATGACTTGGGTTCTGTCTAGGCTAGGGTCACTAAGAAGAGAGGTGAAATAAGAGTTGAGTTCATACCCAATATGCTCCCTTCAAAAGACTTGATCGCCATCAGTTTTTTTGAGGGAGAGGATGCGATTACAGGCTCTGTGCTGGATGGTGGACTTGTGAAAGAAGCTGGTGTTGCATTCTCCATGCTTTAGCCATTGCACCCTCGATTTTTATCTCCACAGCATCTCTTCCTGCTTTAATCATTCTTCCCATTGTATTTGCAGATCGTTTCCTGAGCTTTCCTTTCCTCATTGTGCCCTTCTTTGATCATTGTTTGCTGGAGAAGTGCCATTTTTTCCTCGAGTTCTTTTTTGGCTTGAAAAATGTCGCCAAAGGTGTTTTTTTTCCATCGTTTGAGGTTAGATTTTATGGTTTTGAGCTTCTGCTGGAAAATGTACATGATATTGTTGCTTCTTATGGTGGCTTGAGTCCACCAGCTTTGTATGTTTTACATGAACGTTGGGTGCTCTGTCCAAAAGGCCTCAAATCTGAAAGGTCTGTTGTGGGGCTTTTACAAATTGGTGAAGTGGATCTGCACTGGCCAGTGATCCGAGCCTCCTATAGGGAGAATGTTGGCCTCAATGTCGATATTTTGCAGCAGAATGGATTCGGACAAGAGGAACCGATCAAGCCTTGATGCTATCTGCCTGTTTCCTCCTTGCTTGTTATTCCAGGTATGCAGGTCATTGACTGTGGGGATGTCAGTGAGTTTGGATTCAGTAATAAAGGTGTTAAATGATTCTAAGTCCTTATCCAATTTTTGTAAGCCTCCTTTTTTCTCCGCTAGATTGGTGATCATATTGTAGTCTTCGCCTACAATCCAATGAGTTGCCCCATGGTGTTGTCTGACTTCGTCTAGGTCCAGCAGCATCTTCAGCTTTTCCTAGATTTTATGGGGTCCATACATGTTGGTGACGCAGATCGTTTGGCTTGATTCTGGAATGTTGAAGATGACCCATAATGAGTTCTTGGTGGACAGAGCATTTTGCAAGAAGAATTTGATTTTTTTCCAGAACGTTAGTAAACCTCCTGCTTGCCCAATGGCATCTATGCTTATGCATTGATGACTATTGTAAATGAGCTTTTTGAGCGTTTCTGTGCCCTTGGGAGAGAATTTATATTCTTGCAAAAGGACGATGTCTAGGTGCTGCGAGAATAAGCGGTTTTTCAGGATCCTTCTTTTGGTGGTGTCGTTAAGCCCCCTAATGTTCCAAGTTGTGATTTTCATTAAGCTATCTTTGGAGGCCCTGATTTTTCCTTCATTGATTAGATGTCTGCCTAGCTCTTGTATTTGCTGTCTTGTGGATTTGCATCCTCTTTTCCTGCCTAGTCCTTGTGGCTTGTATTGATCCAGATCTAGGTTGGCTTGAATGCCTGTTTGGTTGCTATTTCCCAATTTCTTTTTGGTTGTATTCTAGTTGATGTATTCCAACTGCAAGTATACCATTTTTATCTTCTCCAAGTGTTCTTGGGGAATGGCATCGACCCCCAGTTTGGACCATTGCTCATTGACCTTTTGGAGACCCAGATCTCCCAGGAGCTCCTCTAGAGGATTTCTTGAAGTGGTTGTGTAGGGCTGATCTGATTGTATTTCTGTGCATTGAGGGATTTGTAGTGAGGTGTGGCTGGTATTATTCTGGATGGGAGCAGATTCTATTTTTTTTGCGGTGCCTGGGCTTGGAATGAATCAGAGGTTGTGATTGGAGCGTTGATTGTAATCAAGGGTTGACTTGATAAAGTTAGATCACGATCAGTGGGGGCCTGTGAGACTTTAGGGTGCTCTGATGAGTCAAGATTGCTCAGAAATTCAAAGTTGTTTTGCTGGGTGGAGGGATTATTAGTGGGGTTAATATTGGTGGGGGGTTTTGGAGGCTTTTTTCCTTTCTTTCCTCTGTTATTTCTTGAGACTGTGGTGAAGCCAGGCGTTGGAGTAGCCACTTGTTCCTGTTGGGCCTGAGGCTGTGGTTGATTCGTAGAGCAGCTATGACTTAGATGTCCATGCTGTCGACATGTGCGGCATCTGAAAGGGATATTTCCGTAGTCAATGGTTTGCTTCCATTACACTCCTTTATGGATCAGCTCCATATGGTCTGGGAGGGGTCCTGAGGTGTCCATGTAAACACAGAGTCGAGCGTAGGTTGTGTACTTACCTTGTGATGTGAGATCTGAGGCTTTGATGAAGACTCCCAACTGGTTTCCTATGGCCTCCAAGATGCGTTTGTTCTAGTAATCCACAGGTAGAGAGTGAAAGTGAATCCATACTGGAACTTTCTTGAAATCTTCCTTCTCTGGAGCGAAGTTTGGCCTCCAGTACGTTATGTATAATCCTGCAGAGTTGTAGAAGTATGGGCCGCCTTCGAAGATGCAATCTCTATCGTCCTTGTGAGCGAAGATTACGGTGAAAAAGCCTCTCGATCCCAGCTGAAGATTGTAGTCCCCTTTGGGTTTCCATTTTTGGTTTATCCACCAGCATAGAGCCTTTTCATTAAGTCGAACCCCCATGAATCTGCAGATCAGGGCCTTCTTGCTCATATGGTCTCTTTATTCATCGATCCAAGGATCGTCAATGATTAGTCTAGGTATGTTCTTCAATATGGGCTTGCATGGGGATGGAACTTGCTCGCTGTGTTGACCTGGAGTTTGCCCTGCAGACGCAGATCCTTTGTGCACCGAATCATTGATGTGTTCCTCAGATTTGGAGCTAGATGGAATGTTGGAGGTGTCCGAGGGGATGCTACCGAATATGAAAGGCCTGAAGGTAGGGGGGTCGAACCCCCCCCTGAGGTATACATTGGAGGAATCAGGTGAGATTGCCTCTGATGGATCTGTCTTGCACGACCCAGAATGGCTGGCAGGCCTGCAGAGCTGAGATCGGGATTTGTAGAGTTTCGGCCCTATCGCCTCTTCTCAGAAGCCCACGCGCTCTCCTCTTGTTTGCTATTCCCTAACATTCTTGGTTATTCAAGTGGTCTTGTTGGTCCTTGTAGAACATTAAACATATCTGAATTAATTAATTGTTTGAAACATTTTATCTAATATTTTTCAGTATATTATTAATGAAAATTCAAAAATGAAACACATATTGGATTGATAGTAGTTTTGCATTCACCTCATTCATCCTTCTGCATTTTTTCCATCAAGATTTTACGCTCTTCTAGTCTTAGATCAAAAATAATCTTATCGAGCTTCATCATTTTGTGGCTCTGCATGATACAAACTAAAAAATACATATTATTTAAACTTACATATAGTTCAAAAATAATAATTCTTCTAAATAATTTACAAAGAACTTTCCTATTTTTCTTTTCTGGATGTGTTATCAGTATTTTTGTTACTTGAACTCTTGTTAGCCATTTCTTTATCAATATGAAACCTTTGTCATTCATTAATATCTTTTATAAATAAATGACATAATTTTCAGGTATTAAAAATAAAAAAATAAAAAATAAACGGTGCACCTTTTGCAATGTACAAACTGCACGTGTTGTGGTAGGTTCTTATAAATGCACTGCCAATACAGTAGAAACAATGTATGGTGCTCTTTGCCAACAAAGTGACTTTGTCTGTTAAATTAAAACCAGTGCACCAATTAAAATAAACATAAATTAATAAAAAAAAAATTTACCAAACAAGATTTTTTGTGGGTATGTGCCCAATGCGCTATATTACAATCGTGCGCCAATTCTCTATTTTAAACAGTGTGCACCAATTAAAAAAATATGTTTTTTTTAAACTGTGCAAGGGGAGACATGGATTGGGATCCAACTCTATGAGTAGTCCCACTAGTTAGATGGCATACACCTATGTATATAGCAATAAAAAGCCTATAAATCTAAAATGAAAAGCCTTAATTGTGAAGTCACATAAAGAAGAAGAAGAAGCAAGGGTTTAACATAGGAATGGATTTTTTTGTTTTTTCTTGAATTTTACCTAAATTTAAATAGGAATAGAGATATGATTTTGTTAATAAAATGCACATTATAATTTAAAATTTTTACTATGCATATATTAAACCTAATAGAAAATGTAAAAAAACAATTATTACAGTAAAATTTAACAATTTTACTATACTATAGTGTTTTTGTGTGAATCACCAGATGTTTCAAATTATGATTCTATAAATGGTGTTGTTGTTCGAAAGTATTTTGATTCTCCATAGTGCTCTCATGATCTCTTTCTCCAAGTATGTCTCTCGTGCAAATCCCTCCCTCAAAAATATTTCAAAAATAATGAAATAATGAATATATTTTACTATTTAAAGAATTTTTTTATGAAACTATATTCTCGAAAATAATTTTGTTGCCCATTTTTCATTTTACCGCTTTTTTTTTCACTTTAGAAAAAAAATTTGTGTGTTTTCTTCCCTATATTTGGTGCATCTATAACTAACATCACTAGTGCATCCGTTAATAAAATCGCACCTGTGCAGTTAAGATTACATTAGCACCGATAACAATATGTCCATTTTTAAGGCAACGGAATTACTCTTAGGTATGTACACCAAAATGTATTGTTGATGTTGCTCAAATGCATGGATAACATCTCATAATTATATGAAATTGAAAATTCTTCGAAATCTAACTCGTTCCATAATATTTCTCAAAGTCCATCGCGGAGTTCTCCCTATCCATATATAGACGTAATTACTTCATATTCTCTTTATATATTCACTATCTAATTGAATTTATTTATTTTATCCATGGAAATCAAGAGAATAAAATTAATGTATACAAATTTGCAGGTTCATGCAGATTTAGAATCAAGTTAAGATGCACAAAATATTCAAACAGTTCCAAAAAGTTAGAATCTCTTATCAAGAGCAGCATACCGCAATGCGTAGTTAGTAGATGAAAATGGATAGCCACTTCACCCTGCCAATTGTAACACTCCATCTTATAGCCACAATCCTCAGACAATGATGGTAATAATATTTTTTGGTATAATTTAATTATTTCAAAGTCAAAACAATTAATCATGCATTGACATGATTACTAATTGATATCATCAATTTGGTACTAATCATGTTCAAATAATTTTTTTAAAATTATTAGCATTCCAGTGATGATGAATGATCTATGTACCATCTTCTGTTCCACCCCACAAAAAATTCAAATCGAGAGAGGGATGAATTAAGAGAAAAAATTGGAGAGGAAAAATGCCAAGAATTGTTGAATCAACCACCTATTCAATTCCCACTACGTCCGGAATCACCAATTAGGAACGACTACACCAATAGTAGTTATCCATAACCTGGAAATGGAGGCAATCAAATATAGGTTGGTATGGATGAATACTTAAGGGATATGACTACCATGGAGCTAATTTTTTTATATGCATTCCAAAATGATGATCAGCTAGGGTATGATGCTCATATGGTTGATACCTTTCTCGAAAGCCTTAAATTTCTATCCATCACCCCTCTCTTTGGACGTAGCGGTTAGTCAAAGTCTATCGAGTTGGGGACAATGATGTTAATGTACCACTTAAAAGCAAAGTTTGGCTTGTAAAATGCATGTTTCTTGAAATTTTGAGGTAATTGACCATCAAGTCCCTTATATTTTGAGAAATATAATCACATAATCAACATTACAAATGGTCAATTTTATGAACGTTAATAATTGTCGGCATTAATGTACATTTAATATTTTCCATGACCAGCTATAGGTTATTAAAAGATAAGGTTCTTCCGAGTGATAATGTCTTGCCCGATAGCTGCAAAGAGGCAAGAAATAGTTGAAAATGTTGGGTCTCGAGTACATATCATATCATGCACGTCAAAATGAATGTATTCTATATATATTAGAATATGTAGACAAAGAGATATGTTTGAAATTTAGCCATGACAGGTATGTTAAATCAAAAAAAGAAGGGAAAATCAAGTGGTCCTCCTTTTAAGATATTTAGGCACATGCCTATAATCCCAAGGATTCAAAGGCTTTTTAATTGCAAAGAATTAGCTATGTTGCGGGGATGGCATGCATCACACACAAGTGAGTTGGGAGTTATGATAATCCCAACAGATTCAATTTCCATGAAGTATATAGAGGATACATGACCCGAAAACTTCAAGGACAAAGTACAAAGTCTACGACTCATCATATCCATGGATGGATTCAACCCATATTCCCTCCAAAACATCAACTATTATTTTTTTCCTGTAGTAGTGATCAATAATGAACATCTTATGATGGCTCTCGTAGTCCATGGTAGGAGACAAGTGAATAATATGGATGTCTACTTAAAAACAGTGGTAGATGAATTGAAGGAAATATGGGATGGATACATGTATACGATGTATCAAGACCTGTCACACTAGAGAGGAGTTTTACGTTGTATAGAATATGTGCTTACATGACACATGATTATCCATGATTATGAATTTTCTCTGGTAAAATTCATATTTATTGATTTGTTTATACACGTAACAATATTCTTTCGCATATTAGTTATTTAATTCATTGTAATTGTTTTCATCTTCATGATATTTTTAAATGTGCCATGCATATTGTATACAATAATTTCATAGGTCTTGTAACAAAAAATATTATGGATGTAAATATTGTGGACCTTTCGTCAAAGCTAGATGGCTCAATGACCTACGAAAGCGAGTGTATGACTGCTCCAAGGTATTCCTCCTAGAAGAGCACCCTTACAGAAGAGAAACATCCTCTTTCAATGGTAAATGATATAGAACCCAAAGGCCTGCAATAATGACACCAGCTAAATGGGTTAGAGCATATGAGAGAGAGATGGAGGAGTTCATAGAAATGTTCGATGCAAATGGGAAACCTATTTTCAATGATCCAAATTTCTTGACACCTATGTTGAGAAAGTTCCGATTGGGATGAAAAGGAAATCCATCTTTTATAACCTCCCATATTGGGAGCATCTTAAGATTACCGACTTATTAGATCCCATGCACTTATTAAAAAATGTTTCATCTTCTTTTTGAAGGCAAATATCATCAAAAAATAGTGACACATTGGTTGTTAGGAAATATATTATTACTTCAAAAAATAGAAAGAAACATTGGCTAAGACAATAAGAAAGTATAGGATCAGAGGCAACTAGTCCCACTAGTTGGTTTTTCAAAGAAGGTGATGTCTCATGGATTTAACAAAATATGATCTTTCTTTGGAAAAGGAATTTATAATGGGTGTGAGGGTTCCATATTCATATGCATCTTGACTAAGGTGCTGCTTCACCATGGAAGAGAAATTTTCAGGGTTGAAATCGCATGACCATTTCAATCTTCTAAGAGTATGTATAATGTCAAAAGAATGATTTTATTATTTGTTATATTAATAAATTTTATCCCATGTGGGGATCATAAAACATAACTAATTTTTTATATTATTAAATATGTTTATAACTTGTAGTGTCATTATCCTTTGATCGTGCATGAATGTGTGAAACATGACTTCCCGTAAGACCTAGGATGTTCCATATTTAAATTATATGCATTTTTATGTTGGATCACGTCAAAGGAGATTCATGTGGCTAGCATTCCATAGTGGCGTCAAGAGATAATTGAGATTATTTGTATGTTTTAGAAGGAACTACCAACGAGTTTGATGGACTTAAAGGTTCATCTACTAATTCACGTAGTAGATGAGGTTAAATTAGTTAGGGTGGTGTCTTGTCGTTGGATGTTCTTCTTAGAGAGGTACATGAGGAAATTGAAAGGTTTTGTTTGACGAAGGGAAAAACACGAGGGGTCTATGGTAGAGGAATAAATATCGTATGAGTCTTTATTTTATGCTAGTAATTACATCAATTAGATCGAAAACATAAATTGTGCGATATTTTGGGATGATGAAGGGGATGAAGGAAAAAGAGAAGGGGAGATTCTCCAAACGAATGAGAGAAGGCGCTTGAAAAAGATTAAGCAACTTATACTTTTTCAAATTTACACTAAGTAAATATTCACGTTGAACTTCGATATAATTTATATTTTGATCTCATATGCACTATATTTCATTTTGATTTCATTAGTGAATGCATAAATTGAAGTAATCAATAAATTTGTTCTTTACAATTCTGAAGTGACACAACCATGTGTCGCATTGTATGAAAAAAAGAGGATGAAATGGGATAGTGACAGGAAAGAATTAAGATGGTTGAATGGTAGAAGTGTGCCTTATCCTAATCATTTAAATTAAAATATGCCAATTATATGCCCGAATAGCTGGGTTGCTGACCAAGTCAAAGAGAAATATGGTGCAACCGGTCATTAGCCGCGTGTTGAAGAAGATGCACTAAACATAGGGATTGGGTGCAACAACTTAGTAATAATCTATTTATGTAAATTTTAAACTTAGTAATGTACCTATGAAATGTAACATCTATATTTCATATTTTAACAGTTGGGTTATTATAAGAGACATGATGAAACTATGATTTTTTAACTTTTTTATAGGTGAATTTTTTCACATCTATGTGGGCATAAGGTCACCATTTTCACATAGAAAATGCCGATGATAGACACATGACAGAAGAATTTGGAGTGGAAGTCGAGTTCGATAAATATAGTCGAGATAGCCATCGTGATCAAAACCTAGTATGAGGGACGTTAGGTTACGTCAGAAAGATATAAGAGATCATTGAAGCGGAATTCTGTTATTTCCAATTTGTTATTTTTAGGTGCAAGTAGTGGAATGCCTTTTATCATAATAATGTAAAGGAAGATCATGATAGTAGGCTGATATGTATCAACTCTAGAAAGATGTGGGATGAAGCTAAGGAGTCTTATGTTTTCCCCAAACACTGCAACCAGTTGTTTTTGTACCCAGATGTGTTGGACAGGGATTGATCATTTGTATTGAGACATGACTCAAGATCAAAACATAATTTTCAGAACAATATTGTTATCATGCCCAGCGAGCTGGAACATAACGAGGGTGATCATGAGAACAGAGAGTGATATGGTGCATGTGTTATTTCATCATTTATACTATTTAATATGGGTTTTTATAAAGAATAAGACTTAGCCTTAAACTACAACTCTTTTTTTCGAAACATTATAATATTTATTTTGAATTAATTGGTTTGCATTGTGTTAATGTTAAAATCATTTCACTTGATAATTTGCAATTTTTTTGATTTGAAAACAATACATTATATAAAGTTCTTTCTTTTTATGTGAATTCCTTAAATCATACAACTATTTGATTGCTTTAATTGTGTGTGAATGATATCTTCAAAATTTTAAAAAAATGTATTAATGCATACTTTTATTTTTATTATGTAAGATAATAATAAAATAATGATAATTATAAAAATGAATTTATTTTCATTATTTTCTAAACTTGATCATGTTACACAAATTCATATTATTGTATATTTATTATTTTACAATTATTTATGCTCATACAATTTTACAAAATCATGACAATACATACAACTACAATTAACATTTTGGAATTTTGCAATACAATTACAATTATAATTATAATTTTACAAATATTTTACATACAATTACAATTAAAATTACAATTAAAAGTACAATTACAATTACAATTTTACAATTTTACATACAATTACAATTAAAATTTCAATTACACTGACAATTACAATTTTGAAATTGTACACACAATTACAATTAAAATTACAATTACAATCGTGATACATACAATTACACAATTTTACAATTACCAATAGATAATATTTAACAAATATCATGATTTAATATAAAAAATAAACATCACAATCATGATAACCATCATACAAACATCATATTCTAAAATACACATTCCTATTCGCTAACATCATCTAATCATCGTGATTAGGATCATCTAATAAAAGACAAGAATTGTATAACATCATCACAACACAAACTTCAAATATACATCTCATGTCCAATAATTACTATCACATACACATATATCTCGAAGCACATTAAATGAACATATCTCACGTGACCTAAGAATATACACATCATGATGAACACAAGCATGTAAATTAAGTACATGAACATGAACATAAAATATATACACAATATATATATAACTGTATAATGTCAATAATATACAAATATAATATAATTACTTATAAATGTCAAATATCTAGTGGTACTACATCAATGGTATTACTAGTCAATGCCTACTGATCATCTAGTGCAGTCTACAAAGGAAATACCTTCTCATGAGTTGTCGATGGTGCAACCTACTAAGTCGATGGTGTGGTCTAATCATATGGACCTTCCTACACAGGACCAAGTGCCTGTTGAGTCGACGAGCGTGTCTTCTAAGGATGAAGTGCGTCCTGATATGGTGCAGAATGCTCAGAAGATGCATGTTGATCAAGAATCGATGTTGGATTCTCATCTTTTATGTTAAGTGAAGCAGGAGGAGGTGGACTACTAAAATTATGATTAATCTCCTCGTGATCATGATAATCAAATCAACTACTATGTCTCGCATCTCAACGATTCTTATCCCTCCTATTCGCTAGTACTCTAGAACCTCCAACGATATTACATATAAGGGCCATCATATGGTGAGGCATGTCTCTCCAAATATCTATGACCCTACGATCAACCTGGATCACTCTGATCATAGTAGGGAAAAAACCCTCATCAACCAAGAACCGATGCAGTTAGTCACCCAACTCCATCCTAAATCGAGTGTTCGTCGTATACTGTACCCTTGCGGGTAACCGGACCCAAGGATTAGGCCTTTCACCCTAATCGGCCTCCTTCACCATATCCTCGCCATGATCTACACTTGGATCATTCGGTGGGGGTGGAATCATTTCCCCAACTAATGGGCCAATATGTAGAAAATATATAGTACACAACAATAATTAGACAATTTCATTAAAAAATTTAATAAAAAAAGTTAAATAATGTGTTAGAATAAATTTTATTCTAATTAATTAATTATGACAATAAAATGAAACTCTATTAATTTAAAGAAACAATAATATTACCCATCGCATTTGGTGGCTCATTGTGTGTGAAGAGGATGTTTGTACTCACTCGCCAATCCAAACTGGCATACAGAGACAAAACCATCACGAACAACTAATCATGAGCGCTATCTAGAAACTCTAGTGCAACAATAGATATCCTTGCCGAAAAGTCAGACATGCCCCTCCTTTGCACCATCTATCTCCACATCTGTATTAGTACACGCAACATCCACCTATGAGGCTGTCGAAAAAAATTATGCCTCGTTTCCAGAAACCTCTAAAAAAATAAACAAGTAACTCTGAAGCAAAAATGAAGGTCAACCTCCCACATGCCTAAGAAGGAAATCTATCTAATGCTATACAAAACTACCACAAAAAAATCACAGAGAATCTCATAGGTCGTCGCGTCTGGAATAAAAAATAAACATAAAATAAAAGTGTGCAACCAATGCACTGCCTGTTAGTAGTATGGTGTGCATTGTTCGTCGGTAGAGTTGAGGGCCTCCTCACCTCCTCTAGACCAAATGAAGAGATGTGTAGCTGACCAACGAACACTTGAAAATTTATAGGAGAAAGTATGCCATCCCTAATGTATCTCTAGGAGTACGCCAAAATAGTCCCTATTGCATAACCGATGGGGAAATCTGGTAACTAGGGAAAATCCAACCCTCTCCTAGATAGGATAGTAATAAAATATATGTAATCCTTAGTGGCCTCGTACCACTAGCCAGGACCGAGCCATAAATCTTGTCGGTGGGCATCCCAACTGTAGAACAGATGTCCCAATAAACCACTGTGCTCCTTCAGGGATGTAGCCTCCTTGTAGAACTTGAGGAGGCCTACCTCCCTTAGGAGAAACTGGGTGGCTACCATAATAGGGAAAGGGTACAAAATTCTCTCCCTCTCTCATACCTCCCATAGATGAATCATGTTATAATGGTTCTCCACATGCTTTTCTTGTTCCTTTTTCTCTCTTTGTTGACATTGTTGAAATATTCACATATTAAATACATTTTTTTATTAAATGAGAAATGCATTTATATATATATATATATATATATATATATATATATATATATATATATATATATATATATATATATATATATATATAATTTTTATTGATAAAAAAAATACTCGGTGCACCAAAAAAAACAGTAACGCAGCATTACCGGTGCATACTTATTTATCACGCATTGCTTCCTATGCGCATGAAAAATTTTCGTGCACTGCACAAATAGGAAATATTTTTTTGCAGTGCGTTGACCAAACTAACCACACCGTCGTGTTATTTTTAAATTTTTTATCGGTGCACGTTTTATCAGTACTACAAAATGAACCGACGCAGTTTCTATTAGCATCATTTGTAGTGCGGCCTGAAAATTTATAGGCAACATCGTGAATGTTGCGAGCCAAACGGCTTGAACGCACCCTACATAATTTTTTTTTTAAACAGTAAATTTTAAGTTAATTTTAAATTTTAATCCACTAAAAGGTTTACTTATTGAGAAAAATGTAGATTACCTATACATTTTCACGTCGAGGAGACATCATTACTGAGGAATACCAAAAAGAAAAAAATTCCATCATTTTTAAAAATTTGAACTGCACACAGTGAGAAATGGATGATAGCACTGCGGGAAATGGGAGCACCGATGGAAGGGCACCTTAGAGAAGATAAACTCACACTAGTTCTTGAGAGGTATAGAGCATTCAAAAAGTAAAAATGAGTTTTCTACGACCGGTAATGTTTTTTAAATTAACCTTTTTTTGGTGCTCTGAATTTTGAGACGCACTGGGTGGTTTTATCAATTGTGCACGACACATCATTACGGTGCGCTTGATTATGGAGATGCACCAAGCCAATTTATATTTATTTCACTGGTGCGATAGAGTACTTAGACACACCGGGTTGGTTTGTACAAAAAGCATGATGTCTCAGTATGCCAATTCAGTGTACGTGCAAGTGCGCTTTTGATAAAAAACATTGGGTCATTTTATGGTTAGAAACGCATAGGAAAAAAAAATCATTCGCAAAAATCTCCACCCGGCAACCTCCTCTAGTGACCTCCACTACAAATAGATATCTGGGCTATTTTTATGGGGGCTTCTTGAAAAATATCCGCTAGAGGGTATTTCCTTGTAGTGAACGTAGATAATTTTATGGATCATATACATCAAGTCTTATTGTTTAAATTTTATTCATACATATAAATCGTATACTATGATTTTAGTTAACTATTATGTCAAGATAGGGTCGTTGAGTATAATTTTGGGATGAGGTTTCATGATATGATGATCCAGATGTGGTTTTTATTTATATAGTTGTTATGATAGTGATGTTGTATGCTCATGATGAGTATGATATGCATAGGGATTATGATGTTATGTTGAGGTATATTGACATGTGGTTCATTTATTATATAATGAGGTCTTTGATGTTGAATTTTTATGTTATAACATAGAAGGATGTTATGATGTGAACTATGTGGTAAATGTACATAGATGTATGACATCAGAAATTTTATGATAACAATGATGTTATGTTCTCATCATGACATGAAAAATTTGGCATGTGGATTATTTTCTATGATAATATGATGTTATATCTAATTCATTGGATGTATATTGAAATATGGTGTGTAACACCCCCTTCCCACATCCACCAAAGCAACTAGCCAACCAATGTAAATATTCTACAAGAGGCTACTATAATGAGATTCAATCTCCTTGATGCCATTGAGGAAGTGGAACTAATGGGAGCACGAAATATAGACATTGTACATAATCAATGATGCCACTAGGAGCTAACCCAACCTTCCAAGCCTCTTACCCCTCGATCACACTGACCTTTTGGTCTCTTTGAGCCATAGTTGTAGGAATAGAACTGCATTCCATCAGCTAGGAGGTTACAGCCACACGAATAACACTGTAAGACAGTGGCTAGGTCCCCAATTGCTTAGTTATGTGCCTACGAATATCATATTTGAACCACCCTTTTAGGGCCACAACCTAGGTCACTGCCAAAAACATCATTAAAACTAAAGGGATGATAAATAACAACATGAAAATAATATGAAAGTAATAACATCAACAATAAATCATATGTGCCCCTACTAGCGATGACGGGCATTGTGTAAAACATATCACAAACATTTAATATACATGTGTAAACAATAGATTTAGGCATATGATTCTCATACTTATCCCTTACATAATTGGTTGTAATACAATCTATTTGAGCATAGATACATTGTGTATTCAGTTACAAGTAAAAACATGAATATAACCATACATCATTGCTCATAAAATGAATTCTTATAACTAGCATAATAACAACATAAATACAATGGATACAGCCACAAAAAAATCCATACTTAAACCAATGCATTTGAATACCAAATACCAAAGGAATGAGCTCTTCATTACTAAATGTGAAAATGAACTGGAGATGGGACTTCCATGTTCCATCCGACCATAGATTGGTTGGTCCAAGTCTCACTTCATCCAATCACCCTCGTACGATATTCCAAGCATAAATGTGGTATCTCATCAAACAAATAAATCAAAATCAATCCACAACATTCGAAGGCCAAGCCATCTCAACCCTTAACTAGTGATTCCACCTCATGGTCAAAAATCACAACCATCAAGGATTAGTCTCTATCATGGTTTTTTAATGGCTCCACAGTGTTTGTTCCAACTAGGGTTTCCAGGACTAGTAACTCAAGCCCAACTATTACACAGCTTCGAGAGTGTTTTTCCAGCTAGGGCTTTGAGGACTATTAACTGAACCCATCTAGGGATTGTAGAGAATTTTTCCAACTAAGGCTTCTAGGAATAGTAACCAAACCTATAGTTTTCTATCAGAATTCTAAAGCATTTGTCCAATGAGGGATTGGAGGAGCTAATAACTCGATCCAAAAATAAAGGAATCATGAGAACCAAACAGAAAACAATCAACAAAAATAATCTCAAAACACCATGGCTATCCAGGAAATGCAAGGGATAGGAAAATCCACATGCATACACAATTCATAAAAAAACTTGTGAGGAAAACATACATGAAACTCGGTACCTACAATCAAATCTCGTTGTAGTTGTTGATCTTGATCTTCACATGCAATTTTCTACTCTTCCTTTGCCTTCTTAATCCAAATCACAAAGTATCCACACTCTCCAAGTGTGCTCCCAGATAACTCTAAGCATCCATGTGTATCAGTGAGAGAGAGAGAAAATAATGAGAGAGCTCCAAAAATTCACTAATAAAATATTTGAGTCAAAACATATCCAAATTATCCTCAGCAACCTTTTTATCAATGAGGCATACATTTTCTTCATTTTCTATTATTTTCCTTAATTTTCCTCCTCACATACAACCTATGACCTTTCACCTTCCTTTTCTCCTATTTTCCTTTATTTTTATAAATAAAATAACATTTAATGCCTCATGCCTTTTCAATAGATTTTTCATTGCCTTTAGAAATTTCCTTTAGCCATAATAACTAAAATGGACACTTGCTAGGATGTTTACCCCATCATTTAGCTTGGAATACATGTCCCATCAACTACGGTCTTATATTTTTTACTTTATTAACTTTTATTAAATGGAATTTCACCAGGGGTGTTAGATAACCCTTTGCGTTGGGAGAACACTCTCCTTAGTGTTCAATGACACCTACCAACCTACAACCTACTAAAAACAAAACATACTCCCTATGGAGCATTATCAGTACTACACAAGGACCCGGTGCAGTTTCCATTAGCATCATTCGCAGTGCAGCCTGTAAATTTATATGCAACATCCTAAAAGGTGTGAGCCAAATGGCTCGAATGCACCGTGCATAATTTTTTGTTTTTTAAACGATAAATTTTAAGTTAATTTTAAATTTTAATCCACTAAAAGATTTAGTTATTGAGAAAATTGTAGGTTACCTGTACATTTTCATGTTGAGGAGACATCATTGCTGAGGAATTCAAAAAAAATAAAAAATTCCCATTGTTTTTAAAAATTTGAACTCCACACAGTGAGCAATGGACAACAGTAGTGCATGAAATGGGAGCACTGATGGGAGGGTGCCTTAGAGAAGACAAACTCACACCAGTGCTTGAGAGGTATAGAGAATTGAAAAAGTAAAAATGAGTTTTTTACGACCAGTAAGGTTTTTTAAATTAACCCTTTTTCGGTGCGCTCGATTTTGATATGCACCGGGCGGTTTTATCTATGGTGCACCGCACATCGTTATGGTGCGTTGGATTATGGAGATGCATCAGGCTAGTTTTTAAGTGTTGCATGAGTATGATAGAGTACTTTGACACACCAGGTTGTTTTGTACGAAAATCATGATGTCTCAGCGTGCCAATTCAGAGTACGCAGAGGTGTGATTTTGATAAAACACATGGGTGCATTTTATGGTTAGAAACGCATCGAAAAAAAAACATCCGCAAAAATCTCCACCTACCAACCTCCTATAGTTACCTCCACTACAAACATATATTTGGGCTATTTTTATGAGGGCTTCATGAAAAACATCTACTAGAGGTTATTTTCCTTGTAGTGAAGGTAGACAATTTTATGGATCATATACATCAAGTCTTATTGCTTAAATTTTATTGATACATGTAAATCATACACTATGATTTCAGTTAACTATTATGTCAAAATAGGGTCGTTGAGTATAATGTTGGGATGAAGTTTCATGATATGATGATGTAGATGTGGTTCTAATTTATGTAATTGTTATGATAATGATGTTGTATTCTTACGATGAATATGATATGCATAGGGATTATGTTGTTATGTTGAGGTATATTGACATGTGGTTCATTTATTATGCAAATATGTCTTTGATGTTGAATGTTGATGTTATAATGTAGAAGGATGTTATCAAGTGAAGTATTTGGTAATTGTATCTAGGTTTATGACATCATAAATTTTATGATAACAATGATGTTATGTTCTCATGATGACATACAACATTTGGAATTTGGCATAGCTAATGCATTGAATGTATATTAAGATGTGGTGTGTAACACCCCCTACCCACATCCACCCAAGAAACCGTCCAAACAACATAAATATGCTACAAGAGGCTACTATAATGAGAGTCAACCTCCTTGATTCCATGGAGGAAGTGGAACTAATGGGAGCATGAAATATAGACCTTCTACATCATCAATGACACCCCTAGGAGCTAACCCAACCTTCCAAGCCTCTTACCCCTCAATCACACTGACCTTTTGGTCTCTTTTAGCCATAGTTAGAAGAATAGAATTAGATTCCACTAGCTAGGAGATTATAGCTACACGAATAACACTGCAATCCAGTGTCTAGGTCCCTAATTGCTTAGTTATGTCCCTAAAAATCTCGAATTTCAGCCACCTTTTTAGGGCCAGATCCCAAGTCACTACCCAAAACTTCATGAAAACTTAAGAGATGATAAATAACAACATGAAAATGATATGAAAGAAATAACATCAACAATAACTCATATGTGCCCCTACTAGCCATGACGGGCATTGTGCAACACATATCACAAAAATTTAATCTACATGTGTAAACAATAGATTCAAGAATAAGAGTCTCATACCTATTTAATAATAAATAAGAAGCATTTATCCCTTACGTAATTAGTTGTAATACAATCTATTTAACCATAGATACATTGTGTATTCATTTACAAGTAAAAACATGAATATAACCATACATCATCACTCATAAAATGAATGCTTATAACTAGCATAATAAAAACATAAATACAATGGATACAGCCAAAATAAAATCCATACCTAAACCAATATATTTAAATACCAAAAAACAAAGGAATGAGCTCTTCATTACTGAATGTGAAAATGATCCAGAGATGGGACTTCCGTGTTCCACCTGACCATAGATTGGTTGGGCTTAGTCTCACATCATCGAATCACCCTCATACGATATTCCAAGCATGAATGTGGTATCTCATCAAAAAAATCAATAAAAATCAATCCATGACTTCCAAAGGAAAAGCCATCTCAACCCCCAACCAGTGATTCCACCTCACGGTCATAAATCACAACCATCAAGGATTGGTCTCTATCCAATTTGTTTAATGGCTCCAGAGTTTTTGGTCCAACTAGTGTTTCCATGACTAGTAACTCAAGCCCAACTATTACAAGGATTCTAGAGTGTTTCTGTATTTGGGGTTTTTAGGACTAGTAACTAAATCCACCTAGGGATTCTGGAGAGTTTTTCCATCTAAGGCTTCAAGGACTAGTAACTCAACCTATAATTGTCTATCAGCATTCTAAAGCATTTATCTAACAAGGGATTGGAGGAACCAATAACTCAAACCAAAAATAATGGAATCACAAGAACCAACCAGAAAACAATCAATGGAAATAATCCCACAACACCATGGCTATCCAGGAAATGGAAAGGCTAGGAAAATTCACATGCATACACAATGCATGAAAAAAATGGTGAGGAAAACATACATGAAATTCGGTACCTACAATCGAATCTCATTGTAGCTGATGATCTTGATGTCCACTTGGAATTTCCTACTCTTCCTTTGCATTCTTGATCCAAATCACAAAGTATCTAGATTATCCAAGAGTGCTCCATGAAAACTCTAGGCATCTATGTGTATCAGAGAGAGAGAGAGAGAAAATAATGAGAGAGCTCCAAAAATTCACTAATAAAATCTTTGAGACAAAACATATCCAACTGATCCTTGGAAACCTTTTTATCAATGAGACGTACATTTTCTTCATTTTCCATTACTTTCCTCCTCACATGAAACCTATGAACTTTCACCTTCATTTTCTCCTATTTTCCATTATTTTCATGAATAAAATGCCAATTAATGCCTCATACCTTTCCAATGCATTTTCCATTGCCTTTGGAAATTTCCTTTAGCCATAATAACTGAAATGAACACCTTCTAGGATTTTTAACCCACCATTGAACTTGGAATACACATCCCATCAACCACAATCTTATATTTTTTACTTTATCAACTTTTATTAAATGGAATTTCACTTGGGGTGTTACAGAACCCTCCCCCTTGGGAGAACATTGTCCTCAGTGTGCAATGACACCTACCAACATCCAACCTGCTAAAAACAAAACATAATCCATATGGAGCTTTATAAAATAGATTGTTGTAGTATTTACAATTAATAACATGCTCAAAATAAAAACACATCATGAAAATCATACTGTAAACTACATATTTATAACATAACTCATTACAATATTAACAATAATATACACATGTACAAATATGCACATTTTCTCAACCAGAAAATAGAAGGGTACAATGCATGTATATGCAAAAATAGAATCCAGAGGCTGACCACTCCACCCTCACATTAATACCAGGATTCTCCTCCTTCCCATTAATTCCATAATCCACTTTGAAAGTCAAAGTCTTCATCTAATGTCTAGCGCTACAATACTTCACTATTGTACTCTTAGTGGAACAATTACTCATGCATTGTTCCAGGGCATGCTCCCATTGTAAATCTGATTCCATATGGAAATGCTAATGAACAAAACAAATCCATCCCTAACCTTCCATTCTTTGCTACACACAAACTCAGGCAATATGGTCACCCCCTTCCCTGTAGTAACTCACCTTCCATGTTTTTCTTGCACCCCCATCTCGGGCAGTCCATCCCATGGAAATGCTTCTTCACATCAGAAGGTCAATAAACCAAGGCATATACCTACTTCAAAACCATCATACTAGCCATAACATGCTCATGGAAATCAATGAACACTATTGGATACCAGTTTCACACAATGGCCCTACTCCTGAAGTGCTTTACTAGCATATTGCCACCTATTTCAATTCATTTTGTTATTGTTGCTAATTCTTGTAGTCAGTCTCAACCATCAAAGGAGACATGTTCATGCATTCCTGTACCAAGAACATAAGCCCCATTAGACTTTAAATTAATTGAAATAAACTAAAATCATACCTCATTGGTAGCTTATCAACAAGGTACACTTGCAATCTTCTTCACTTTGTATCACAACAAGTCAAACTAGTTGTTTGAGAAAATATCATGTATAAACATATCATATCTAGTTAGCTCAAAACACAACCATAATTGGTAAAAATCATGAATCACATGAAAAAATAGTAAACCATACCCATATTTCACACGTGATCATCAGAAACTGGAATCATTGATATCATATATAATAAAAATAAAATAAAATACGAATATTTATCCTTTATCCATCCTTAATTCTATCTTTGTTCTTTCTGTACACACACTGGAACGGTTGCCATGCCCTAAAAACACTAGTGCCTTCTCTTCAAATATGTACACATACACATACTGTAAAACATGTACATTAACAGAAGGCGTACAACAACGCATAATATATAAACTCACACTGGCATATGATACATAGACCTAATCTAGTGTATAACAGGACACAATACATACACCTACACCAACAAAAAACACATACACCTACACCCACCATTAAACATATACAATACATATACACACACCTAGTGTACATCACAACACATACACCTACACTAGATGTAGAATACACCACAATTCATATACATATACAAAGTACAACAGAACATATACACATGTCACGATACCATGACTACAACATACATATACATAATATCACATTCCTGCAAC
Source organism: Pinus albicaulis (assembly GCA_034641835.2). Lineage (NCBI taxonomy): Eukaryota > Viridiplantae > Streptophyta > Pinopsida > Pinales > Pinaceae > Pinus > Pinus albicaulis. The sequence continues at coordinate 423,389,355 of CM076582.1, forward strand.
AGAACATTTATGACATGCACAAAATACCACATTTATACCAATACCCTATGCACAACATGTACACAGTACCACTTGTATGTAATACTACATGCACAATGTGTGCACACCATCAGATGTACACGAAACAACTTGAAAAACATGTACACAATGCCGAATGTACACTGTACAAACTCCACAATGTATAAACAACACCAAATGTACACTGCACCACATGTACAATGTATACACAATATCACATGTACACAACACTGTATGCACGACATTTACATGACACTACATGTACACAATGCCACATGCATGACATGTACACGACACCACCTGCACACAAAACCACATGTACAACATGTACACAACACCATATGTATATTCATGCATACAATGACATATGTACATAGAACCATATGTACAACATTCACACAACACCATATGTACATAGCACTAAATTTACAACATGTACATAACATCACATGTACACAACACTGCATATCTAACATTCACACAACACCACATATCTAACATGCTCATAGTACAATATGTACACTACACTACATATCCAACATGTAAATTTCACCCTCTATACCTATTATTGCATATGAAATATATACATAGCACCATATATATACAATAGTAATAAAAAATCATATATACACAATACTACATATGCTACATGTATATATAACCATAGGTACAATTAATAAATACACAACATGTGCAACATATACATAATAATAGGACTACACATCCGTAGACCACACATTGACCCCATGAGAAACCTTTATTCTAGTGTCTCCCCACTATCCATGCTTATCATAGCATGTCGTAAATCACACTACTTTCACTTTTCTGATGTACATCTCAACATTACCTTTGCATAACATAAACATATGCATAATACATGCATATAATATCAATTCATGTCCACATGATACTTACCTCATAGATATGTTAGGGTTACTCTTCATTTGACTCTTACATTACCTATTGGGTACCACAAAGTGCTCCCTAAGCACCATTGAATTTCCTCTTTCCCAACCAATTCCAAAGACACTCAAACATAAAAGGAAAGAACAATAACAAAAATAAGAAAACCATGGAAAAATAATAGCAATATGACACCGCAACTAAGTTGCAAGGCCTTGCACCAGACATTAAAAAAACTACAAATCAAGCACAAGAAGATCAAAAAGACCAAAAACACAAGATTGGCAACAAATACCATGACTCAATTCCCTATGGGTTCCCAAATCTTCCAAGGGAAAGCTTAGCCTGAGCCTTCTTCAATATTTCATGGCAATATCTTTCCAAGAAATCCCACGCATCATACTTCCATAACCACATAATTGTCAATACATAAATAAATATTCCAATATACATGTCAAATACATGTTCATGACTATAGCACATACATCCACATAATGTTAGAAAAAATCAAGCCAAAAATCAAGCCAATCATATCTATTGACTAAAATTAGCCTCTACCAAGACTAACAGTCATATCATATTCAACTAGTAATCGAAATCACAATACTATAACTATCACCTACTTATACCTAAGTACATATTAGCTATGCCAAGACACATTGCATTAGTACAACCATATTTAAACCAAATCATTTCTTCATGCAATATTATAGACACATACTCATATCATGGAATTAATCAAACATTCAAAAATAAATTGATTACATAATAAAAAATTCAAGCACAAAGTAGACAACATAAGCAAGCTCATATCTTATTATATCTCAAGGAAGGTTGTCTTGTGTGCACAATCAATCTACATTATCATGATATAACTTCACAAAATATTAGATCAGTCATAAATAAGGTGATGATATACATAACAATAACTATCTAACATGTTCACATCATAAAAATAATAAACCATTCTCATTCATGGATAACAATCATAGATGCATCGCCAACCTAGATTAGTATGCCATAATATCTCAAATAAGTCGGTTCATACCTAAATGTCATAGCCCTAACCATTTTTCTAGGCCAATCCAATTTAGCATGATACATATAACATCAATATATTAATTATATAACCTTAATCATCAAGTTAACTAACATATAACAACAAAAAGTCAACTTATAACATTCCCATCAACAACATAAAACATAATCATGAAGTTAACTACAGGTTAACATATAACATATTCATCAACAATCATGTAACATAGTCATTAAGTTAATACCATGATTCAGATACAATTGCATTTACATATGATCACACTAGTTAACTAACATCTATCATGTATGTAAACCATAAAATCAATAGAATGAAATGGATACGAATAACCATAATGAAAATGACTACATTGATCAACTATAATTGATCGCATATGTAACCATAATAATAGAATGAAAGACATATAAGTAGCCCTAATGCTTACAACAACCATGAATCACATACGTGCATGCCAAGCATACAACCTTGTATGATGATGTTCTCCTACTCCAAAGTCCATTGTTGCAATGTCAATTTAATGATCTACATCTCCTTCTCTATATTATCCGACACATTACCATCATAACATACAAATATCATCATCATGACCTAATTGTATACAATGACCTTATGCAGAAAATTCATCACGAAACCAATTCAAACTTGAACTTTTGCACCCACTTGACATGTATAACCAATCATGAATGGCTAATGCATGTTCAACTTATGACATCACACATGCAAACATCCATGGATAACACTGAAGCATGACCAATATCTAACCCTATCATAAGTAATAAATTCATGTACAATATGTAAAAATATGTAAGAAAGAATGCACAAATAATAAATAATAAATAGCAACACATAATCAATCATATGCTCATGACAACAGATCGACACAACACCATTAGCCCATCCATGGAGACTTCACTGCCACCATGGGCAACAAAACATGGATGAAACAATCACACATAGACCATAGGTATGAGAAACACATATGAAACCAACAGAAAATCACGATCAACACTATGCCCATCTAGTATAAGGGTTGAACCATGCTCTGTTACCACTCTGTAACACCCCCTTCCCACATCTACCCAAGAAAACAATCATTTGGGGTAAATATGTGATGAGAGGCTACTATAATGAGATTCAACCTCCTTTCTAACCATAAGGAAGTGGAACTGATAGAAACTAGCCAAATAGATCTTCTGCATCATCAATGACACCCTGAGGAGATAACCCAACCTTCCAGGCCTCTTACCCCTAGGCCTCACTAACCTTTTTGCCTCTTTGAATCATAGCTGTAGATGTAGCACTACATGCCAATGCCTAGGATGCTATAGTTGTAGGCATAACACTGCAAGCTACTGACTAGGGCCCCAATTGCTCATTTTTGTGCCTGCAGATCTGAGATTTGAGCCACCTTTTTAGGCATAGAGCCTAGGTCGCTTCCCATAACTTCATGAAAACTTAAGGTATGATAAATAACAACATGAAGATGATATTAAAGTAATCACATCAATAATAACTAATATGGACCACTCCTAGCCATCACAGACATTTTGTAAAACATTTCACAAACATTGAATTTATAGGTATAAGCAATAGATTTAAGAATAAGTGTCTCATAATTATCTCAGAATCACTAACAAGTATTTCTCTCTTACACAATTAGTTTCAATACAATCTATTTGGCCATAGATACATTTTTCATTCATTTACAGGAAAAAACATGAACATAACCATACATAATCACCAATCAAATTAATTCTTATAACCATCACAATAACCATAAAAATAAAATGGATACAACAACAATAAAATACATACATAAACCAATACACTTGCATACCAAATACCAAAGGAATAATCTCTTCATTACTGAATGTAAAAACCAACCAGTGATGGGACTTCTATGTTCCACCCGACAATAGATTAGTTGGTCCAATTCTCACTTCAACCAATCACCCTCATGCCATATTCCAAGCTTGAATGTGGGATATGATAAAAAACATTAATCACAATCAATCAAGGGCTTCTGAAGGCCAAACCACCTAAAACATCAACTAGTTATTCCACCTCATGGTTGGACATCACAACCATAATAGATTCGTTTCTATCCAAGTTGTGCGAGGGTTCCAGAGTGTTTGTTCCAACCAGCACTAGCAGGACTAGTAAATCAACCATAACTATTACAGGACTTCTAGAGTGTTTTTCCAATGAGGGCTTCTAGGACTAGAAAATCAACTCACTTAGGGCTTGCAGATCATTTTTCCAAGCAAGGGTTCTAGGACTAGTAACTCAACTGATATTTTTTTCATTAGGATTCTAGAGAATTTTTCCAACGAAGGCTTCCAGGAACTAATAACTCAACCTAGAACTAAAGGAATCATGAGAACCAACCAGAAAGCAAGAAATGGAGATAATCCACAACACCATGGTTGCCATCTAGGAAAGGGAATGGTTAGGCAAGTCGACTTTCATGCACCATGCATGCCAAAACTAGTGAGGGAAATATAGATGCAACTCAGTACCTGCAATCAAATATCGTTGTAGTTGTTGATCTTCATGTATGCTTTCACTTTCCCACTCTTAATTTTCCTTCTTTCTCCAAATCACCTAGTATCCACACTCTCCAAGAGTGCTCCCAAAAATTTCTAAGTATCCAAAAGTATGAGAGAGAGAGAGAGAGAGAATAATGAGAGAGCTCCAAAAATGCACTAACAATAGCTTTCGGCCAAAAGCTCTCTAACTTTTCCTCAGAAGCATTTTTATCAATGAGGCCTATATTTTCTTCATTTTTCATTATTTTCCTTCATTTTCCTCCTCACATGCAACCTCTGACTTTTCACCTTCCTTTTCTCCTATTTTCCATTATTTTCATAAATAAAATTCCAATTAACACCTCATCCTTTCCAATGCCTTTTCCAATTTCTTTTAGCCATAATAACTTAAATGAACACCCTATAGGATTTTTGGCACACCATTCAGCTTGGAATATGTGTCCCATCAACCATGGTCATATATTGTTTCCTTTATTACATTTTATTACATGGAATTTTCACCGGGGTTGTTACATGGTGATTGGCAGGAAATCCACAAATAAGGCAAGAGGTCCGATTTATTTGATGATCTCGTGGGATCCCATACATGTGAGGGAGAATATATAACACCATATGGGTTTAGGAAAAACTCAACCAACACTTCTTATGTGACTGGTTCCCTTATCTTGCATAATTGTTGATGGATAACTCTTGAGGGGTTGTACGACCATTTTGTAGGAAATGTTTGTGATATTGTTGGGATACTGATGTATGGTGGGGGTGTAAGGACTTTGATGCCTATGGTTATGGATCCTAGTGAGTGTGGAGGGAGTCAACCAGTCATGCGAGGTATTGTGAGTCATTGAGTCTCGGACAGGATGCCTACCTTGTGGCAGATGAGATCTAAGCCTTGGAACGAGCCTTGGGGCTAGACATACGATATGTTATAGACCAATGAGAGTTATTCCTGGATTTGAAAGTGGAAAAAATAATAGATATTTCTTGGAATTTCCCAAGTTTTATGGAAACTTTCGATGTCTTATTGTTGTATTAGTTGAGTAGTGGGTGTAGGGAAGACGTGAAGTAAGAAATAACTAAATATGTAAAATGTTAAATGTTTCACCTTAACTTCGGGAGGAAGTTCCTTAAAGAGGGGGAGTATGTAATGTGCTCTAATAATAATAATATTAATAATAATAAATAATATAATGTAATATTAAAATATAAGTTAATAAATGACAAACAATAAAGAAAAAATAATAATAGTAAATGAATAAGAAATAATTAAGAGAATATAATAATATTAAATAAATAAAATATTAAGTAATAATAGTGGAGTTATAAATAAATATATATAAAAGTAAACCATAAAATAGTAAGAATAAGTAAACTTAACAAAAAGTAAAATAAGATGAGAAAGAGTTAAATTAAGAGAACTATAAAAATAGTAAAAAAAAGTAAAGTTAACAAAAATGAAAAGGAATAAAATAAGAAAGAGTTACATTATGAGAAATAAAAAAATTAAGTAAAACTTAAAATAAAGAAACAAAAGTTTCATGTTCACACATGGAATGTATGCATGTAGACCCCTGCCATTATTTGATTTATTTAATTGACGATGAGGAAGATGAGATTCATCATTCCTTCATCAATTATCCTGGGTGAATAGTGTTGTGAGACAAACGATTCCCTGGAAATAGTACGTTGATGCAGGGCTCAGGGTGGCCAACTATAGAAATATTATATGCAGTTGAGCCAACGGTTAGGTGGAGAGTTATCCCGAAAATATTTTTTGTGGTTATTAGAACTGAAATAACGTTCAACTTCGGAGTCTCAAGTAAGGAATATCATTGCTAGAAGTAAGCCTTCTTTTCTCATGTTTTTTAATTTTATATGCTATATAGTTAATATTTTGTGTGTTGATTATAAATCACGTAATTCATATAATTAGTTTCCATATTTAATTTCAAGTCATTACAATACTGGGTAGTGACTTTTGATCTCTCCACCCATAAATAGATTTCTTCGCCACGTCAGGACATAACACCTCTTCAGGGGAAGGGCATGCATTCTAAGGTTCCAAATTTTTTGGCACCTTCTACACTCAAAATTTATTTTCTCATAACATAATGGATGAATATAATCCTTACCGTCACACAAAGGTTATGCCACCTTTTCTAGGATCTCTTCATAGATCCATTGAAGGGGATATTCAGAAGTCTGACTCACATAGGAACATGCATATATTTCATTATGAGAGGGTTAAAATCATAGAAGTGTGATTGGATGGAAATACCATCTCTAACATAGAATCAAGTGTCCTTGCGAAAAACCTTCTAACGATCTTCAATATTTATGAAGAAAACCACCAAATTAACCTTTCAAACAAAAAATAAACTCTATATTCTTGAATGGGTTCAGGTGAAGCAACTACCGAAGGACAGAAGATGATGGAAAACATCCACTCAACCTACAAATGATTTCTCATTATTGATACTCTCCCACCCTTAGCTTAATGATATCATCATCCAACTCCAATGATGGAGACTCCAAATATTTTTCCACCATAAAAGAATTTTCTTGATAGATCCTTAGATATCTAAGAACTAAATTTTAAATTGAAAACCTAAAATTTATTTCCAAGGAAGCCCCATCGCTCTTGGATCCACCTTTCAAGCCTGCAACTATAGATATGGTGGCAGCCCTCTTGACACCATAATGTCAAAGATCTTTCGGCATATTTATTTGTCTCACTCCATAGAGGAGTGTAACAACTCCACTTACGATTTTTTTTTTCTTCTAATTATAACATAATTACCAATTTGTCATTAATATCATTAATGTACTTTGCATATTACCATATTTATTGTTGTTAACTTACTTTCGCAACATATGATTTCATGTACATAATAATTTTATGGAATTTATGATCCTTGAACCTCTTAACAAAATCATAATTCGGTTTTAGTAGTGATTGTCCTTGAAGACCGTTTTCACCCCATATTATTTAGATATAAGTTATAATTTTCTTTTTAATTCTATCCTTACAAATTTATACTATTCTCAGATAATATGGTAACCTAACCCTTTAATTTATACCTTAGAATGTATAATTGTATTCAAGTCCACTTTCATCAATTAATCCACTTCTAAAATATATGTCACCCTTACCACACTATATTAATTAACATTATTTATACTATCACCATTTGATACATATACACTTTTGTTAAGGTAAAGGTGTATACCTAAACCATTGCAAAGGATTTAATAATGCCTCTAATGTACCATAGAGCCTTCATAAAATTTCTGTTTTCTATAATCTACTTATCGTATTTTCAAATATCTGAAATAACATTCTAGACTTAACAAAAATACAACTTTAGAAAGGGAAGTAATAATATACCTTTTTAATAATTTTCCCCTTTCACATTTAATACTAATTGACCCTTCGTAATGTTGTTACTTTATATAAATCTCTTTTGGATTTTATTGACTTTAGAACATATATTATATTGTCAATATATAACTCTTTAACACAATAGTTCTAATTTAATATAGTGATATACATTAATCTGTTTGGGGATTTGAATTTACGATCCATAGATATCCAGGTCAGAGGTCTTAATACATTCGTAGTTTCGATATTTCCTTCTTTATGATTGTACTATGGTCATTAAATGAATCAATGGCTCCGAAGATTTTTTTCTATCCACTACTAGATTAGATCACTTCCACGTTCATGGTTAAGATGTTTTTGTATATCTGTCATGGTTAATTTCGAAGACGAAACCCTATTCCCAATTTTCATATTTGTTTTGCCATTTTCAGCTCTTTGGCTATAGTTTTTCAATCAAACCCTCGTTTCTAGGCTACTCATGCCATCCATCCAATTCATTGGCCTTACCACACAAAAAGTCTCTTGGACGATTATAATGCTTCATTATAAAATTGGTTCTAATTTTCTTCAGGTAAGTTAGTAAAGGTGTTGGATATTATTATGCATTCCATATCATGATGGACACACTATGCGTAATTCTTTAGAGGTATACTTTCTGTTCAGGTAATAGGAGTTAAATATAACGATTTGGATATCGTATGACACTTATGCCTCTATCAAAATTATTTTTTTTGCATTATGGTTCTATTTTTAATTGCAACTAATGGTTTGTTCTCTTTTTGTAGGGTTTCATTCTATTCAAGGTTTTTAATCCATCTTCCTTTAACAATTTCTGGAGGCCATGAGGTAATTTCCTCTCTCCGTGAAATATATATGAAATTTCAACTCTTAACGACATTCTTGGTTGGTTGTTTCTTTTCTGTTCTTACAAAAACTCTGCCTGCAACTTCTTTACCACATTATTATATTTTTTCCAATATGTTTTGTTTTAAGTACTTATAGGTTTATGATGGATTGAATCCTCGTTTTAATTAAATTTTATCTTAATCTTTGTTTTATTACTACAACCATACTATCTCTACGTTAATGCAATAACATAGTCATGATTTTAATCCGGCATAAAAATCTCTATAGTTATTTACATATTCATTATTTCTCACTATAGTTCCCTCATGCATAATTATTTGTAAACGTTTATAGCTATGATTAACTCAGTGAATTCGTAATTTTGTTTGAGTTCTTCCATACTGTTTGAATGTAAAATGTTGGGTTAGATTAAATTTTGGGTTTTCGTTGAATATGCAACTTCATTAGTCAACATCTTTTTTTCCCAATCTAATCTGAGAAGCTAGTACTAAGCTTGGTGGTATTACCATTCCACAATAGAAGTATTAGCTTTGCCTTCGATTACCGTAGAAATCTCTATTTATTGTTGTCAAATTTTCTGGTTAAAGAGATTTCACTGTTGGTTTTCAAATCGATGTGATTTTCTCTCCGAGGTGACTATTACAAAGAGTTCATATATTACATTTTTCGTAATAGAATTAGAGTAATTTTATGTCTATCTTCTCTTTCACTGTATTCGAAATTTCAAATGAAATATCTATAGCAATTTTATATATTCCTAGGGTTGAGTTAAAACAATTCTCCTCGAATTGCCATATTTATGGAATGATCGTTTTACCTGAAGTAAAATCGATTTTCAATTTAACTCAGATACCCTCATTCCCTCATGAGGAATTTCGAGTTACTTGGTATCATTAATGTTCTCCATAACATTCTCCTTTCTGTGAATTTGACCTTTTTGTGGCAATTTTGGATTTAGAATTTGTTCCTATTATATAAAATTAAAATCACAGTATTACAGACTTGTAATCTGTATGAATTTTTTAACTTTACATTTATATTTCTGTTGAGAATAAATTGTAGTAAATTTATAATTTTAATAATTTCCTCGAATCAATAAAATTATGAATTGTACAGGAATAGTTTAATCAAATTATTCAAAAATTCTCAAAGCTTTGATATGCACTCTCTCGAAAAGCCTAAAGGTACTCACTTTCTTTCTCATTAGATTAATTTCCTTTTTCTCTTCTATTTATTGTAATTTTTTCACTTAAGCATTTTTCTCATGTTTATGTGCAAGTTTACTATCACTGTTTAACATAGCACAATAAGGTAACTTTTCCAGATTTAATTACTCTTGGCACATTTTTATATATTATTTTATTTACTTAACTTTAAAGCTATCTGTACACATACTATTTCATGTATATAAACTGTATGTGTAGGTACTCCACTTCCTTTAGTGTACAATCTGTGAGATTAATAATTAATTTTTTCAATTTAGGGAATTCATTCTGCCACTCATTGACAATAGAATTTGATTTCTTCTATACAATTCGGTCTGTGTCACATTGAGTAATTCATCGTCTTCAATTCTAAATTATATTCAAATTTATAATTATGTTGTAACTATTTAGTTAGGACCATGGACTCTGTCCATATTTTGGGATAGATTTAAATTGTAATTTATATCCACAATCATATCATGGTTTAAATCATTAGTTTTATTATACAATGTAGTCATCATCATAACTTTGAGTTATATTTCTTTACAACATCTACCTTATGCTATATGACATTATTAAACTTTTGAGTTAATGCAATAATTTATGTGTGTCAATACATCTTCTAATTATTGTACAATAGTAGATCTACTTTGATTTTTCGTAATCATGTATATAATTTCCTATTTAATGTTTTATTTCAAAAACTAATAAATACACTAATTTAACTTCTTTCGACATGTCTTTATCTCTCTCTTCCATATACATAGTTTTAAAGTTTATAACCTAACCTCATGTTTAAACTTGATAATGGGGTTTAGACATTCTGAGTCATGGTTTAGTAACTTTTAATTGCATATGTAACCATACATATCAAATATATCTACTATAGTCATTTTCTGTTAAATACATCAAAATTTCTAAACAATTTTTGTACAAAAATTAATCATTCATAAAATTAAATTTTTGACACAATTACATCTACTTTACTTAAATCATCAATCCATACAAATATCTAATTTATATATTTCTTTGGCACTAAAATTCATAAGATAGAATTGAATTTATTTGTGTAGACCACTTTTGCTAAGACTATTTTCCACCCAACCTTGAGCTTTCTCTCCACAACTCCCCCGAGCAGAGACCAATTCCGCCCCAGTGTAGACAACGTCTCGTCTATCAAGGAATGAATTATTTAAGATTTATTTCCCTTCACCATGTTTCCATAACTACTTCCAGTTAATCATGATGTTGTTTTCCTTTTTTCCTAGTCTTTCCTTTTGTTTTTTCCACAAAAGTACTTTAAAACTAGCTTTTTCCTTGTTCTAGTTTTATTTCACCTTATCTCAATAAATTTCCACTTTACTGAGATATCTTTTATATTTTTATCTCCAATAAAATATTTTAAATTTAATTTATTTTCTCCAAGGATTTTTGGAGAATCTAGAAAAGTCTTTGGAATCTTGTCCATCCTCATGGATTTGAAATCCTGGTTTCGAATTATACTCTATTATTTTCACAATAATTCACATTCCACATTTATTAAATTAAAAAAAAAAATTATGTCCATAGTAATTGTTTTCCTTTAGGTCCACTGAACCTTTAGGGAATTATCTAAGAAAAGCAGTAAAAATACGAATATTACATATTCACCCTCTAAAACAAAACACCCTCGGTGTTGCAAAATATCAATTCACTTTGAAAACAATGATGGATATATTTCCTTCATTCCTTATTCTCTCTCCCAAGTAGCTTCTTCAGGTGAAAATTTCCTCCAATGCACTTTCACACTAGCTATCGTCATATTCTGGAGCTCGATTTCTGATGCACGAGCATCAAAGATGAATTTTTATTATTCCATTATGTAATTTAGGGGATGAGATATTTTAATTGTTTATTTAATTATTTTTCTCATTTTTAATTAATTAAGAGAGAAAATATGAATGTGAGGATTATTGTAAATATTTCTTAAATAATTAAGGATATGAGTGGAGTTGAATTAGGTAGATAATCTAGGGATGAGAAATTTTCAAAATGGGACTTAGTTGAGTCCAAAAAAAGATAACTCTAAATTGGATTTTAAGTTGAGATTTGTGTGCAGGAAATTATGGAATGAAATAAATTATATTTATGTATAAATATGTAGCTTGTGAGGGTGAGAAAAGACACAGAGAGAAGTGAGGAAGTTAGGAATACAGAGAGTAAGAGAAATGGTCTGAAGGGCCGAGAGCTAAGAGGCCACCCATTGTAATATTTGGCCAAAGAGTTTTATGTTTTAATATCAGTATTTTTAATTGTATGGCTCACTTTCCCTTTATGTATATCTTGCACAAGAATAAATTGTTTTGTTTAATGAAGAATTAGATGAGGTTTGTAATCAAGAAGGAAGCACTCGATGTTTTATATTCTAGGATTTGAGTTAACAAGTATCTTGGCATCATTTGGTATAAGACCTAAGTTTGGAGAAGAATGTGTGGAATTTGAGGTGAAAATAGTCCACAACCTTGCATTTGATGTTAAAGACGTCTATATCTTAAATCTCATGGAAAATAGGATTTTTTTTATTTAAAATATTTTTTTCCAACTATCTAGTTCAAAATTGTTATAGCTTATGAAATTTGAGGGCGAAAGTATTCAACAACATTACATTGATGTTAAGGAAGTCCATATTCTTAATTTCCAGTTGAAAAATAGATCGAAGATTCTAGTTTTGTGGAGTTTAAATAATCATTTCCAACAACTTGGGCTAAAAAATGGTGCATTTTGTGAAATTTATGGTAAAAGCAGTGCATAGTGTTCCACTTGATTTTAAATGAGTCTATATTCACAAATTGTCAGTGAAAAATAGGTCATAATGGATGATTTATATTTTATCTATGATTCCTAAAGGAAGCTAAAATCCGACTGTTGCAGGCCTCTGTGATTGCTTATGTCCAAATTCATTGTCAAGAAAGTAGCAGGATTGGAGTAATTGTAACGGAGGAATGTGAATGAAAGAATGCAGGCTTGTTTTGTGTGTGTGGTCTTAAGTGGTGGAAGTTGCATGAAGGCTTAACTCTATTGGGCGAAGATACCATCACAGACTTAACTTGTAGACCTAGGTGCCACGACTGTATGAGCAGTTGAACGAGTTAACAGTGGAGGGTGTGCAATCTTAATGCACTGTGTGAAGGGTAGCATGAGGTGGTGGATGCAAGCGTCGACATCACAACATAGATGCCATAGGTTATGTATTTTGTGACTGTGAATTCGTGAAAAACATGGTTGAATAGCGTATAACTACCTTGCATTTCGCCTTCCTAGAAAGGTCCTCTACAAAATAATGGAATGGGATAGATTTGTCTGATGTTGGATTCCACTCATCAACATAAATTCCATTCGTGATGCCATTAATCACAACTTTTATGTTTTGTAGAAGCTCATCGAGACCCTGTCCACCCTCATTGGTTATTATTTCCCAAGCATATCCCTAAGTAATAGTCAGAATTTGATCTTCTGTAACAATTGCACCTTTTAAATGATTAACAGCTTCACCGCTATCAAGAGCATTCTTTCTTTCCCATGTAGGAAAGACCATTCCAGTGATCCATACCAATCATGTGGTAATCCCAGATTCCCATACGTTGTTCCAGGTTCAACCCCCTGATGCACAAGCTTATGTATAAAAAGAATAGAATGAGCATCACGATAAAATATGTATGGACGATACTAAGCTGCTATTAGAACTAGGATGAGACTTGCGTGCAGTCATTTGCTATAAATATACAATTTTATCCATATCTAAATCCTCCGAAGGGGAGTACCAAAGGAGCTTCACAAGCAGCAGAAGCATGGTATTAACATTTGAAAACAAAATAGCTATGTTTCTGTAAGAAAAATGTGTTTGTAAGATTTGAGTAACTGCGTTCATTTTACTATGCATGCAATTTTTTTAGGACCCAATTATTTATGCAATTTGGTGGGGAAGTCGTCCATTTGAACAGACCATTTTTTTCTTTTGATTGTGACCTGATGTACATGTACATAACAACTGATGTGGCTAATGCTATTCTAGATGGGACTGATTGGGTTATGCTTAATAGTGAGAGTGTTGCAGGGCATATCACCAGGCGACAGTGAAGAGCATGTGAGAAAAATTAAAAGTTGCTTGATAAAAAAAAGTTCAAAGCATAAATGAAGTGTGGTAAATTTTGGTGTAAAGGTATGTTCAAAGGTGATGAAGGGATAACCATAGGAGGAGAGTCAAAACCTGACAGTGGAGATCGGAAGAAGAACCTCGAGATATGTGTTGCCTATTCATCGTGAAAACATTGGATTAATGGATTGGTAAGTTATAAAGTGTTATGTTAACTTTATAACATAAAATTTGGGTTAAATGAAATCCAGTAAAGGTTTTGATGTGATATGGGCTAGAAATGAAGCGGAGATATTATTTTTAACCTAAAGTCCTAAACTATGGTGAACGTTTGGGTTTTAATTTAAAAAGTCTTAGTTTATAGATATAATGCCGAGGTATGCCATAGGTTGATGGTAAATTTTATTGAAAATACTTCCACTTGGCCCAAGTAACAAAAGGGTATTAAACCTTGATATAAAGATAAGCATGCATCTTATAATATATTAGATGACTTATTATGCATAATGTGGGTTCCTCGCAATCACAGTTGTATCATTTTGGATCAAATATTGTAGTTGGAAATGGGAGAATTTTTGTGATTTGTGTTTATGGTTGAAAACACAAACAAACCACAATTTCTTGATGTTGTAGAGTCCTTGTTTTTACCATCATGTGGCGCTGCCTAAGGAGGTGTTATTCAGGATGGAAACAATGAAAATATTTGCACTAAAATGACAAGCTTATGGTGAAGGGAATGTGAATATTCACAGTGAAAAAAACAACACGGAAGAGTGGAGGCCAAAGAATTGAGCTTGCGAGGAAAAAGATTTGTTAATAACCTTAATGGAAGCATCAAGTATGATAAATCATTTTGAGAAAATATTTTTGAATGTTGGAAAATGAATGGTTTATTTATTTTCACCATAAAATAAATCTTGGGAAAGTGAAATTCATTTCAAGTTAAAGACTTGAGCATATGAAATGATAATGGGAAATTGATGATCTTTCATAAGAAGGAAGTATGAATGAAAGTGAATATTTTATATCCTAAAAATGTATTAGGGGTGTATGTTTGTTGGAGGATGGTATAACTTGAATTAAGTCAAAATATCGACTATCATAATTATTGGGGCAAGGTTTGAAGTCAAAAAAGATGTTAGAGTCAAATGAAAATTTGGATAGTTTGAGTTAAGAGTGAGTATTTTCATCCAAGATGAAGAATTGGTGTAATTCTAAAGTCAAAGAGTTGTAAGTTAAGTCAAGGATCTAAATGTAATTGGGTGCATGATCGACGGAGCCTGACACCCAAAGAATTGGTCATTGTAACACATGAGTTACTAAAGTTTTGTTTGCAGCAAAGTGAAGAAAGAGAATCGACAGAGACTAATCCCAATATAGAGAATTAAGAGAGGTCAAGAACCGGAAGAAAGCTTGATTTGTTGAATGGAAAGTGGGAAGACTTGCTGAAAAGTAGATTGAATGAAGTCCACACGTGAATAGATGAAGTTCTCAAAAGAGGGGAAGATAAATTTTGATAATCATTTCATAAAACTTGATGAAGGCCATAGAAGAAGGAAGAAGAAGGAAAATGCCAAGGTAAGTGGCATAAGTGAGCGGTTGATGAATGAAGATTGTCAGTGGGAGAAGGTTGAGATAATTGTTTACCTTGAATTATTAATAGAGTTGTTGCAGGAAAATTTGAAAGACTAGACACATGGTTTGACCATGAGGAAGAAAGGAAAGTGGAAGAGACTACATGCAAAGAGGGAATAATAGGTAACATACAGTTAGCTAAGAGCTCAGGAAGCTTGAGCAGATATTGAGGTGTGAAGTACTCAGAGAGGCTAAGTTGAAAATGGATGTTTCCATTTGTGGCCCAGAATAGGGTGAAATTCTGGGTGAAGAGATCAATGGGGAAGATCTCATGAGCTATTGGGATAGTTCATAAGAATTTAAAGATGTGCTGGTGAGAGAAGAAAATGAGGCTATGAAGCCTTGTATTTTTAAATCTCACAGTTTATGTATGTTTGCAGGATCTGCGAAAGATGGTGAACAGTCTGGTGAAACTGTCACAGACGAGAATGAAACTCTTGACATGGAGTCTGATGGAGAATGCCTTTCTGAGAAGGAAGATACTAATTTTTTGCAGTAGGAAGAAATAATAAATGAATTTTTGTTTGGGGAAAGGTAGCCAGTTGAAGCTGTTATGGAGCAGAAGCAAAATGGAAATGCCGAAGAGATATTCCAAGGAGGTTAACAACTATTTGTTTAGTGGATATGCTGACAAAAGTTTAGAATATAATGATGTTGAAACCAGGACAACTTAGGGAGATTTCAAGAAGAAGAATGAAGCTGGGAAGGAAAGTTGTGATGAAGTGATGGAAATATTTCATATAGAAATTGAGTTCTTGGAACAATGGCTTAAGTAACATGAGGGAGAAGTAAATATTGCAGAACCTGATCTAGAAGAAATTGAAGTTACTATGCATGATAGGGATGAGTTTTTTTTAACATTTATGGAGTTGAATGAATGTTATAACTTTTTAAATAATGATCTAACTATAGGTACAGAAAACAAGATTAACAGATATTATGTCGAAATGAGAGAAATTGAGTAGAAATTATTTGGCATTGAGATGAAAGATCATGAACAATAAGAAAATTATGTCTGTGGAGAGATAATGGAGACAAAAATAATGAACCAGGAGGATAAATATGGAAGCAGCCAGCAGTTCAAAACAGAATCTGTTGAAATCCATAAAGTTGATAATGGGATATTGGTGCTTGAAGCATCAAAAGAGACTGAAAGGTCTTATCTTTTTAAAACTAAGAATTTGTTGGTGAATGCAGGTAAAACACTGGATGAGAAAGTTGTTGGTATAAAAGAAATCAAAGACTATGGGTGTAATCAAGAAGGATTTCTTGATTATTTCTCATTGCAGAAATTTGAGTATTCAGCTCAGTTGGAGATGAAATAATTTGACAAAGAGTAATTACTCTGAGGAATTAGCGAAAGGAATTGTTGCAGAAGCCGATGGAATCCGATCGACAGAGTGAGCGATGAGTTACGAAATCGAGTTGATACTTTGAAGGACCAACGACAGAATAGGGTTTGGAATCCTGGAGGGAGCAAGTTATCAAGACTTGTGGCTGTCGCATTGTTACAGAAAAGCAACAGACCTCATAGACATGAGTCTATGGAAACTTCTTTACATGGGGAATCTGATGCAGGAGCATCAAAGATGAATTTTAATTATTCCTTGATGTAATTTAGGGGGTGAGATATTTTAATTATTTATTTAATTATTTTTCTCATTTTTAATTAATTAAGAGAGAAAATATAAATGTGAGGATTATTGTAAATATTACTTAAATAATTAAGGATATAAGTGGAGTTGAATTAGGTAGATAATCTGGGGATGAGGAATTCCCAAAACGGGACTTAGTTGAGTCCAAAAAAAGATAAATCTAAATTATATTTTAAGTTGAGATTTGTCTCAAGGAAATTATGGAATGAAATAAGTTATATTTATGTATAAAGATGTAGCTTGTGAGGGTGAGAAAAGACATAGAGAGAAGTGAGGAAGTGAGGAATACAGAGATTCAGAGAAATGGTTTGAAGGGCTGAGAGCCAAGAGGCCACCCATTGTAATAATTTGCCAAAGAGTTTTTATGTTTTAATATCAGTATTTTTTATTGTATGGATCTATTTCCCTTTATGTATATCTTGCACAAGCATCAATTTTTTTGTTTAATGAAGAATTAAATGAGGTTTGTATTCAAGAAGGAAGCACTCGATGTTTTATATGCTAGGATTTGAGTTAACGAGTATACTGGCATCAATTTCTTCCCATGCCATTATATGAAGGGGCTTTAGAAGAAATTCCCCCTCTATTTCCACCTGTATCACATTCTAATCAATTACATGAGTAGGATCATGTACATAATTTTTCAATAAGGAGACATGAAAAACATTGTGAACCTTAATGTGACTAGGTAGAGCTAATTTGTAAGCTATTGGCCCCACTATTTTTAGAACTTCAAATAGTCCATAGTAGTGTGGTGCTAGTTTAGCACCACAACCCATATATAAAGTACCCTTTTTAGGCTTAATCCTCAAGTAAACATGGTCTCCCACTTTGAATTCTCTATGAATTATCTTTTTGTTGGCATAGGTATTTTGTCAGTCTTCAGCTATTTTAACGTTTTGCTCAATTCTCTTCACAATTATTTCCATCTCTTGTAATGAATATGGTCCAAGGATTAACTTATCTTCTGGTTGACTCCAACTAAGAGATGTGTAGCACTTTTTGTTGTACAATGATTCAAAAATACTCAACTTTATTGAAGCTTAATAAATATAATTATATGCAAATTTTGCTACATGCATAAAATCATCCCATTTTGTAGGTTTGTCCATAACTGTAATATCCTTGTTTTTCTCCCTTTACTTTAGCAAGTTAAAAGTTATAAAGGTCAAATGGAACTATTGGAAATTTATATGTGGACATAAATTAAAGTTGAATTTAATAAATGTGAAAATTAATCATTGTGCAAAGACTAGAGTAAATAGAAATCAGGAATTGAAGTCCATGAGGATGGATTAGATTCCAAAGACTTTCCCAGATTCTCCAAAAATATTTGGAGAAAATAAATTAAATTAAAATATTATATTCGAGATAAAAGACTAAAATATACCTCATCAAGGTGGAAAATTACTGGGAAGAGGTGGAATAAAACTAGAAAGAGGAAAAAGCTAGTTTTAAAGTACTTTTGTGGAAGAAACAAAAGGAAAGCGTAGGAAAAAAGGAAAACAACATCCTAATTAAATCCACGCAATTATGGAAACAAGATGATGGGAAAGCCATCTTAAATAAGCCATTCCTGGGTAAACAAGAGGTTTTCTGCACCTTGGAGTAATTGGTCTCTCCTCATGGGGAGCTTTGGAGATAAAGCTCAAGGTTGGGTGGAAAATAGTCTCACCTTAAATGGTATGCACAGTTAATTTAATTCTGGATTCTTATTTTGTTTTATGATTAAAATGATAAATTAGAGAAATTATGTTTATGCATAAAGATATGTGGAAGGTTAATTTTATGAGTACATTATATTAGTTTTATAGGTTATAGTCTGATGTATTTAACATAACATAACCATTGTGAAAATAGTTTAGTTTTGTGTAGTTACATAGACCGATTAAGTTAGTAAACCAATAGACATAATTTCTAAACCCAATTATGAGGGTTTAAATTTGTTGTTAGGTTGTGAGAAATTATATGTTCAATTTAGAAAATACATTATGTGAATTAGAACAGATGATAATAGAATTAATTAACATAATTATTCTACAAATTACAAGGAAATAGGAACCTAGATGTGCAACGAGATAACAAACGATTAATAAAGGAACATGATCCTATATGTTTGTTTTACATTCACTTCACACATAGTTTTATCTATTCATTTATATGGACAAACAAGAAACTAAATATCCTATATATTCAGTACTATAATATTTTACTAATATGTATACAAAATTCATGGAAAGATAAATTCTCGTTATCCAAATATAGGAAGGGAATTTTGTAGAAAGTACTGATAAAATGTATTATGACATAATGTCCGAAGCACATTAACTAAAGAAAAATATTTTTTATACTAAGTACAAATTTTACATGGGATTAATTGTCCTCGAATTCTGTGGACTGAATTCTAATAGGTTATCGACCAACCTGTACATAGATGGAATCAAATCAATTGTCAATGCTTGTGGGAGGAAGGCACAAATTGACAAGAAATAAATTGTGGAAGGTACAATACCTTTACAATAAACTACAATACAAATGGTTAGAATTTAATTATGACGAAAATTAAATTAATTATAGGAAATCTGAGGAAAGAATCATATGAAATTAAATATTAAATTACCTTAGTAGTGAAGGAGACATTCCATGATAATTCCAGTGGTCAAATCAAGAAATAAATTAAACTCCAAAGACATAAATATACAAGTGGATACTCTCTAAACAAATAACTATATCGAAAAACATGGAAGTGTGATTACTTGTATTTAAACAGTGTAAAGCTGGAATATCCATGACTGGTTTTAGAAGATTAAAAGAAGAGCTTACAACATAAACCCTTTTATTATTTGAGGGAAATAATTAAGATGTTTTGTACTTCCTGAAGGAAGAATGAGAGTATATTTTATAAATCTATTTTCCATGAATCTCAATACTGATAAAGGAGTATTATAGAGATGGAAAATAACAAAATAGGTAGGAAATATTACCTAATATTAAACTCAGAGTATTAAGACATAAGCTCTCTGTATTATACTCTGAAACTAAATATTCATAACCTTGAGATATTATTTTTTGGAAGCTAAGGAGTTCCAATTACCAATTAAAAAAATAAAAAGGAGTGGAATTTCATACACCAAAGAAAGATTGAACAATTTGGAAACAACAATATTATAACTTCCTCATAATAAAACGATGGGTTTAGAGTGAACTCAGAAATTGAAATTTTGAAGATAAATGAATCTCGATGGGAGTTCTAATTCAACTCATAAATCGGACTTTTGAATATAGAAAAAAAAAATCTGAGAGATGTAGGTATTGAGATAAACGTAACTCGGGTCAGTGACCATTCAAGATTTACATTCATACATTCCGGAAAATATTCTTAGTAGTACAAGTGGTAGTTTCAACACAGAAATCTCAGAATAAAGTTGAGAATTTTTTTATATTATATAAAAGTATATAAAATCCAGGTAACTTGACATAAATTATATACTAACGAAAACCCATAAAAATTAATTAGAAAAGGGTTTTCAATACATATGGGTTGAAAAGATGCAGAGACCTAATTGAAGAAAAATACTTTAACCTTTAGAGGCATTTCTAAGCCGAGAAGAAAAATAATTAAGGAAGAGTATTCGTAGAGGGGGATTCATTAATTTCGCCAAAGTTGTAAAGGAACACTTCATTGCAATGAAGGTAATCTCCAACCTGCATCTAACATAAAAACAAGCAAATTGTATTACAGATAGTAAAAATATAAATAACTAGGAGGTAACCAAAAACCCAAGACAGAGATAAAATATTATCGATGTCATACCCCGAAACTATGGAATAGAAACTATAATAGAAGAACCTTAAAATAACTATGAGCCCTTCAAAATTGCAGCGAGCTCAAAAGTATAGGGTAACTGGGTGAATTTCTCACATAGTGTATATTGATGAACTGTTATGTTTCTAATTTCCAGAACTCGAAAGGATATTGGCAATGATACTTCTTCAAATGGAAACCCTGCAACAAAACGAATAGGCTACAACCACATTGAAGTAAATATGTGTCAGTTGTAGAGCCTAATAGTTTGAAAAACAAAATTAAATAAATAAAATGCATAACAAATATTTCATATCCAAAAATGTTGCGTTAGCAAGAACTATTACCTAAAGGAAGCATGTGAGTAGTTCCTCTCGAAAACTTAACGAGAAAAATGGACCTTCTTAGGCAAGGGTCTGGCAATAATAAACAAAAGGCATGGAGACCTTTGAATGAGGGTTTGCAGAAGAACCAAAGCTGAAAAAAAAAAAATTACGGTGCCAAAATAATGCACCAACAAAATGTAAGGCATATTTTGAGTTAGCTCCAAACAAAAATACGATGAACTCATAATCGTCCACGTGGAACAAATCGGACGAGGGAAATGAATCGAGTAGACGAGAGGTGAAGTCTCTAGAGCCCTGTGACTACCTTAAGTTAACACAATACTGTGTATATATGAAAAATCTTGAAGGGATAAAGAAATTAAAATGTCTGACTTGAAATCCTATGGTTAGTCCTCTAAAATCCCAATTACATAAATGCATAGCGTTATATGAAACCGTGTTCAGTAAATACGTGGCAAAGCCATGAGGAATATGAAAGTCCATGTTAAATCTAGAATGGATGTATACGTGACGTGCATTAGTGGTGTTATAACATGATAATAATACCACGCAAGATTGGAGGAATTAATACACAGTTGATATTCGAATTATAGTTGTACATACATGTGGACGTAAAAATGTTATCATTTATACATATCATATAGTGGAGTATGTAGTTAAGGTTAGTGAAGATGTGATAAGGTCGAATTCCTTCTAAGGTCAAAATGGATCACTTATGGAAATTAAATGTATACATATGTAAATTAGAATAATAAAAACAGTGGTAAGGTCCCAATCATAGCCTTGATAAAATGTAAGATAGGATTGTCAACTAGGGAAAGTTGATAATGCACAATCAAGTGGCTACAAGTGTAATAAAATTAACTTATATAGAACATAAAAGGAACATATGTTGAATTAGTAATAATAATGTAGTTAAAATGTTGAAGGAATCATATAAGAATTATATTATGCTAGAGTTAGCATAATTAGCATAAATTCCATTATATTAAAATTAAAGGGTAAGGAGATGTAGTTAGCATCAAGCTTCCAAGGAAAGTGACTGATGAAAATTATTGGACATAAATTCTTCAGTAGTAAGGTAAATGTAAAACCACTAGATGAATATGTTGAAGATCGAAAAAATACATTAATGCATTTTACTACAGTTTCTATTTAGACTAAAAAAATATAAAAAAATTGTTGTAGAAGTGGAGTTGTTACAGATGGTATCCGAGCAGATGTTGAAACAATGGGCCTATATGTTTCCTCACAATAGATATAAAAAATCCAAGATTATGTTTTTGTAAATTTTTCTTTGTATTGAAAAAACAAAGCACTAAATTTATTTTTGTGTACAATGAATTAGTACAGAAAAATTCAGCTGAAACTATGAACGAAGGGGACAAACTGTAGGTAGATCTAGTTTTTGAGGGAAATCCATGAGATCAAAATGTTCAGTTTTTGGATATGTTCTGGGAAAGGAAACAATAATTTGTTCATCTAAGAACCAGTAATGAACAATTGCTACAAGCGAGCAAAGAACAAGGGAGGTTGATTAAGGAATTAACCTCAAGTTCTAGTCATGAAAGTGAAGAGCTGAAGAAAGAGAAAAGAAGCTAAAACCACTTAGAAGGGTTTGAGGATGGTAAAGCAGCTAGACATTATCACAAAAAATAAAAAGGAAACGGATGAGGAATCCTAGCTCCTGAACTTAGAAAAACAGCTTCGGGTTTACTAAATAATGTGAAGAAAATAAAAATTTGAAATCTACCAGTTGTAGGGTAAGGCTAACTGTGGTAGGAAGAAACTAGAATGATGCAAGTTCATAATGGAAAAATAAATAATTTAGAACACACTCAATCAAATTTCAAGTTTAGTGATAGAGGTGATAATGATAAAACAGGGAAACAAAATAACTCCTGAAGTGCTGTGGTGTTGGGAAATATCACAAAAATATCCACACAGGACAATTCAGAGCAATTAAGCAGTTCGAGAGACAATAAACAACAAGAATTGAAATATGTTGGAGATTAGTGCTGCCTTATAAATTCAACCACCTGAATACCAAATCAATCATCATAAAAGTGGAAGGTATGAATTCTGAACAAATTTTCATTGATTTAATAAATCTAGGAATGAAATTTGGTTAAGGGAGTTTACCAATATTAGTAAATTGTAAACAAAAATGCAGCCAACCATGGTTAGTATGCTAATCATAAGAAAATATACATGAAAAAATCTTGCAAGCACGGTAAAAATTAGAGAAATACGAAACATAATTCAATTAAAACATTCTATCAGTAGAATGATATAATCTATTAGTAGGAAAGAAGAGGCTGGAAAAATTGAAATCGAAGGTATGATTGTTGAATAACCTATTTCTGTTTGATAAATTCAGAAGAAAAGTTGTGCTATATAAGTCCACAGATAGTGGGAAAGTGGAACTTAACATTAGAAAACCATTTCAGCAAGTTGGGTTAGTTCAATTAGTTACTAGAACAACAATAAAAATGACCCATAAATTACCAAAGATTGTTGTAAATTTAAATGGGTATGAAACTAAACTAAATTGAAATATTTCACCTTTAGGCTCCTAGTAATGGACTGTTTTGAAAAATAGAAAGCAATGGTTAATTTCTTAGATAAAATAGTTCATTGTATAGATGGTGAGGGAAAAATAGTGATAGTGAAAGGAAAACCCATACCAATATCAATAAGATAAATTTTAGCGCTACAGTTAAAAAGGATAGCAAGGAAAGGTTGTCAAGTATATGTTGTAAAAGTGGAGGAATTCGGACAGCGAACCGAAAAAGAAACTATAGAAAATTGAACAGTAATAATAGAATTCAAAGATGCGTTTCGAACTGAAATTTCTCAATTACCCCCTAAAAGAGGAATTTAGTTTTCAATTGAATTAATATGTGGAACTACACCTGTCTCGAGATCACCATACAGAATGAGTACCCCAGAGTTGTTAGAATTAAAATTTCAACTACAAGAGTTGGTGGAAAGAGGATGTATCCGGCCAAGTGTGTCTCCGTGAGGAGCACCTGCGTTGTTCGTTAAAAATAAATATGGCACATTTAGAATGTTTTTAGACTACAGACAACTGAATAAACTAATTATAAAGAATAGATATAGTATACTAAGAATAAATGATTTAATTGAGCAAGTGAGAGAAGCCACTATCTTTTCAATGTTTGATTTAAGGACAGACTATCATAAACTGATAATCAAGGATGAAGACATAAATAAGACTCCACTTAGAACTAGATACAGACCTTATGAGTTGCAGTTCTACATGTTGCATTGACTAATGCACCTACTACCTTTATGTGTCTAATAAAATGTGTCCTAAGTAAGCATCTGGATAAAATTGTTCTGGTGTTTATTAATGACATTCTATTATATGCTAAGAATGAAGAAGAACGTAAAGAACATCTCTTACTTGTCTTACAAACAATTAGATAACATAAGTTATATGCCAAACATAGAAAATGTGAATTTTATAAAGACAAAATTCAGTGTTTGGGTCATGTAGATTCAGAAAAAGCATTGGCAGTGGACCCAAAAAATATACAAGCTATCATGGATTGGCTTGTTCCTACTGATGTCCTAACCATAAGTTAATTCATGGGAATTGCAGATACTACTGGGGAATTGTAGAAGGATTTTCAACTTTAGAAAATCCTATTACCTCTTTACAGAAGAAAGGAGTGAAGTTTGAGTGGACAGGAAAATGTCAACATAGTTTTGAATAGTTTAACCTTAAACTAACAAATGATCATACCCAAAAAAAGAAATATTAGTATGTATAGATGCTTGTGCAGAAGGATTAGGAGGGGTATTATTGAAAGAAAACTCAATCATAGCACACGAGTCAAGAAAATTAAAGAAATGTGAACAAAATTACACTTTGTATGACATAGAGTTAGCTACTATAATACATGATTTGAGGATGTGGAGACATTAGCTGTTAGGAGAGAATTTTGTGCTGATGACAAATCACAAAAGTTTGAAATACTTTTTCACACAACCTAATGTAAATGCTAGAAAATCTAGGCGGTTGTCTTTCCTTAGTGAGTTTGACATAGAAATAAAACCTATTAAAGGAAATGAAAATAATATTGTACATGCTTTGATTAGGAATGCTTATCAAAATTTAAATAGTGATGAGAGTTGTACAAATTTTGATATTGAAGTATTGATACAAGAAGTAAGGAGTGAAGATTCAAATTATGAAAAACTGTAAAAAAAATTGCAGAATACTAAGATATTGGGATATACTCAAAATAAAAAAGGGCTGATTTATTATAAAAATAGATTGTACACCCCAAATGTGAGCTCATTAAAACGTGAAATTTTAGATGAGTATCATAAATGACACTATGCAGGACATCCTGGGCATCAGAAATTAATTTCAGCCTTAAGAAGGAATATGTTTTGGCTAGGTATGAAAAAATATGTGGCTAATTATTTAGCTAGAATCTTGGAATTTCAAAAGATAAAATTAGAGCATCAACATCTAGCAGGATCGCTAAAATTCTTTACCTATCCCATAATGGAGGCGGGAAATAGTTTCCATTGTTTTCCTAGAGCAAGAAACTAACAAAATTGGTATATTTTATCAGTTCAAGTTCCTTTAGTCACAACTCAAAGTACTCAATGTGTACAAGAAAGAAATTGTGAAATAATATGGAGTCGAAGATTGATTTTATCTGACAAAGCTAACAAGGTCAATTTCAATTGGGTTTTTGCAAAACTATGTTGTAGGAAAAAGAGTACCAAGTTGAACTTTAGTACTACTTGTCATCAACTAGACAGATTGAAAGAATCAATAAAATTTTAAATACATGTTGTGCGTATATGAAATGAGCAAAGGGATAGAACCATATGTGGGAAAACTACATATGGAAGAGTTTTTCTTAATACAAATTAGTAAGCTTCTAATTGAGATGTATTTTTTTGTGAAGATTTTTGGAACAAGTAATGCTACACTCTAATTAGATGGAGTCCATTTGAGAATACGTGCAGAGAGAAAAATAATTCAAAGAGAATTCCAAGTGGGCGACCATGTGTACTTGAGAAGTAAGCCTCACAAAAGTACATTATATGCTGGTAGCGGTGCTAAATTAGCAATATACTACTATGATCCATTAGGAGTCTTGCTACAAAGTTACTCTAGTAAAACATATTAAGGTTCAGAGTATTATCTTGATTCACTATTATAAATGTATATAGGTGACTCTACTCATGTGAATTGATATCATATATGAACAGGTGTTAACAAGAATGAGAATTTCTTCCAGATATACCTCTCATACTAAAGCAGGAAGAAATCAAGCTCTGGAGTATAGCAGTAAGTAGGGTGAAAGTGTGGTGGATAGGATTCCAAAGACTTTCCTAGATTCTCCAAAAGTCCTTGGAGAAAATAAATTAAATTTAAAATATTAGATTAGAGATAAAAATATAAAATATAACTCAATAAAATGGAAATTTACTGGGAAGAGGTGGAATACAACTAGAAAGAGGAAAAAACTAGTTTTAAAGCAATTTTGTGGAAAAAAACAAAAGGAAAGCCTAAGCAAAAAATAAAACATCATTATGATTAATTGGATGCAGTTATGGAAATTGGCTGATGGGAAATCAGGCTTAAATAAGCCATTCCTAGCTACACAAGAGGTTGTCCACACCTTGGAGGAAAAGGTCTCTGCTCGGGGGGAGATCTGGAGATAAAGCTCAAGGTCGTGTGGAAAATATTCTTACCTTAAGTTGTATGCACAGTTAATATAATTCTAGATCATTATTTTGTATTATGATTAGAATGATAAATTAGACAAAACATGTTTATGTAGAAATATACGTGGAAGGTCATAATTCTGAGTTTATTATATTAGTTTTACAGTTAATAGTATGATGTACTTAACAGAACATAACCATTTTAAAAATAGTTTAGCTGTGCGTAGTTACATAGACCGATTAAATTACTAAACCAATAGACAAGATTTTTAAACCCAATTATGAGGGTTTAAATCTATTGTGAGGTTGTGAGAAATTATATGTTCAATTCATAAAATACATTATGTGAAGTATAACAGATGATAACAAAATTAATTGACATAATTATTCTGTAAATTACAAGGAAATAGAAACCTAGATGCACAAAGAGATAACAAACGATTAAGAAAGGGACATGATCGTATATCTTTGTTTTACTTTCACTTCACAGATAGTTATATCTTGTTGTGAAACCAGCTCCAAAAATACAAGATAAGAGATATCAACGCCTTAGAAATAACCCACTTTGAGGGGGCAACCTCCAATACATTACATGAATGAAAAATTCTTGGATGATGCAAATTACAAAACCTCCTTTCTATAATAGGAGTCCATGGGGCCACAACGTAATCCTAGCTGACATAAAAATAATAATTTAAGGGCACAATAATAACAATATGGGGGTTACAAGGGTACAATAATAACAATAAGGGGGTTACACTAACAACAATATGGGACTATACTAGTAATATAGGGACCCAACATGCTCCTTTCCTTCAAAAAATTGTTGTCCTCAATGCTTGAGTAGCTCTAGGTGCTTCTGTATAAGATTCCCATTCTCCCATGTATAATCTTCAGTGGGTAAGTTCTTCCACTCGATGAGATACTCTGAAATTGATCGATTTCGCAACTGTCAAGTTCTTGTTTCCGTGACCACTTCAGGTTCCAATATGATTTTTCCTTCGTCATCAAGTTCTAGAAATATTGTTTGAACTGGAAGATATTCACCTATAACCTTATTTAAGTATGAAACATGGAAAACTGGATGCACTCGTGAAGAAGTAGGAAGCTCCAATTTGTATTCCATAGTAGCAATCTTTTGCAACACCTTGTAAGGACCATAGTACTTTGGCGATAATTTATTATCCTTCTTAGCTTGCTTGAGGGATATTTTTTTATATGGTTGTATCTGTAAAAATACCCAGTCTCCTACATCAAATATTCTCTTGATGTGATGTTGATATGACTATTGTTTCATTTGATTTTGTGCCAAATTCAGGTTATCCTTTAAGAGTTGGAGAACTTCTTGTTGATGCTCGATGTGATCTTACATTGCTTGAACCTTTGAATTTTCTCTTAAAGATGATGTGATGGATGGTGGATGATATCCATAAAGTGCCATAAATGGGGTCATTTTTGCTACAGTATGGAAGGAAGTGTTATACCACCATTCAGCGAGAGGTAACCACTTGAACCATTGTGCTCTTTTATCAGATACAAAACAACAAAGATATCCTTCCAAACATTTATTTACTATCTCATTTTGACCATTAGATTGAGGATGATAAGATGAGCTATGAGCTAATTTAGTACCCAAACAAGAAAATAACTCCATCCAAAAATTTCCAGTAAAAATGGGATCTCTGTTGGTCACAATAACCCTTGGGTTTCCATGTAGCTTTTGAATTGTGTCCATAAACGTAGTAGCAATTGTACTTGCTTTAAATGGATGAGATAATGCACAAAAGTGTGCATACTTGGTAAGTCTATCAACTACCACCATGATGAAACCCTTTCCTTTGGACTTAGGTAAACCTATGATAAAATCCATTGAAATCTCCTCCCAACGTTGACTTGGAATGGATAAAGTTTGTAGAAGACTCAAGGTCTTAATTGTCTCGACTTTATTCTACTAGAAAACTAAACATTCCCACACAAACTTGGAATATTAGATTTAAGGCCATCCCAAAAAAAATATTTCTTCACCCTGTGGTAAGTTTTTAAAAATCCTGAGTGTCCTCCTAAAGGAGAAGTGTGCAATTTCAAAAGAATATTTTGTTTTAGTTGGGAATTCTTACAAAGATATAAGCGATCTTTGTACCATAAGGAATCATTTTTCCAACTAAATATATCAGATGTACTAGGATCTTGCTGAAAATTTTGAATGAGTGTCCACACTTCTTCATCCTTCTTCCATTCATCTCTTGCTTCGGTTGTCCAATCTGGTTGGATAATAGAAATGGCACAAAACAATGCTTCCACCTCTTCATTCTTTCTTGAGAGTGCATTTGCAACAACATTTAGCATCCATTTTTTGTATATTATTTCAAAGTCACAACCCAACATCTTTGTGACCCATTTTTGCTACTCTTCCGAAGATATTCTTTGTTCCAAAAATTGTTTAAGACTATCATGATCAGTTTTTACCTTGAAGTGTCTTCCGATTAGGTAAGTTCACCATTTCTTTAGTGCATGCAGTATTGCTAACATTTCCTTCTCATAAATAGGTTTCTGTAAATACTTTCCTTTGATTGGACGACTTTCAAAATTAATGGGTCTTCCTTATTGCATTAAAATAAAACGAATTCCATTTCTTGAGGCATCACATTCCAGAATAAAGGTTTTTGTGAAGTCTAGCGTAGCTAAGACCGGTGCTAGGGACATTGCCTCTTTAAGATGTTCAAAGGCCTTAGTTTCTTTAGGAGTCCATGAAAATGCATCTTTCTTCAATAATGTTGTTAGAGGTGCTGCTATTCTCCCATAATTCTTAACAAACTTGCGATAATACCCTATTAACCTGAGAAATCCTTGCAACTGTTTTATGGTTTTGGGGACTTTCCATTCCTTAATGGCTTTAATTTTGTTGGGGTCTACCTTAACACCCTCGTGAGATACAACATGACCCAGATATTCCACCTCTTGCACTCCAAAGAAAAATTTGGATGTTTTTTCATATAATTGTTTCACCTGCATTAGTTTGAGCACCCTATCAACATGTTGAACATGATCCTTCCAAGACATGTTGTAGATTAGTATATCATCAAAAAATACTAGCACAATTTCTCTGAGGAAGGGTTTGAAAATGGAATTCATTAACCCTTGCAATGTAGAAGGTGTATTGGTAAGGCCAAAAGGCATGACCAAAAATTCATAATGACCCGCATGAGTTCAAAATATTGTTTTCAGAATATCTTCAGTCTTCATTCTAATTTGATGATATCCTAAACGAAGATCCAACTTGGTTAAATAAATTGCTCCATGTAGGTCATCCAATAATTCAGCAATCACAGGAATGGGAAATTTATCTTTAATGGTGAGCTTATTGAGCTCCCTATAATCTGGACACATGTGACATGATCCATCCTTCTTGTGTACCAATACTACAGGAGCAGAGAAAGAACTTTGACTAGGTTAAATTATACACGCCTCTAACATTTCTGCAATCATACATTCAATTTATCTCTTTTGGATATAAGGATATCTATAAGGCCTGATGTTTGGAGGAAGACTTCCTAGAATAAAATGAATAGCATGATCATGATCATGAATAGGTGGGAGTCCTTTGGGAGTTTAAAACACTTTGGAATGATTTTCCAAGACTTTTTTGAGATCTGCAAAAATAGATGATTTTGATGTTGGAATTTCTAGTGGGCATAATTTTTCAATTACGCATCATTGTTATTCCTTTATAAGATTTTTCATGACATTAGAGCTTATTATATTTCCTGGCTTCCTTTCAATACCCCGTAATTTGAATTCCTTTCTTATGAAAAAAATTTCAAGAGAAGTTCTTGAAAATTAAAAGCTACCGTCCCCAAAGATTGTAACCATTGTACTCCTAGTACAACATCAGCACCTCCAATAGGAATGGAAAGCATTGGACTATTAAATACTTATTCCCCCATGGTTAGCTTGATATTATGGCATTTTCCAGAGAAACTTATAGCTCCTCCATTCGCAACCATCACTTGACATTCTGGTGCTGGGTGTAGGAAACCATTCAATTCCTTGGCTACTTTACAATGAATAAAATTATCAGTGCTACCTGAATCAATCAACAATATTACCTTTTTCTTCTTGATATGTCCTTCTATATTGAGAGTTTGAGGAGTGGTAATTCCTTCCAATGCATTACATGATATGGTCGGACTCATTTCTTCCTCTTCTAGAGTTGGTTCCTGGTGTATATCCTCTTCTTTTGAAGATTCTTGTTCATTTTCTTTTTCCTCTTCACAATCTATGTAAAATAATCTCTTCTCAGCACACTTATAACCTTTAGTGTATTTTTTATCACAACTGTAGCAAAGCCCTTTTGCTCTTTTTTCTTCCAATTGTTGCGGTGTCAACCTTGTAGGTTGTGGAAATCTGGGAGTAGCAACACTTCCATCTTTATAGAAGTGAGTGGTAGGCTTCTTTATCGCCATAATTTTACATTCATTTTTTCTTTCCAACCTAAATGCCTTATCCAGTGAATCAGGTTCCAAAACGTGAGCTTCATGTCGGATGTTATCCTTTAAAGTACCTATGAAGAGATCAATCTTGTGTTCCTCTCGAATATCAATTACCCTTATATTCAATTTTTTTAAGTCCTCAATGTGCTCCCACACTGAACACTTTTGTTTGAAATTTATCAATTGGCTAAATAAAGCATTGCTATTTGTATCCTCATAATGCGCTATCATTTCCTCTGTAAAAATTAACCAAGTGACAATTTTTTTATGGGAGCAAAGCCATCGATACCATATAAATGTATTTTTTCTAAACGTAAAGTTTCAATGCATACGTTTTGTGTATTTTTCACATTATTGAGATCAAAATATTGCTCCATCTGTAGTATCCATGTTACAGGATCCTTTTGATCAAACTTCCTCATATCCATTTTTGGAATATGGTGGTTCTTCCCTCCAACATTAGAGTTTATGAAATCACGATTAACATTTATTTTGTTCTCATTATGAGTTTCCTCTACTATATTTTCACCATTAGGAAACATTTCTTGTATCAAAATTTTCAAATCTTCCATGTCTAATTTTAGATCATTCTTCATGTTTTCCATCTTAGCTTCCATTCCGTTCTTCAAACCATCCATCTTAGATTCCACTCCTTTATTCAAACCATCAATATTGGTTTCCACACCTTTCTTCAAAACTTCCATGTCATTTTTTGTTGCTCTTTGCGAGAGCAAAATTTGTTGCAGCTGCTCTTGCAATTTTGATATGTCATGTTGGCATTCTTCGTCTTCATAAGTAATAGTAGACCCTTATAAAGGCTTAATGGGTGCTGAATTATTTTTAGGGGCCATTTAAGAATCCAATAATGATATATATTCTACAATATTCCCTTGGAATCAATTCAACTTGATTCTTCAAACACAACTTATGCAATTCGGTAAAACAAATACACACCTTTTACGTGATTTTGAGGAGCTTGATATTGAAATTGACTTATCTCTATGCTTGCAGATTCTAAATATCTGAAATTTGGCCCTGTATTAGTTCTCTAAAGCATCTTTCAAATTTCATAGGTATGACTTGATTTATATTCTTCAAGACAAATTTATGTCCAATCTCCCACAATAACCTAATTATGGACTAGTTCAGTAGAGAAAATTTCTACGACTTGCCACGTGTCACTATTTGATCGTTTTTCTCTAACATTTATAGAAAGGAAACTAAAGTTCATGTACTTCTAGTAAATTTTTATAGAATTCTAATCTGATGCTCAGAGAGAGAGTTAGGAATATTTTCCCATGATCACCTCTTTGGGATGAAATTCTGGAGCCTGAAAAAGACCCAAATTCCATAGATCATATCTCCGCAAATATTGTGAACCAAGCTCTAAAATTTTGCTACGACGTTCCTTCAAATTTCGGCTTTGCAATCTAAAAATTTATGCTTCTGAACCTTCGTAGAAAAAACGTTATAGTGAAAATTCCATGATGACCTTTTTAAGTCAAATTCAGGAGCCTGCAAAAAGCCCTAACTTCCGGAGATCTTATCTCCAAAAATAATGTGACCCAAGCTCTAAAATTGTGCGAAAATGTGCCTCAAGATTGAGGCTTCACACTCTAAATATTTCAGCTTCTGAAACTTCGTAGAAAAATTGTTATAGTGAAAATGCCACGATGACCTATTTGGACTAGCGAAACCCTATAATCCAAAGATCCAATACCAAATGTTGTGAAACCAACTCCAAACATTGAAAAAAAGAGATATCAATGCCTTAGAAATAAGCCACTTCGAGGAGGAAACCTCCAATACATTACATGAATGAACAATTCTTGGATGATACAAATTACAAAACCTCCTTTCTATATATAGGAGTCCATGGGGCCACAACACAATCCTAGCCGACCTAACAATAATAATTTAAGGGAACAATAATAACAATATGGGGGTTACAAGGGTACAATAATAATAATAATAAGGGTGTTACACTAACAACAATAAGGGACTATACTAGTAATATAGGGACCTAACATATCTATTCATTTATATGGAAAAAAAAAAAAAAACTAAACATCCTATATATTCAGTATTAGAACATTTTACAAATATGTATACAAAATGCATGGAAAGATAAATTTTCATTATCAAAAAATAGGAAGAGAATTTTGTAAAAAGTACTGATAAAATTTATTATGATATAATGTCCATAGTACATTAACTAAAGAAAAATATTTTGTATATTGAATAGAAATTTTACACAAGAATAATTGTCCTGGAATTCATTGTATTGAATTATAACAGATTATCGACCAACCTATATTTAGAAAGAACAAAATAAATTGTCAATGCTTATGGGACGAAGGCACAAATTGACGAGAAATAAATTGTGCAAGGTTCAATACCTGTACAATAAACGAGAATACAAATGGTTATAATTTAATTATAAGGAAAATTAAATTAATTATATGAAATCTGAGGAAGGAATCATATTAAATTACCTTAGTAGTCAAGGAGAATTTCCATGATAATTCCAGTGGTCAAATCAGGAAATAAATTAAAATCCAAACACAAAAATATACAAGTGGATATTCTGTAAATAAATAACTATATAGAAAAACATTGAAGTTAAATTACCTCTATTAGACCAGCATAAAACCTAAATATCCATGATTGGTTTTAGAATATTAAAAGAGGAGCCTGCAACATAAACCATTTTACTAGTTGAGAGAACTAATTAAAATGTTTAGTACCTCCTGAAGGAAGAACGAGAATATATTCTATAAATATATTTTCCATGAATCTCAATACTGATAAAGGAGTATTATAGAGATGGAAAATAACAAAATAGGTAGGAAATTATACCTACTATTAAACCCAGAGTATTTAAACATAAGCTCTTTGTATTATACTCTGAAAATAAATGTTCATAACCTTGAGATAAATTTTTTTTGAAAAATAAGGAGTGTCACTTACCAATTAAACAAATAAAAAGGAGTGGAATTTCATACACCAAAGAAAGTTTGAACAATTCGGAAACAACAATATTCTAACTTCCTGATAATAAAACGATGGGGTTTGAGTAAACTTAGAAATCGAAATTCTGAAGCTAAACGAATCTCAATGGGAGTTATGATTCAACTCATAAATCAGACTTTTGAATATAAAATGAGTATTCGAGAGATGTAGGTATTGATCTAAACATAACTTGGGTCAGTGAACAATGAAGAGTTACATTCATACATTCCATAAAAGATTATTATTACTGAACGAATGACAATTTCAACGCAGAAATCTCATAATGAAAATAATAAATTTTTTTATTTTATATAACGAAATATATTCACTGAGCACAAACCCTATGGCTATTAAAGAATGGTGTGAATGCCAACAATTTCGCTGGATTCTCAGAGTAGAGAAGGGCTAGGTAACTTCACATAAATTATATGCTAACAAAAACCCATAAAAATTAATTAGCGAAGGGTTTTCAATACATATGGGTTGAAAAGATGAAAATAGCTAATTGAAGAAGAATACTTGTACCTTGAGAGGCATTTCGATGCCAAGGAGAAAAAATATTAAGAAAGAGTATTTGTAGATGGAAATTCATTAATTTTAGCAGAGCCGTAGGGAAAGACTTCATTGCAATGAAGGTAATCTCCAACCTGCATCCAAAATAAATAAAAAAATAGAAAATTTCATTATAGATAGTGAAAATATGAATAAACAATAGGTAAACAAAAACCCAAGACAGAGATAAACTATTATCGATGTCATACCCAAAAGCTATGGAATATAAACCTTAACATGAGAACCTTAATATACTTATAAGCCTTTCAAAATTGTAGCTACCTCGAAAGTATAGGGTAACTGGGTGAATTTCTCACATAGTGTACATCAATAAACAATTACAGTTCAGATTTGTAGCACTCGAAATGATATTGGCAATGATACTCCTTCAAACAGAAACCCTGCAACCAAATGAATAGGTTGTGACAATAGTGAAGTAGATATGTATCAGTTGCAGAGCCTAAAAGTTTGAAAAATGAAATTAAATAAATAAAATACATAGAAGAGATTTCATATCCGAAAACTTTGTGTTATCAAGAAATATTACCTTAAGGAAGCATGTGAGTAGTTCCTCTTGAAAACATAACGAGAACCATGGACCTTCTGTAGCAGGGTTTTGGAAATAATAAAATAAAGGTATGGAAACCTTTGAATGAGGTTTTGTGGAAGAATAAAAGCCGAAACAAAAGCAACTATACTGCCAAAATAATGAACAAACCAAAAGTAAGGCAAATTTGGAGTTAGCTCTAAACAACACTATGATGCACTCATAACCATCCACGCAGAATGAATCGAGCGAGGGAAATAAATCTGGTAGACGAGAGGTCAAGTCTCCGAAGCCCTGTGATGGCTTTAAATTAACATTGTACTATGTATAAATGCAAAATCTCGAAGGGATAAAGCAATTAAAACTTCTAACTTGGAATCATACAGACAGTTCTCTTAAATCCCAATTACATAAATGCATAGTATTATATGAAACTATGTTCAGTAAATATGTAGCGTAGGTTAATTACGTGGAAAAGTCCATGTTAACTCTAGAATGGATGTATACATGACATGCATTAGTGGTGTTATGCCATGATTATAATACCATGCAATACTGGAGGAATTAATACATAATTGAGATTTGAATGATAATTGTACATACGATGTGGACATAAAAATGTCATCATTTATACATATTATATAGTGGAGTGTGTAGTTAAGGTTAGTGAAGATATAATAAGGTCGAATTCATTCCAACGGTAGAATGGATCACTTATGGAAATTAAATGTATACATATGTAAATTAGTATAATAAAAACACTGCTAAGGTCGCAATGATAGCATTCATAAACTGTAACATAGGATTGTCAACTAGGAAAAGTTGATAATGCACAATGAAGTTGCTTCAAGTATAATAAAATTACCTTAGATAGAACATAAAAGGAATATATGTTTAATTAGTAGTAATAATGGAATTAAAATGTTAAAAGTATCATAAAATAATTATATTATGCTAGAGTTAGCATAAGTAGCATAAATTCCATTATATTAAAATAAAAGGGTAAGGAGATGTAGTTAGTGTCAAGCTTCCAAGGAAATTGATTGATGCAAATTGTTGGACTTAAATTTTTCAATAGTAACGTAACCTTCAAACCAGTAGACAGATATGTCGAAGAGAGAAGAAATGCATTAATGCATTTGGCTACATTTTCTCTGTAGACTATAAAAAGAAAAAAAAATTGTTGTGGAAGTGGAGTTGTTACAATAACGTACATGCATATCATGTCTTCTAGAATCTCGTTTGTTCTTTCAGTTTTTCCATCTGTTTAAGGATGGTAGAGAGTACTAAACTTAAAT
The DNA here is from genome assembly GCA_034641835.2 of Pinus albicaulis. Classification (NCBI taxonomy): domain Eukaryota; kingdom Viridiplantae; phylum Streptophyta; class Pinopsida; order Pinales; family Pinaceae; genus Pinus; species Pinus albicaulis. The sequence continues at coordinate 423,426,524 of CM076582.1, forward strand.
TTGGTACCCATTCCTCTAAACAGATCCATCCAAAAATCTAAACTAAACTTTGCATCTCTGTCTGATATAATCATTTTAGGAATACCATGTAACTTTACAATCTCTTTCAAGAATACATTAGCTACTTGAGTTGTGCCAAAAGTACATTATACTAGTAAAAAGTGTGCAGAGTTAGTCAACGTTTCTACAACCACCATTATAGAATCATATTGATATTTATTTCTATGCAATCCAATAATAAAATCTATGGAAACTACTTCCCATTCCATTTTGGAACAGGAAAAGGATTCAACAATCATGCCGGATGTTGATGCTCTACTTTTACCTATTGACATTGTAGACATCTTGTTAGGTAATCAACCACATATTTCTTCATATGAGGCCAAATAATATTTTTTCTCAATGTTAAATTCGATTTTTTATTACCAGGATACCCTGCATAGGGTCATTTTTTATACTCGTCTAAAATTTCTTGTTTCAATGAGCTTACATTTGGAATATACAATTTGTTTTTATAATAAATCATCCCTTTCTGATTTTGAATATATCACAGTATTTTTGTGTTTTTCAATTTTTCTTGGAGTTTTTCATTGTTTGGATCTTAACTTACCACTTTTTGTGTCAATTATTCTATGTCAAATTTCACACTACTTCTAGCACTATTAAAAATCTGATGAGCATTCCTAGTCAAAGCATCTACAATCTTATTTTCTTTTCCTTTTATATGTTTTAATTCCATGTCAAACTCACTAAGGAAAGACAACCATATAGCTTTTATAGAATTTAAATCAGGTTGTGTGATGAAGTATTTCAAGCCTATGTGATTTGTCATCAGTAAAAATTTCTTTCCTAATAGATAATGTCTCCACATCTTCAACATGTGTATTAAAACAACTAATTTAAGTCATATACAGTGTAGTTATGTTCATATTTCTTTAATTTTCTTGATTCGTATGCTATGACTGAGTTTTCTTGTAATAATACCCCTCCTAATACTTCTACACATGCATCTGTGCACACCACAAATTATTTGTTTGGATTAGCAATCTTTAAAATAGGTGGAGTTGTTAGTTTATGTTTTAACTTTCCAAAAAAATGTTGACATTTTGTTGTCCACTAAAAATTCACTTCATTTTTCTATAGAGATGTAATAGAATATGCTAAGGCTAAAAGTCCTTTTACAAATCTCGTGTAGTATCTAACGATACCCATGAATGATCTTATTGTTAGAACATAAATCAGTACAGGCTAATCATGATAGCTTGTATCTTCTCTCAGTCTATTGCCAATCCATATTCTAAAATTACATAACCCAAATACTGAATTTTATCTTTGTAAAATTTAAATTTTCTAATATTTTCATATAACTTTTGTTCTCTATCTATTTGTAAGATGATTCTGAGATGTTCTTTATGTTCTCATTGATTTTTGAAATATACCATAATGTCATCAATGAACACCAAAACAATTTTTTCTAGATACTTATGTAACACACTATTCACTAGACACATGAATGTAGCAGGTGTATTAGTCAACCCAAAAGGTAGAGCTACAAATTCATAGTACTTGTATCTAGTCCTAAATGTTGTCTTTTTGATGTCTTCATATTTGATTCCTAATTGATGATAGCATGTTCTTAAATCAATATTTGAAAAGATAGTAGCTCCTCTCACTTGATCAAATAAGTCATCTATTCTAGGTGGAGGATATCTGATATTTATAGTCAATTTATCCAGTTTTATGTAGTCTATAGACATCCTGAATGTGCCATATTTCTTTTTAATAGACAATACATGTGCTCCCTAAGGAGACACACTTGGTCTAATATAACCTCTATCTAAAAACTCTTGTAGTTGTAGTTTTAATTATAACAACATAGGAGTACTCGTTTGGTAGGGTTCTCTAGAGACAGGTGTCTCCCCAGGTACCAATTCAATTGGTAAGTTAATTTCTCTTTTAGGGGGTAAATGGGGAATTTCATATGGAAACACATCCTTGAATGCTCTAATTACTGGTAAATTTCCTACAACTTCTTTTTTAGTTTGTTGTCCAATTCTTCCACTTGTACAACATACACTTGAAAACCTTTCCTTATTGTCCTTTTTAGCTGTAGTGCTGAAATATGTCTTATTGATATGGGTATTGATTTTCCTTTTACTATCACTCACTTTCCCTCGCCATCTATACAATGCAATATTTTATCTAAGAAATTAACTATTACTTTCTTTTTTTCTAACCAATCCATTCCCACTAAGACATCATAGGAGCCTAGGAGAAAAATATTTAAATTCAATTCAATTTCATACCCATTTAAATTTACAACAATATTTGGTAGTTTATCGGTAACTTTTATTTTTGTTCCAATAGCTAACTGAAATAACCATGCTTGCTAAAAAATTTATGATTTTAATTTGAACTTTTCCACAATCTGAAGACTCATTTAGCTTAAATTTGCTCCTCGATCTATCAGAATAGAAACAAAATTTTCAACAATCATACCTTCTATTTTCATCATGGTTGATTGGTGTTCAACTTGGCGATCCTCTAGTGTAGCACTGATTCTTTGAATGATTCTAGCAATGTCATTTACAGTAGTCTCCTCTCTTAGTACTTGAATATTTTGTATTGTTCGATGAGGAAAGTCACGTAATAGGAGAGGTTCTCCATAACCCCAGCACTTTAATGGTTCCTTCATTTTTGCAGTCCCTTCTTTCTTCTTGTTTACATCCATCTGTTTAGATCCATTTTGTGATTGTGCAGGTTTATTTTCTCTAGTTTTTTTAAACTTATTCTTTTGATGAATTTTCTCAAAAATTTTAAAATATGTTGGTTTTACTCTTTCTCCACTAGGGTAAGCCTTCCGTTTTTCTTTGTTATGCCATTTTTTCAGTTGATCGTTTCTTCCTTTGAACTATTGATAACACAATATTCCTTTGGACAGCGCTTCATCCATTGTCTTGGGATTATCAAATTATATTCTCTCCTTATAGATAGTAGGTAGGAAGTTTAAAAATTGTTGTACTTTGGCCTTTTCTTCTTTGATATGAGGCAAATAGAAAAGCAAGTTAGTGAATTTGGTAACAAACTCATCTATAGTGAATTGTCCCAATCTCGGCTCATGAAACTTTTTAGCTTTGTCATCATAAGATCTCTCCTTCAGATATCTAGACTTGAATTTAGTTTGAAAGTCTTCCCAAGTAACAATTTTCTCATCTAGTACATGTACCATTTTGGTTTCTTCCCACCACAAGGTAGTTTTACCCTATTGTTCATAAATAGCCAATCTGGTTTTTAGGTTACTTACATATTCATAGACCTGAAAGTATTTTACCATATTCAGAAGCCAATCTTCTGCATCTTCCTCCTTTTCACCATCATAAATGGGAGCTTTAATTTTTTGGAATTCTCCTTTTAATTCCTTTTTATTTCTAGAATTCTATCGAGTTGCTTCACCATCCTCATATTCTTTTGAGTTGGTTTCATATTATTTTCTCTTTCTTCCAGGGTATTCACTTTCGTGACTAGAAATTGAGGTTAATTCCTTAATTAACCTCTCTTTCTCTTCACTGGCTTGCAACAATCATTCATTGTTGGTTCTTAGATGGAGCAATTCTTGTTGCATCTCCCTGAACATATCCAGTAGCTGAGAATTTTCATCTAGAGGATTTCCCTTACCAGCTAGATCTATGTATAAACCTCTTCCATCCATCATAATGACAGTTGTACTTTTATGTACTAAATCACTGTAAACAGAATTTAGATTAGTGCGAAAAAAATTCACTTTAAATTAATTTACAACAACAAATTTTTGAATTTTTAATTTCCCATGTGACGACACATATATGCCTAGATTTCAACATGGGCTCTGATACCATCTATAACAACTAAACTTACCACAATTTTTTTTCTAATTATAACATATTAATTACCAAATTTTCATCAGCAACGTTACTGCACTTCATCATAGTTCGACAAAAATCTTCCACCATATTCGTTGTTGTTAAATTAATTTCGCAACTTATTATTTCATGTGCATAATAATTGTTACACAGCAATTTGTCACCGTCCCTACCATTCCCTATCCCGCACATTGGAGGACTCATTCCGTGACCTATGGGCAAAGACAAGAATTGAAAATACTTTCATTGCATCCCTTTGAAGATGAGCTTTCATTGCCCTGAAGACATCTCCCTGCAGAAAACCCTAAAAATAGCTCTTTTTCCATTAGCGCGGTTTCACAGTTCAACCCTCGCGCCAAGAGGTCAAATCCTCCAAAGAGGGTGCGCCAATTGGTGCTCTGTCATAGAGCCGCACCCGCGCCAACCATATTAAGAGGTGTTTTTTAAAAATAAATGGTGGAAGTTTTGTCCTAAGTGATCCAGGAACTGATATCTATCTTGAGTTGGGAGGTTTGGCTACGGATTTCCATAGAGAGGAAGTGGTTTTCCACCTCTCATGGAAGCTTCCTTGATGATAGGGCCAATCCCATAATTATAGGGATCCCAACTCCTCTTCCTCCATCTATAAAATCTTGCTTATCTCCTTTGCAAGCTAGCTCCCAAGAGCTTTCACATCCTTATGCTGCAAGAGCCTTCTTGATTTCCTTAAGGCCAAATCCAAGCAAGGAGACTATTGTTAAGTATTCGAAGAGAGAGGCTTGTCCCATCCTTAACAGGCTTTATCGAGACATGTTCTACTGACGACCCGCCAAAGGAGAGTGCTACGTCAAAGCTATGGTTTTATTCTTCTTTTGACTCATTAATGATAAGCGACTATTGGTTATGGTTCCACTCTTGTTCTTGATTATGTTCATGAGTTATGTCCTCTTCGACTGACATATAGTTGTATATACTGGATTTTATGCTTGTGTTTGTGTTGTTTCTTGCATGTGCAGGTGTCCGGTCATGGAGATCGTGAGGATTGTGATCTGCCAGGGAAAAGGAATGGGAGCACCACCTCTTCTACAAACGACAGCGCGGGATTCCAGGTAAGCCTTCCTCACAAGTCAGTTTATTTACAATTAGGAATCTGCACTATAGCGTGTTTGATTGTTGCTAGACTCGATCTGGGCTAGTAGGGATCGCCTCTATCCGCAGAGGGGATTTACCTCTCCAACAATAATTTTATGTAATTTATGATCCTTGATCCTCTTAACGAAATCATAATTCAATTTTAGTAGTGACTGTCCTTCAAGAAAATTTTCACCCCTTATTATTTAGATAGAATTTATAATTTTTTATTTAATTCTATCCTTATAAATTTATACTATTCTCGCATAATATGGCAACCTAACCATTTAATTTATACCTTGGAATGTGTAATTATATTAAAATCCACTTTCATCAATTACTCCACTTCTACACTATATGTCACCCTTACCACACTATATTAATTAACATTATTTATACTATCACCATTTGGTACGTATGCCTTTCTGTTAAGGTAAAGGTGTATACCTAAACCATTTCAAAGGATTTAATAATGGCTCTAATGTACCATAGACCCTTCATAAAATTTCCACTTTCTATAATATACTTATCATATTTTTTAATATCTGACGTACTATTCTAGACTTAACAAAAACACGCCTTTAGAAAGGGAAGTAATACTAAGCCTTTTTAATAATTTTGACCTTCCACTTTTAATAATAATTAACCCTTCATAATGTTGTTACTTTATATCAATATCTTTTGGAATTTATTGATTTTAGAACATATATTATATTACCAATATGTAACTCTTCAACACACCAGTTCTAATTTAATATAGTGATATATTTTTTATGGATTTGAATTTACAATCTGTAGATCTCCAGTTCAGAGATTTTAATACACTGGTAGTTTCGAGATTTCCTTATTTATGATCATTAGATCAATCATTAGATCATTAGATCAATCACATGGATCTGAATATTTTTTTCTATCCACTACCACTACTAGCTTAGATCACAGCCACATTGATGGTTAAGGTGTTTTCGTATGTCAGTCATAGTTAATTTCGAAGAGGAAAACCTATTACTAATTTTCATTTTTTTTGGCATTTTCAGATCTTCGGCTCTAGTTTTTCCATCAAACCCTCGTTTCTAGGTTACTCATGTCGTCCATCTAATTTTTTGGCCTTACCACACAAATAGTCTCTTGGATGACCGTAATGATTCATTATCAAACCGGTTCTAGTTTTCTTCATGTAAGGTAGTATAGGTGTTGCATATTATTACGCATTCCATGGAATGCTTGACACACTATGCATAAGATTTCAGAGGTATACTTTCCGTTTAGGTAGTATGAGATAGTTCTAATGATTTGGCTATCATATTACAGTTATGCCTTTGTCAAATTTCTTTTTGTTGCATTGTGAATCTATTTTGAATTGCAACTAATGGTTTGTTCTCATTTTGCATGGTTTCATTCTATTTGAGGTTTTTAAGCTATATTCCTTTAACAATTTCAGGAGACCATGAGGTAATTTCCTCTCTGCAAGAAATAGGTAATAAATTTCAACCCTTAACGAAATTCTTGGTTGGGTGTTGTTTCGTGCTCTTACAAACACTCTACCTACAACTTCTTTACCTCATAACTATCATTTATCCAATATGTTTGGTTTTAACTACTTACAGGTTTACGATGGATTGAATCCTTGTTTTAATTAATTTATCCCTTAACCTATGTTTTATTAATACTACCATACTATATTTGCGTTAATGCAATAACATAGCCGTGATTTCAATCCGGCATAAAAATCCCTATAGTTATTTACAGATTCATTATTTTTCACTATATCTCCCTCATGCATAATTAATGGTAATCATTTATAGCTACGATTAAATCAGAGAATTTGTAATTTCATTTGAGTTTTTCCATATTTTTTTAATGTACAAAGTTGAGTTAGATTATATTTTGGGTTTTCATTGAATATGTAACATCATTAGTCAACTTCTATTTTTCCCCAATTTAATCTTAGAAGCTAGTGTTAGTTTTGGATGTCTTACCATTACATAGTACATGTATTTGGTTTTCCTTCGATTACCTTGACAATATTTGTTTATCGTTGTTAAATGACTACAAGGAAAATACCCTCTAGCAGATGCTTTTGAGGAACCTCACAGAAAAATACTCCAGACGTCCATTTCTAGCGAAGGATCCTAGAGGAGGTTGGTGGGTGGAGGTTTTTGCAGATGTATTTCATATGGTGCTCTTATCAAAATAAAACACACTGGTGCGTTCAATATGACAAAACACCGGTTCATTACAAAAATTGGCACACTCGACACTGTGCACTCTATAGACACAGGCCCGATCCGTTTTATTTTTGTAGAGCACTGGTGCTTTACATGTCGACTGCACAGATACCGACCGGTGTGGAATATATGGAACTCACCGGGGCTCCCACAAAATGAGCCCACTAGTGGATGGTTAAATAAAAAAAATTACGGGAAAAAAATTGCATAAAACATTGGCGCACTAGAAATAATGCGCTCCGTACACACCCTCCATGTCCTTTTAATTCAGCAACCACACCGGTGCGTGTCATATCGTTAGCCTCAGTGCCTCATAAAAAGCTCGCAGAACATAAATGACCTGGTGTTGAATGACTGAATTGCACCGGGATCCCTGTAAATGTCGTGCACCAGAAAAGAGTTTAAAACAAATATAATTATGGTCAAAAAAACAAAAATCATTGGTTCACCAGGCACCGTTACCGGTGTGTCAAGTTATTGTACAGCCCCGGTGTGTCACCCCTCCAAGACCCAGTGCATCATAAAAGCGAGCAGAACATAAAATTATTGAGGCAGAATGATGGAAACGCACCAGGGTTCCCATTAAGGTCGCACACCAGAATAAGGTTAAATAAAAAAAATTACGTCCAAAAAACTGCATAAATCATTGGTTCACCAGACACTGTTACCGGTGTAACATGATAATGTAGAGCATCGGTGCTTTGAAAATACTTCGCCCCGGAGCTCCCTAAAAGCACGCGAAAACATAAAGAGCTTGGTGCAACATACATACAATGCACCGGTACTCTAGAAAACATCCCGCGCACCGAAATAAGGTTAAATAAAAAAAAATTATGGCCAGAAAATTGTAGAAATCATTGGTTCATCGGACACTATTACCGGTGCATCATATTACTATAGAGCACTGTTGCATTAAAAATACGCCGCTTCGGTGCCTCTGAAAATCATGCGAAATAAAAAAATCTCGGCGCGGCATACAGGAAATGTATCGGTATTGCCGTAAGAGGCCCGTGCACTGGAATAGGGTTAAATAAAAAAGTTACGGCCAAAAAACCGCAAAAATGATTGGTTCACCGAACATCATTACTGGTGTGTTTCATTACTGTAGCGCACTGGTGCATGAAAATTATGCCACCCCGGTGCTTCCTAAAAGCGCAAGAAAATAGAAAGGGCTTGGTGTGGCATTGATAAAACACACTAGTACTCTGGTAAAAACTTGGCGCACCAGGACAGGGTTAAATAAAAAAAAAATTACGGCCAAAAAACCACATGTTTCACTTTTTTCAGTGCTATAGAGCTCTCAAGAATTGATGCAAGTTATCCTTGCTTGAGCCACACTGACATCCGTGCTCCCATTTCACTTATTACACCCAATTCTGTTGTACATTGCCACCATTCTCCAGCTTGAATTTTATAAAATAGTGGAAATTTTTTCTTTTTTAAATTGTACAGCCAATATGATTCCTTGACGGGTAAATCTACAGGTATTTTTTCTAGTTTTTCCATAATTAAACCTTTGAGAAGATTATAATTTGAAAACACCTTAAAATTAAAAATAAAAATAAAAAAATTGTCGTGCGATGCACTCGAGCCATTCGGCTCGCATCAGTTGCGGTGCTACCTGTAAATTTATAGGTCACACTAGTTTACGGTGCTACTTGTAAATTTACAGGCCACACCGCACCCAGTGTTGTAGGCATCCGTACCAGTTCTGGGGCAGTACCGCAAGGCACACGACGTAATTTTAAAATTTTCAAAAAGTGCGGTGCAGTCATTTACCAGGCCGCACCATTGACAATGTTGAATCGCAACCACCCGATGCATTGATGAACTTATCCACCACGGGGCACGTAATTTTTTCAGCACACTGGAACTATCAATCGACATTGACAATGGTTCGGGTTGGTAAACCCGTGCTAAGTGTATCGACATCAGTTCTGGGGTGGATTCCAAAGGCGCACCATTTAATTTTAAATTTTACGACAAAGAGCAGTGCGCTCGGATACTTGGCTGCACCGTACGACTATGTACGGTGGCAGGAGGGCGGTGTGATGACTTAGCTATAAGCCCTAGGGCATATAGTGAAGTCAACACACCAGCCTCCTAACACCACACTTAGTGAACAATGTGCTAAAAATATTTTCTAGAGCACCGCTCTCAGTGCTTTTTATATCATTATGTGCACTATAGACAGTGCGTCTCTAGCTAGGGATGCACCGTTACCGGTGCGTGAATACGTTTTTGGCACACCGTCTCTTGTTTTATTTATTTTTAAAAAAATATTTATATACGTATATTTGTAAATACATGTGTCATTTAATTAAAAAATTGTGTTTAATATGTCAATCATTCAGAGACATCAAAGGAGAGAAGAGGAGCAACAAAAACAACAGGAGGAACAATATTACATGGTTCGCCTATGGGAGGCAAGAGAGAGGGAGAGAGATGTGTACCCTCAGCCTATTACAACAGTGAGACAAGGGCTCCTAAGGCAGGTAGGCCTCCTCATGTTCTATGAGGAGGCTACTTCCCTAAAGTCCCATAGTGGTCTTTTGAGACATCTTATCAAAGGTGGAATGCCCAGTGACAGGCTTTCCGAGTTGGTATCGACCAGTGCTACACGCCCACTGAGGAGGATGTATATTTTATTATAAGGCTTTCGAGGAGAGGGGTGGATTTTCTCTCGTTCCCCAAGGTTCCAGCTAGCTATGTGGCAGGGAGTCAGTTAGTTTACTCCCATAGATACATTAGAGCAGACATATTTTCTCCTTCATATTTTTAGGTCTCTCAAGGACAGTTATGTATTGGTGTGTTTGGTGGTGAGGAGTTCCAGTGTCTCTCACTTTTTATTTCTACCATTTCGTGCAACACCAGTGACGGACAACACATTAGTTTCCAACTTTTATACTATGTTGATTCTTTACTACAGCAGCCACGACTTGTCAGGTGGTTTGCCATTTTTTACAGTAGTTTTGTAGAACATTGGGTAGATGTCGTGCTCATGCACAAGGGAGGGTGAACTTCCCTTTTGCTTTAGAGATTTTTTGTTTATTTTTTGAGAGGTTTCTAGAGATGAGGCCTTCTTTTCTTCGGCAGCCTCATAGGCTGATGATTGAGGCACGTATGCATATGTGGGGGTAGATGATGCCCAAGAGGAAGGAGACTCCGTTTCCAGCGAGGATATCAGATGATGCACTAAGGTTGCTAGCCAGTTTTTTTAAGCATCCCTTCATTATGGTCCCCTATCCTTATGCAGGGTTGGATTGGCGAGGGTGTGCCAATATCCTCTTCACAGATGATGGGCCGCTAGATGATAGAGGTAATATTACTGTTTTATTTAAATTTATTCTAACATTTTCTTTAACTTGTTTTTATTAAATTGTGTAATGAAATTGTCTAATTATTTTTGTGTACTTGTATATATTTTGCAGAAATTGGCTCTTATGGTGGCGAGGAGATGCCACCACCACCATCTATCGATCCAGTTGTGGATGTTGATGATCTTGATGTCGAGGATCAGGAGGAAGCCAGTGCAGATGATCATAGACCTGCGCCTGCTGGTGCGGCGGCCCGCGGTCGACATATGAGCGATGCTAGATACAGGATGGAGTTGGGCGATAAAATCATTGCATTGTTTGTTGAGGTGGGCATCTACCTTGCTAATTTGACGGATATAGAGGTTGATGATAGTCTCTTATAGATGTGGAGAGGCATGCCACGTGACATGTATAGCCTGATGCAGCATGTCATAGGAGTTACGATAGATTTTATGCGACTGATGAGGACTATCACATGTTACGAATGAGCTGCAGCACATGATGGACAGTCTGTGAGGCGCAGCGTACCATTGAGATCTCATGATCATTCACAGCCTCGCACCTCACCAGATTTTCATGGAGATCCTCCAGTAGCATCTACCAGCAGTCATCATGGAGATAAGGCTCGACCATCGGCTGATCCATGACATTTATATTACAGTTGTATATTTTTACCATTATTCAGTTATATATATATATAGATATAGATATAGATATAGATATAGATATAGATATAGATATATATATATATATATATATATATATATATATATATATATATATATATATATATATATATATGTGGTCCATGTATTTTATGTTCATTTTGCAGTTGTACTTAATTTACATGTTGGTGATCACCATTATGTGTATGTTGTTAGGTCATGTAAGATATGTTCATTTAGTGTGCAACTTGTAGATAGATGTGTATGTGATAACATGAGATGTATATTTGATGTTTGTGTTGTACTGATGATGTTAATATATAATGTTAATTGTGTTTTGTTAGATGATCATGATCACAATGATGCAGTAAGTGATTTTGAATGTGTTTTTTAGTCAAATATGATGTTTATATGATGCTTATCATGAATGTGATGTTTATTCATTAATTTATAAATACCAAATGATAATGATATTATAAATTTGTAATATTTGTATTTGTAATTGTATTTAAAATTAAAAAATTTAACTGTAATGATAAATATGTAAATTTCTAAAATTATAATTGTAATTGTATATATGTAAAATTCTAAAATTGTTATTGTACGTGAAATTGTAAAATTTTAATTGTAATTCTAATAATTGTACTTGTAATTTTAATTGTAATTCTAATTCTAATTGTATGTAAAATATTTGTAAAATTTTAATTGTATTAATGTGAAATGAATTTATTAAAATTTGTAAATTTGTAAATTTTAAATAATTATAAAATAATAAATATAGAATAACATGATTTATTGTAACATAAGTAAATTTAGAAAATAATGCAAATAAATTCCTATACTTAATTAGAATTATCATTATTTTATTATGATCTTAGATACAAAAAAAAGAATTAATTTATACAGTACGCCATTGTTTTTTAGATCAAGTACATAATACCAAATTATCAAGTGAATTATTGATTTTATCATTAACACAATGTAAATTACCAATTAATTAAAATTAATACATATTACATTAATATTTTGAAAAAATCATCTTAAAAAGTATAAATATTGATGAAATAACACATATTGTACCATATCACTCTTGGTTCCCATGATCACCCTCATTATCTTCTATCTCGCATGGCATGATAACACTATTGTTCTCAAAAATATGTGTTGATCTAGGGTCATGTGTCAATACAAACCACTAATCCCTATCCAACACATCTGGGTAGAAAAACACCTGGTTGTAGTGTTTATGGAAAACATAGGGATCCTTAGCTTCATCCCAAATCTTTCTAGAGTTGATACATATCAGCCTACTATCGTGATCTTCCTTTACATTATTCCAATCAAAGGTGTCCCACCACTTTCACCTAAAAATAACACATTGGAAAGAAGAAAAATACACTTCAATGATCTCTTGTATCTTTCTAACATAACCTAACGTGCCTCTTACTAGTTGTTGATCACGGTGGCTAGATCAACTAGATTGATCGAACTTGAGTTCCACTCTAGAGTCTTGTGTGATGTTTCTAGCATCGGAATTTTCTGTGTGAAAATGGTGTCCATATGCCCACATAGATGGGAACAACTGCACCTATTATAAAAAAGTTTAAAAAATCATATAAGTGTCGTGTGTCTTATAAATAATAATCCAATAGTTAAAATATGAAATGTGGATGTCTTAATATAATTTTCAAATTTACATATAAATTATTACTGAGTTACTACATCCAATCCCTACGTTTAGTGCATCATCTTCAGCATGCAGGTAACGACCGGTAGCACCGTATTTCTCTCTGACTTGGTCAGCAAGCCAAATATTGGGGCATATTTTTGGCATATTTTCCTTTAAATGATCGGGATAAGGCATGCTTCTACCATTCAAGCATCTGAATTCTTTCCTATCACTATCCCATTTCATTCTTTTTTGTTCGTACAATGCGACCCACGATTATGTCGCTTCAGAATTGTAAAGAATGAATTTATTGATTGCTTCAATTTCTTCATTTTCTGATGAAATCAAACCAACATTATATAGTATTGAGAGATCAAAATATACATTATATCGAAGTTCAACATGAATATAATTAATTACTTTTTGTAAATTTAAAAAAGTATAAGTCATTTACTCTTTATCAAGCGCTTTTTTCCACTTGTTTGGAGCAACTCTCCTTCTCTTTCATCTTCATCCAATTAATTTCTCCAAATCACTGCACCTGGTCTGTTGTCGATCTGCTTGATGTACTCACTGGCATAGTAAAAAGACTCATATGATATATACCCCTCTGCCATAGACCCCTCGGGTTTTTCCCTTTGTCGAACAAAACCTTTCAATATTTTCATGTACCTCTCTAAGAAGAACATCCAATGACAAGAAACAACCTCAACTAATTCAACCTCATCTACTAGGTGGAATAGAAGATGAACCTGTAAGTCCATGAAACTCATCAGCAGTTCCTTCTCAAACATACAAACAATCTCAACTATCTCTTGATGCCACCATGGAATGCTAAGCCACATGAATCTCCTTTGACGTGATCCAACGTACAAATGTAGATAATTTAGATATGGCACGTCCTAGGTCTTGAGGGAATTCATGTTTCACACACCCACACACAAACAAAGGATAATGGCATTGCAAAGTTATAAAAACGTGCAATAATATACAAAATTAGTTATCTTTTATGATCACCGAATGGAATAAAATTTATTAATATAATAAATAATAAAATCATGGTTTTGACAATATACGGACTCTTAGAAGATTCAAATGGTGATGCGATTTCAACCTCGAAAAATGGTCATCCACGGTGAAGTAGGGCCGTCGTGAAGACCCATATGATGTTGGCACCCTCACATCCATTATAACTTCCTTTGCCAAAGATATATCATCTATTTTTAAAATCCATGGGACATCACCTTCTTTGAAAAACCATGAATTAGAGGGACCAGTGCCTGCCTCTGATCCCGTACTTTCTAATCATCTTAGCAAATATTTCTTTTTAGTTTTTGAAGTAATAAGATCTTTCCTAACTGCCAATGTGTCACTTTTTTTCGGTGATATGTGCCTCCATAAAGAAGATGAAACATTTTTAAATATATGCATGGGATCTAATAAGTGGGCAATCTTAATATGCTCCTAATATGGGAGGTCATAAAAGATAGATTTCCTTTTCATCCAAATGGGCAGTTTCTCATCATAGTTCTTGAATAAATCTGGATCATCAAACTTAGGCTCCCCATTTGAATCGAACATTTATGTGAACTCCTTCTCCTTCTCTCTCTCATATGCTCTAAGCCATTCAGCTAGTGTCATTATTGGAGGCCTTTAGGTTCTTTCTCGTTTACCATTGAAAGAGGATGATGCTCTTCTGTAAGGGTGTTGTTCTGGTAGGAATATCCTAGAGAAATCATACACTAGCTTTCGTAGGTCCTTGGACCATCTAGCTTTCAAAGAACTTCCACAACATTTACATCCAAAATACCCTTTTGTTACAAGACCTGCGAGATTATATTTGTACACATTAAGTAATATGCATGGCACGTGAAAGAATATCATGAAGATCAGAAAAAATAATTTTACAACAAAATAAATAACTAATATGTGAAAGAATATTTCTACATTATATATAAAAAAATCAATAAATTAAACATGTAATTTACCAGAGAAAACTCCAAAGCCTGGATAATCATGTGTCATGTAAGCACATATGCCATACAATGTAAACCTCCTCTCTGCTACGATGGGTCTTGATAAATCGTATACATTTATCCCATTCCTTAATTTCTTCAATTCATCTACCAGTGGTTGTAAGTTGACATCCATATTCTTCACTTGTCTTCTACCAGGGACTATGAGAGCCAACATAGGATGTTCATTCTTCACGGAAAACCATGGGGGGATATTTTTATTGATCACTACTACAGGCCAAAGATAATAATTAGTGTTTTGGAGGGAATATGGGTTGACGCCATCCATGGCTATGCTGAGTCGTAGACTTCGTACTTCATTCTTGAATTTTACAGGCCATGTATCCTCTATATGCTTCATGGCTATTGAATCAATTGGTATTCGCATAACTCCCAACTCACTTCTATGTGAGGCATGCCATCCCTGCAACATAGCTAATTATTTGCAACGAAAGAGCCTTTGAATCCTTGGGATTATAGGCATGTGCCTCAGTATCTTCAAAGGAGGACAAGTACGTGATTTACCCTTCTTTTTAGATTTATCATACCTGTCATGCCTAGATTTCGGGCACATCTCTTTGTCTGCATATTCTCCTCTATATAGAATACAATCATTTTTACATGCATGATATGATATATACTCAACACCCAACATTTTCAACAATTTGTTTGCCTCTTCACAGCTACCAGGCAAGACATTATCACTCAGAATAACCTTATCTTTGATAACCTGTATTTGGTGGTCATGGAAAACTATATTAATAAATGTACATTAATGTCGATACAATTATTAACGTTCATAAAATTTAACATTTGTAATGTTCATTTCAATGTACTGATTATATTTCAAAGTTATATATAAGGGAAGTACTTTATGGTAACTTACCTCAAAAGTTTTGAGAAACATGCATTTGACAAGACAAACTTTGATTTAAAGTTGTACAATAACCTCGTTGTCCCCAATTGGGTAGAATTTGACTGACCGTCGGGTCCAAAGAGAGGGGTGGTGGAAGAAAATTTAAGGCTTTTGAAAAATGTGTGAGCGATATGAGCATCATCCCCTAGTTGATCATCATTTTGGAATGCATCTAAAAACATTGTCTCCATGGCATTCGTATCCCTTAAGTAGTCATCCATACCAACCTCTATTTTATTGTCTCCATTTCCAGCTTGTGAAGAACTACTATTGCTATATTCATTCCTAATTGGTGAATATGGACGTAGCAGGAATTGAATCGATGGTTGATTCAACAGTTTTGGTATCGTTCCTCTCCAATTTTTTATGTTAATTCAATCTTCTCTCAATTTGACATTATATTGGGGTGCAATGGAAGATGGTGGGTAGGTCGTTCATCATCACTAGAATCCTAGTAATTAAAAGAAAAAAAAATTGAACATGATTAGTACAAAATATTATGATATCAATTTGTAACCACGTTGATAATATTGCATGATTATAAATTGGTTTGATGTTGAAATAATTCCGTACATATTAATCAATATATATACCAAAAAATTATAATTATAATTACCATCATTATCCCAGGATTGTGGCTAGAAGATGCAATATTGTTACAATTGACAGGGTGAAGCGGTTGTCCATTTTCATCTACCAAATGCTCCTTGCGGTATGTAGCTCTTGATAAGAACTTTCGATGTTTTGGAGGAGTACTTTGAATATAATTGTGTGCATCTGAACTCGATGATGAATCTGCATGAACCTGAAAATTTGTATACATTATAAATTTAAATAAGTTGTGCATGATTTACTACATGGATAAAAAACATATATAAATTCAATTAGATAGTGAAAAAATAAAAAAAATCTGAAGTAAATATTACGTCTCCACATGGATAGGGAGAACTCTGCGATGGACTTTGAGAAATATTATGGAATGAGCTAGATTTTGAGGAATTTTCCATTTCACATAATATATGATATTTTCTCCATGCATTTGAGCAAAACAACAATAAACTTTGGTGCACAAACCTAATGTAATTCTGGTCTGTACTGTTCAGATAACCGAACTGGTAAGTTCTTTATTTTGCGCACTGGTGTGCTTTTTTACCAAGTAGCACCGGTGCAGTTTAATTAAACGATGCACTAGTAAACGAATAACCGCAATAAAAAAAGCGCAATCCTATTTTCTTTAAGTGAAAAAAAAATGGTAAATTGAAAATTGGGCAGAAAAAATATTTCAGAAAATCTAATTTCATAAAACATTTCTTTAAATACTAAACACTTTTCATTATTTCAATATTTTTGCAAAAAATTTCAGTCAGATATTTGCAGGATACATACCTGGAGCAAACAGAGCATGAGAACACTGTGGAGTAGGGAAATACATTTGAACAGAAGTATTCAAACAATCTGAATTCCAAACCTCTGGTAATTCAAACCCTGTACCATAGAATTTCAAACAACGTGAGTAAAGTTTATTGCTTTTTTGTACTTTTTTCTACAGTTTTTTTATGCAGTGAAATAAGAAATCAAATTCTTTTGTTTTATTTTATTTTTTCTCTAGTTTTTTATGAAGTAAAATAAAAAATCAAATCTTTTTTTTTTTTTTTAACTTTTTGTTTCTGTAGTTTTTTACCTTTTCTGTAGTTTTCAGAAACAATAATAAAAAAAAGAAATCAATTTTTAGAAACAAAACCCTAGATTCTTTTTTTTTCCCCCATTTTTTCTCCCTTTTTATTTTCAATTTAGATTTATAGGGTTTATGTACTCATAAGAAATCCAACCCATGGGACGACTTGCATAGTCGGATCCCAGTCCATGTTGGCCCTTGCGTTAATCTTAAAAATATATATAGATTTATTTTCGTCAGTGTGCCCTGTGTAACGTTGCGCACCGGTGCACTTGGTTATACCAGTGCACCGCGCAAGTCGAGTGATAAAAAAAAAAAAAATTATGTTTTTATCAGTGCGCCATATGTAACATATGGCACCGGTGCACTATTACATTATGGTGCATCGTACAATGTGGTGTTTTGAAAAAACACCATTTTACAAACATACCCTACATTATTTTTGTTTCTGCCTTGTCTATCCCACTTGTTGTGATTTCAGAATTAGAGCTTTTAAATTTATATTTATAGGGTTTATATTGCTAAATATTAACCTAAGACATCCAACGAATGGGTTGACCTACATAGTTAGATCCCAATCCATGTCGGCCCTTGCATAAATAAATAAAAAATAAAAAATTCAGTGCACCTTGTCTGAAAGAGTGCACCGGGGCACTTTGTTATCACAGTGCATTGCGAAACTACTGTCATAAAAAAATTAGAAAAATATACAGGCAGTGCAATATTTCATTATGACGCACCGCGAACGTTCAGTTTTGAAAAAAAAACTTTCAAAAAATACAAACCTTACTTTATTTTTGTTTCTCCCCTTGCTTCTTCTTCTTTCTATGACTTAGAACTAGAACTTTTCAATTTAGATTTATAGGGTTTGTATTGCTAAATATAGACCTAAGACATGCAACCGACGGGAGGATTAGCATAGTCATATCCTAATCCATGTCGGCCTTGGAATGATTTTAAAAAAATAGATTTTTCACTGGTGTGCCCTATGGTGTGCCATATGTAAAATATAACACTGATTTATGCTAAAAAAAACTAACACTAGACTATTTTTATTATTTTTATGATGGTTATCCGGTGCAGTCATTGACATGTAATGCACCAGGGCTTTTTGTTGACATAGAGCACCGTACAGTGTATTACAACTCTTTTGCAGTGCATGGTAAGCACAAACACGCACCGACGTCGGTGCGTTTAGCATGAAGGCGCACTGGTTTTTTTAGATTTTCTTTTAATTGAGAAGTTGACAGTTAATTTAAAAATATATTATTGATTGATATGATATAGGTTTGATATTGTTAAAGAAATTACTGACAAGAGATCAAGTAAAAAAAATACTGACAACACATCAAGATCAAAAGCAAAAAAGGCAAGTTCTTTGTAAATGTTTTACAAAAAAAAAAATTGAACTATATGTAATTTTAAATAATGTGTATTGTTTAATGTGTATCATACAGAGCCACAAAATGATGAAGCTCGATAAGATTATTTCTGATCTAGGACCAGAAGAACGTATAAGCTTGATGGAAAAATTGGAGAAGGATGAATCGGGTGAATGAAAAAATACTATCGATCCAATATCAATTTCTTTTCTTAGTTTTCATTAATAATATAATTAAAATTATTTGATAACATATGTGAAAAAATATATTAACTCACCCGTGTTTAATGTTCTACAAGGACCAACAACTCAGAAAAGGAATGTTGTTCTAAGAAAAGAAAAACAATAGAACATGTAAATGAAAATGAATTTCTCCGTAGCTCATCTAGAGTGGTGTTGGAGGTTAACAAAAGGGGGGAAAACCTTTACAAATGTTTGATGGATCTAGTGGAACGAATATATAGACGTTCTTTCCACTTACAATACAATAACCAATCCAATGATTCAAGTAACCAGATTTTATGTAAACTACAGGAAGAGTTTCCAGATAATTGGTCAATGAGACATGTCAGACTTTTAATAGAAAAAATGTACAACAACAAAAAAGAAGGAATGAAAAAGTAATATTCCTTTAGATGTTTGTCTATAATTATTTATAAATATCACTTTTGTTATACTTACTTTTCATATATCAATATAAAAATTAAATAGTTTATTGTCATATTACATTTTCAGGAAGATTATGAAAATTTCAAAAGATGAACGAGCTGATATGAGAAATATGCCAGTAGGAATGTCCAAAAAAGTGTACAGGGAGATGGTCAATGAAATGGACAAAATTGCATCGTGGGAGGAGCCATCTCAACAACAACATGCTTCAAATGTAATATGTAATCATTAAATTTTTTTATCATTAGGTACAATAAATAAACAATTTACCGTTAAATATTAATTTTCAAGTATTTTCTTGCAGAAAAGAAAACAAAATGGAACCCATTCAACACTTAAAATAGGACGACAAGGAACAAAAGGATTGATATCTATGTTTGTGAGCAATTGTTACTTTCGTATAACAACTTAACTAGATTTCATTTTTGTATTTTTAAGTTGTTTTACAAAAATAATCATTGAATGCCTCCAAACATGTGCTAACATAAAAAGAAGAACCATCAGAGGAATTGATTGAAATTGGTTTAAATATGGGTTGTGTGTATATGTTGGCATATTACTTAATTGTGGAATTTGTAAGCATCTATTTATATTGTTTTACTTAGCTCCGTCTATAATTAATAGAAAAAATAAAAATTTTATATTAAATATATGATTTCTTATGGGGTATAAAACTTGCAGGAAACAAAGTATGGCATTGCACCAACAGATCAAATCTTGAAATATGGCACGTTACATGGTTTTGAAAGAATGTGTATAATTTATGAGTCAATCGTTGCATTGGTACGTCATTTCTTTTCAATTTACATTGATGTATATTATTGAATATTGCAATTTTCATTATTCTTACCAATGTATATACACTCATTACAGTTTATTTTTATGTTTGTAGATGGAAGAAGGTGAAAAAGAAGAAAACAATCAATGTCGTGAACAAAACATTTTTGAAACTAACCCAAGTCATGGAAGTAGCTCTAGCAGTGATGACAGTTCAAGCGAAGAATGATGATCACTATGTTTAGATATAAAAGCAAGGCATTGTACTATTTTTGGAAAAATGTCTATGAAATCAAACATTTTCTTTAATGTAATGGACACAGTGTCTGAATTGAAAGATAAACGTATACCAATAACTGTCCCATTTTGTATGACAAAGAATTTCTTATTCATATATATATATATATATATATATATATATATATATATAATAATAAAAATGTTTTAATTTATTCTATTGCGTTCTCTATTGTCACTATTGCATTCTCCATTGTCATTCTCAAATGCAGTAATAAAAATTTAATTCATATGAATAGTGTTATAACATTTATATGTGTCGACTTTTGATGAATAATGAATTTTAAAAAACCACAATAATTATGATATGATATAACAAATTAATCTAAACATCACATTCAAATCCATTAATAAAAATTTAATTAATATGAATATTGTTATAATATGTGTTGACTTTTGATGAATAATGAATTTAAAACAATCACAATAATTGCATTGCCACAGGTCGATGTTTCTAAAAAATACAAAATGAAAACTGGTGTGCTTGTATTATTAAGTGCACCAGTACGTTTTTACAACTTATCAGGACTGCACAAATACCAAAACCAGTAAAAAATATCGAGGCATTTGTGTTGTACAGCGCTCTGGTGCGTTTATGTATCTATACACACCAGTGTCGTTTCACCGCCTATGAGCACCGTACGAATACCGATACCAATTATAAATTGCAGTGCCTATATGTGATACTATGCACTGGGGTGTTCTTTCTATCTATACGCACAGGTGCATTTGGATGACCAATTGGGATTGCACGAATACCAATACCAATTACAAATCTCGGTGCATTTGTGTGATAGTATGCACCAGGGTGTTTATGTGTTGATAAGCGTTGGTGCATTTGTATGACATATTTGCATCGTATGAATACCGATACCAATTTTAAATCTTGGTGCACTAGTGTGATACGATGCACCGAGGCGTTTATATAAGTATACACATCGGCGCGTTGATACGACCTATGGGCACTGCTCAAATCCCAAGACCAATTAGAACTGCCCCATGCATTGTATCACCAACACCAGGCCCGGTGCTGTTATTTTCCTTGATGGCCCGGTGCATTCTCCTTCGACCGCCTCAGTGCATTGTCTACCGATACGCACAAGTGCATGAAAACCTGATAAGAGCACCGATGAAAAAACATCCGTAACAACCTCCAGCCACCCATTTTTTTTTAGTTGTGTTGAATTTCCATTAAAAGCGCCGCCAAAACCTGCATTACTAGAAACGTATGTGATAGCATATGTTTTTTTGACAATTTTGGCCAATTTTATAACACTAAAAACCTCCTTTATAACCTCCGCTAGATGGTCTTTTCCTTGTAGTGAATTTTCTCATTAAAGAGATCTCACTCTTGGTTTTCAAATCGATGTTATTTTCTCTCCAAAGTAACTATTACGGAGAGTTCATATATTACTTTTTTCGTAATAGAATTAGAGTAATTTTATGTCTATCTTCTCTTTCACTGTATTCAAAATTTCAAATGAAATATCTACAGTAATTTTATATATTCTTTAGGGTTGAGTTAAACCAATTCTCATTGAATTACTATATTTCTGGAATGATCATTTTAGCTGCAGTAAAATCAATTTTTTATTTAACTCAGAAAGCGTCATTCCCTCATGAGGAATTTTGAATTACTCTATCTCGTTAATGTTCTCCATAACATTCTCCTTTTTATGAAGTAGACCTTTCTGTTGAAATTTGGGATTTAGAATTTGTTCCTCGTATATAAAATTAAAATCAGAGTATTATAGACTTGTAATCTGTATGAATTTGTCAACTTCACATTTATATGTCTATTGAGAATAAATTATAATAGATTTATAATTTTATTAATTTCCTCAAATTAATAATATTATGAATTGTAGACGAAAAATTTAATCAAATTATTCACAGCTTAGTAGAGTTTTGATATGCACTCTATCGACGAGACTAAAAGTACTCAGTTTCTTTCTCTTCACATTAATTTCCTTTTTCTATTCTATTTAATCTAACTCTTGCACTTAAGAATTTTTCTCATGTTTATGGCGAGGTTTAATCTCACTTTTAACATAGCACAGTAAGGTAAATTTTCCAAATTTAATTACCCTTGTCACATTTTTATATATTATTTGATTTACTTAACTTTAAAGATATATGTACACATACTAATTCATGTATATAAATTTTATGTGAAGGTACTATACTTCCTTCACTGTAAAATTTGTCAGTTTAATAATTAAATCTATCAATTTGGGCAATTCATTATGCCACTCATTGACAATAGAATTTGATTTCTTCTATACATGTTGGTCTGTATCAGTTTGAAGAATCCATCCTCCTGAATTCTGAATTATATTCAAATTTATAGTTATGTTGTAACTATTTAGTTAGGACCATGGACTCTATCCATAATTTGTGATAGATTTAAATTGTAATTTATATCCAGAATCATATCATGGTTTAAATTATTGGTTTTATCATACAATGTAGACATAATTAGAATTTTGAGTTATTTTCTTTACGACATGTACCTTATGCTATATGACATTGTTACACTGATGATTTAATGCAATAATTTATGTGTGTCAATACATCTTCTAATTATTGTAAAGTAGCAGATATGCTTTAATTTTTCTTATGCATGTTTACTAAGAGAAGGGAATTATTCTTTTTATGTATATAATTTCATGTTTAATGTTTTATTTCACAAACTGATAAATACACTAATTTAACTTTTTTGCATCTAATTTACTTGAATCATTAATCCATACAAATAGACAATTTATAACTTTGTTTAGTAATAAAATTCATAACACACAATTGAATTTACTTCTGCATACCACTTTTGGTAAGACAAATTTTCCACCCAACCTTGAGCTTTCTCTCCATAGCTCCCCCTGAGCAGGGACCAATTCCTCCCCGGTGTAGACAACCTCTTATCTACCTAAGAATGGATTATTTAAGCTTGCTTTCCCTTCAACATGTTTCTATAACCGCGTCTAATTAATCATGATGTTGTTTTACTTTTTTTCTAGGCTTTCCTTTGGTTTTTCCACAAAAGTAATTTAAAACTAGCTTTTTCCTCTTTTTAGTTTTATTTCACCTTTTTCAAGTAACTTTCCACTTTACTAAGGTATCTTTCAGATATTTATTTCGAATATAATATTTTAAATTTAATTTATTTCCTCCAAGGATTTTTGGAGAATCTTGGAAAGTCTTGGAATCTTATTCATCCTCATGGATTTGAAATCCTGGTCTCGAATTATACTCTAGTCTTTGCACAATAATTCACATTCCACATTTATTAACTTAAAAAAAAAATCCACAATAATTGTTTTTATTTAGGTCCACTCAACCTTTAGGATTGTTCAACTATCTAATAAAAGCAGCAAAAATAGGGATACTACAATGACTTACAACTTCATCACATGGGTTTCGTAAATTAATGTTGTTAGGCAGTGCACACACAGCATCCGTTGCCCTGATGATTAGTGTCTCTATCACATGGCATGATACTTTCATCAACAGTTTGTGATATTTACTCACGGTATTTCTTACAAGTATTCCGACAAAAAATTTGATGACATATTTGTCACACAAACAGAGGTCCAAGCATCCGGAGTGGATGCATTAAACTACAATGCACAAAATTCTAGCAACTTCCTTAGCTATGGACCAAAAAGACTCATGTTTTCCAGTATGAACAAATTCCTAGCAATAACCCATCTAATGGCCTCCACTAACCCATATTTAACCATGAAAAAATTTCTATAACATTAAGACAATAATATCGCCTTCAATCCAAGAAGGAACAATGTGCAAATTGTAGAGTACATTGAAAGGAGAACATACAACGTAGATGACCATAAACCCAAAGAGCTAGACAAGGTGTAGGCCCAAGTGGAAAGAAGGTGGAGAGGATATTTCTAGTTCAATCAAAATCTTTTAGGAAACTATAATCAAACTATCAAGCTATACATTCACCACCTCTTCATTCACCCAATTTTTTTTATCTTAAAATATATTATGATTTTGGTGAATTAAATATATACAATTATATAATAATAAATTAGCATATATTAGAGTATTCATATGAATTAAATGAATAATAAATTTTTATAGGCATGAATCCATAAAATCACTTACTATATAATACATCTCAAGTTGTTAAAATTAAAAATAAAATAAAAAAAACTTTATTTTAAATTATTATTATTATTATTATTAATTATAAAAATAAATCATAACACGTTAAACATATAAACATTTGAGAAAACATCAAAAATATTTTTATTCACAAATATTTATCCCCACTTGACCGTTGAGATTCTTAAGTGACTTTCCTACAATACCATCAGCCTATACCATGGCTTACCAATACCAATTGCCCAAAAAATCATAATTAGTCTAATTAAAAGAGAAAAAAAATGAATTGAGATAAATCTAAATATTTATTTTCATATACTATTAAAAATATTCTATAGAAGTTAAACCCCTACCATGTTTTTTCTTTTCGAGAGTAAAAACTTAATGATCTTAATTTTTTCATATTATTTGTTTTTAGAAAGGTGACACAAATCTAAAGCCATGGAATGCCTTCATTGGTAGGATTGTTGTGAATGTAATTTCTTTCTGCATATTTAATTATGCTAAAGGTCAATTTTAAAAACATCAAAACTTGTAAATCCAATTGGGAAAGGAACATCATCGAATTTTAAAAAAACCATTAATTTTTTTTTGTTCTAGTATAATGGTGTCTTTCTAAAATTATTAGTTAAATTCAAATAACTACCAACTCCACCTCCAATAGCTTAACACATAGCCATCCTTTCTATATGACTTTATTTTTTCTTTGGTATCTTGTAATGAGACAATTATGCAATTCTTGATAGTACTCCAGTACTTGGGATACAACCAAGCTCAACTTTTCCCTTAAAAAAGAAATATCCTCTTTAGCATCCTTTATTTGTTTTTCCTTTTAAGATTTAACTAGACCCACTTCATTGAGTTTCAATTAAGATAGTTCCTTCTCTTTGCCACTTACACTTTTTGTTAAAGAAACATCCAATGTTTCCTACTCACTAGAACCATCATCCATCATTCAGACATGATCACAAATCATTGACACATCTTCAAAACTTATCATTTTTTTCGAGACCTGAGTTGCATTTTTTTATAACCAAATGTACACGACTAACAAAATAAATAATTGAGAAATTATTTTCATTTTTCTATCTCCAAATGTACATGAATGACTAAATAAATAATATAGAAATCATTTACATGTCTCGACCAATAATAGAGATTTCATTGAATAACTTTATTAATAGTAATAATTAAATTTCTTAGTAGGCCATCCAAGTACCCTTTTAATTAAGACCATTTCCATAACAAATTTTACGCCAAAGTTCCTTCTCAACAAATAATTGACACACTTGGAAATATTGAAGGTATATTCAATGATGACTCATTTTAATACACTTTTTAGGTATCTCTAACACTATTTCAATTTTAAATGCCATTTTTCTAACGAGTATTTTGTTTTTTAAATTATTATCCTGAATATCAAATAAAACATAAAACTAATATGTCATCCAACATCTTCTTTCACCCTTACATGGTAACAACTATCACCATTAGTGTTCAATGCAAAACATAAAACTTGTATGGTGTTCAACATCTTTTTCTACTTCCACCCTTACATGTTAACAACTACCACCATTGGCCTTAAAAGTAAGAACATAACTAAACTTAAAACAGTAAACATGCGGATGCATTAACTGTAGTTCTATATCCCTCTCACTTGTTTAGCCCAGTCTTAATTACAACTAAGTAGTGAGGTCGAACAGGTCATCCTCAAAAATTGTCTTAATTACAAAATTTGTTATGTTGAATTGGTCATACTGAATATTCACCTATTAATTACAATGGATTCATCTAAGTTTGTGAAACTGCAATAGTGTCTCCTTCAGTACTAGTGCTGAAAGACTATTGTTCCAAAGCATTGACAACTTGATAGAACAAAATTTAGGCATTCATTGCATCCTTTGGATCAGATGCTACTATTTTAGATGACCCAAAAAAATGATGCAACGCACTTTCCTCTATCGTTTCTGACAACAAAAACCAAAGCAGCAACAAAACAAGACGCTGGAGAGAACACACACTAGTTTATTGAATGAGAGAGATATTTATACAACTAAGAAATATTTAAAGGAGAAACCGTTCTGCCAATTAATTCTACAGCAATGGATTACTAACTAAACTAATCCTATAGCAATGGCGTAAAGATTAATTCTTTTACATTTCCCCTTAATCTTGAGGGTTACAATTTTTATGCCTAACTTTTGTCATTGAAATTCAAAATTAACTTTTCCTAGTGGTTTGGTGAAGATATCTGCTAACTATTCCTTCGAATCACAAAATTTGAGAGAAATATTACCATTCTTCACGAGTTCATGAATAAAGTGAAAATGAGTGTCGCTATGTTTGCTCTTTTGATGAAAGACATTGTTCTTTGATAACGAAATAGCGGAAGTTTTTTCACAAAGAATTTAAATAGGTTCATTTTCTATATATCCGAAGTCAAATAGAAGTCTCTATAGCCACACTACTTGACATGATGTTGAATTTGCTGCAACGTACTTGGCCTTTGTTGAAGATAACACAACTGTGGGCTGATTTTTGGATGACCACGAGATCAAGTTTCTGCAAAATAAAAAAGCATAGCCAGAAGTTATTTTCTGATCATTAATACATCCTGCATAATCACTATTTGTATAACCAACAAGCTTACTGTCTGTAGAGGCTGCATACAATAAACCATATATAGATGTACCTGTAATATATCTTAACACCCTTTTTCTAGCTTTCCAATGACATTCTTTTGGAGATTTCATAAACCTGGAAATATAACTAGATGCAAATGCTATATTAGGCCTAGTAGTAGTAAGATACATAATACTACCAGCAAGTTCCTTATACAAAGTCGCATTAACAATAGTACCCACATCATCTTTACTTAACTTTGTACCAACTTCAATAGGAGTATCCACCGGTTTACACCTGTCCATCTTAAAAATTTTCAAAATATCAATAGCATACTTTAGTTGACTCATAAACATACCATTCTGTGTTTATTTCACTTTGATACCTAAGAAGTATCTCATTAATCCAAGATCTGTCATTTCAAATTCATTTTTCGTTGCATCTTTAAATTCATCTAACTGCATGTTACTTGTATAAATTGTCATCAACATAAGGACACAGTATGAAAATATTACCTTCATGATCATTCTTGATATACAAAATGGGCTCATGGTCGCTCCTTCTGAAACCATCATTCAACAAGTAATGGTCTATTCGACTGTACCAAGCTCTTGCAACTTGCTTCAAGCCATACAATGATTTCTTCAACCTATACAGTTTATGTTCTTGATTTTTGATTTCAAAACCAAGTGGTTGTTAAACATACACTTCTTCATTCAAAACATCATTAAAAAAAGTAGACTTTAAGTCCATTTGGTAAATAGGCCACTTGTTTTGTGCTGAAATAGCTAATACAAATCGAACGGTATCAATTCTTGCTACATGTGGAAATTTTTCACCATAACCTATGTCAGATTTCTGTGAAAAACCTTTGGCAACTAACCTTGCTTTGTGCTTATCAACTTCACCTCTCTCATTTAAATTTGTTTTAAAAACCCATTAAGAATTTTTATCATTAGGTAGATCAACTAAATCCCAAGTTTGATTTCTTTCAATAGCATTGATTTCATTATTCATTGCATCTACCCATTCTTTGTCCTTTATATCCTCTTCAAAACAAGTAGGTTGAAATGAAAGAAATGCAAAATTTACAATATCATTAACATTGTCTTGTGCATAAATATCACTTAAGTTTCTCATTTTAGGATTATCAGAATTAGACTCAAAAGATGATGAATGATGAACTACTAGTTTTTTCTTGAACCTGTAATATTAGAGTGGTTGATGTAGGTGCTTGATGTTCGTCTAACAAAATAAAAGGATTAAGATAAATATTTTTCTCCATTTCATTACAAGACTTGTCTTCCAGAAATTTCACATCTCGACTTACGAAAAACTTCTTAGTTATAGGATTAAACAATCTGTATGACTTAGATTAATCACTATGTATTATAAAAATATACTTTTCGCTCCTATCATCAAGTTTTTTTCTCAAATTTTCTGGAATATGAGAGAAAGCAATACAACCAAATATGCGAAATTGTGAAACAGTTTCCTTTTGTCCACTCCATGCTTCTTTAGGTACAAAACTTTGAACATTGGATGTTGGTGATCTATTTAAAATATATACAGAACATGCGACTGCTTTAGCCCACAAATATTTAGAAAAATTTCATGTTTCGAGCAAACTTCAAGCCATATTCATAATTGCTTGATTCCTTCTTTCCGTCACTCCATTTTGATGCGGAGCATAACTGGTTGTAGTTTGTTTTTTAATACCATGTTGTTTGCAAAAATCAATGAATTCGTTAGATTCATACTCACCTCCTTTATCAGACCTCAAAACTTCAATAAACTTGACACTCTATTTTTCAGCCTCCGCTTTGAACTCCTTAAAATTGGAAAAAGTTTCAGATTTGTATTTGATGAAATGCAACCAAATTTTCCTGCTAAAATCATAAATGAAAGTAAGAAAATAGAGACTGCCAACAACTGATTTTTATTGCATTGGACCACACAAATCTGTATGCACTAACTCTAGTTGTTCTTTGGCTCTATTAGAGGTTGAAGCAAAACTATCTCATTTATTTTTACCCATTGTACAACTTGTACAAGAAGAGGTATGATCAGACAAAGCAGAGAAACCTTTCACCATAGTCTGTCTTTATAACAAGCTCGTACTTTTGATAGTTAAATGACCATATCGTAAATTCCACAAGTCAGTGTCAGTTGGTGTTGAAAAATTATGTGCATACAACTTCTCACTTTTCAATTGTAATTGATACAACCTGTTCTTGGTGATAAGAATATTTGCAACAAGAGACTTATGTTTATTAGAAATTGTGCTAGTGTTGTGAAAGCTAACATCATAACCATGTGCATCTAACGGACCAACACTCAACAAATTATGCTTGAAATTAGGTACATAATAAACATCATAGATATTCTTCACAACATTTTTTTTGGTTAAGACAGGCACAACACCCTTTCCTGAAGCTTTATCTCATGATCATTGCCCAAACTAATAGAGGAACTGAAAGATGTATGAAGATGTGAAAACAAATCACTATGAACAGGTATATGATTGTTACATCCGCTCTCTACCAAACAAACATATTTATTTGGTACTTGCACAGTCACTTGGCATGCAAAAAATAAAGCATCTGATGTTTCACATTTAGTGTTTGTTACATTGGCTTTGTTTTTACTTAAAACATACTGTAATTTTTTATATTCAGGCTTATAATGGCCATTTTTTTTGTAGTAGTGAAATTGAATTTTTGATTTATCTATCCATCTATGACAATGATCATTTTGAGACTGCTCTGAATGTGCTTGAGTTACCGTGACCTATCATCAGACTCAGACTGTCCTCTACCTTTTCCTCCCTTGCCACGAAAACCTCTGCCTCTACCTCTATCCATAGAAGCTTTAGATTTGAAAGCATGCTCTAAATTACTGATGTCTAAATTAATTGTTGCTTCATGAGCCAACAAAGAACCTGTTAATTCTTTCATAGATAATTTTGTTAATTCTCTCACTTCAAAAACAATAACAATCATGTCAAATTTTCTAGGCTAACATCAAAGAACTTTTTCAACAATTCTTTGGTTTTCTATTTCTTCACCATTCATCCGAAGTTGATTAACAACACCCATAACTTTAGTCATAAGCTAATCAACGGTTTTTGATTCAGTCATTGTAAGTGTTTCAAATTGTGTTTTGAGAGTCTGTAATCTTATCATTTTTACTTTATCATTTTCTTGATAAGAAACCTTAAGTATATCCCATATTGACTTAGCAGTCTTCACAACAGAGATTTTAGGAAAAATAGAGTCATCTAAAGAATTTAAAATGCACGACTTCACTCTACCTTCTTTTTGTTTAAGTTCATCAAATTGTATTTGCGTGAGGTTCTATGAACCCCAACTCTACTAATTCCCAACACCCAAAGCTTTGTAAGCATGCTTGCATTTTAAGGCTCAAAAAATCATAATTTTTCCCACTCAATAGAGGCGTAGGAATGGCAAACTAACTCGTCGAATTCATGTTTGGAGCAATGAAAAATTTACAAATTTAAAACACCTTTTGTGCACTCTCTTTTTGAGCAGAAAAAAAAATTTAAAAACAACATGCATTACTAAAATACAATCTCCATGTTGTAACTTGGTAACAAATATTCATGCAAAATGCACTATTCCTCTAATTCAGGACCAAACAAGGCAACAAATATTCATGCAAAATGCAGTATTC
The DNA here is from genome assembly GCA_034641835.2 of Pinus albicaulis. Classification (NCBI taxonomy): domain Eukaryota; kingdom Viridiplantae; phylum Streptophyta; class Pinopsida; order Pinales; family Pinaceae; genus Pinus; species Pinus albicaulis. The sequence goes on from CM076582.1 coordinate 423,457,585, forward strand.
CTCTAATTCAGGAGAGGGTAGCGGAAATGTGGCAGAACCAATAAGCAGTCTTAGCTAGGCAGCACAAGGCTTCAATAAGACCCCACAAACCCGCTTTCCAATATCTCGAAGGACAAAATAACAAGAAAGAGGACAAAAAACACTCCGCTAAATTCAGAATGAGCTCAATAACAAATTGCAAGAATAACACATTACTTCTTGCTTTAAATTCATAGAGTAAATTTGACCTCGAACTAATATGATCATCAGCAATGAAGCTCTGCATCCTCTCCACACAGGCAGTAGTGTCAAACACTGCTCTTTTCTCTTGAGAGAAACAGAGTCTCCTCACTCTCGAACGCAGCAAGAAGAGGAAGAAAGTCCTTGATTCTACAGCAAATAGGCATCTCTTTCTTCTCCGCTCCTTGGAATGGGCAGCACTAAGCCGCTACAGCGAGTTCGAATGCTTTTGCCCAAGCGGAACCCCAATTTCTCTGATACCATGACAACAAAAACTGAAGAGCTGACGAGAACACACTGGTTTATTGAATGAGAGAGATATTTATACAACTAAGAAACGATTAAAGAAGAAACCGTTTTGCTAACTAATTCTACAGCAACGGATTACTAACTAAACTAATCCTATAGCAATCGTGTAAAGATTAATTCTCTAACATTTTCCACCTTCTCATCATCACAGCTGAGCCATTGGTCACCGCTCTTCACAAGAGCAACGTAGTGCCCATAATTCATCCTGCCTCCCATATGCACCACTACAGCAAATAAAGTGTACAAATAATCGGCTGCATCTTGATCTCCACAACTCTTAATAGGCAATCTAAACTCCTTCGAGAACGCCACTCGATATAACAAGTTCTTGAATCCCACCACTTCGCCATCATTTGTGTACATGAAACATTTCAGCTGGCAAATGAGAACTTGAGGTGGAGAGTTGATTTTCAATCTCTTATCAGCTTCCTGCAAACGGAAGCACTTATCACACCAATACTTGTCTTTTCCACTCAGTTTGTCTACAGCCCTGAATGCATTTACACAGCTTGAAAGAGAATAATTTTGTTTTATCTCCACGCTGAGATCCATAAATTGCTCTTGTCTAAAGGTTACACTCTTACAACATAAACACCGAGTTTCGTTTGTAAATGTACCTCCAAATATCTGGCGAGTAATATTAATTTTACTATTATTCTTTTCGTCTCCTTGCACTCCCACATTGATCTTCAGCTTTATTATTCTGCAGGGGAGGACTTTGCGTGTTACTAGATCCTATGATTTCTCCGTCGAGATTATTCAAAAGAAATATCACAAACTCATGTGCATCGTGGTGGGTTTCACTGCAACGGAAAATATTGTTCCGTTTCATTACCAGCTCTCCAAACCGTAGGGGACAGACTTGAGGCATATTTTTGGAGTTCATGAGATGGAATAAATCTGCTATGGACTTTAGTATATTATCGCTCTCATTATTACTTCCGCCATTACCATAATATTCGAGTAACATATTTCTGAAAGGGGCGCAGAAATAAAGAGCCCGAACAACGCTGTTAAGGTAACAAGTATTGCCCAGATTTTCAAGACCTACATAGCCCTGATGATCTTCATCGTTTGTTGGAAAGATTTCTGACACAATATCCGAAACCATATGACGACTACTCTTCAAAGCTTTCAATCCCGAATTCAGAAGATCCATGATTACTATTCCTAATTTACTAGCAGAATATTTTGAGGATTCATATCATGTATCGAGTATCAATTCCTTTCAAATGGAAAAATAGAATCAGATATGGTGATTTTATAGCGAAGTGACCTTCAGAAATACGTAGCGGTGGATTGCATTACTTTTGGGACGACCCTTCTATGTGTCCAATTCATTTTTATTATTACCTCCCAACTTTAAGTGGATTCCAACTTTATTGGTATTGTGCATTTCGAAAATATTGAAATTTAACTGTGAGGTAAATTCTTAATTTTATTTTTTTATGGTGGAAATGGATTCAACACCATCAAAACTTAAAGGACAAGAAAAATCAAACTTGACCGTTACAAAAAAAAATTAGCTATTTTTTTATTTTATGGTGGAAATGGATTCAAACCATCAAAAACCTATAAGATAGAGAAAATCAAACTTGACCATTGCGAACAAAAAATTAACAAGATTTTACCAAAATCTTGCTGAAATTTCCTTTATTTTCTAAAAAAACTATAACATCTTTAAACTACTCCCATTGATACTCTACATTCATAAAATAACTTGAGATTCTATGGTCTTGAAAAGAGGATCAAACACTTGACCATTCTCCTAATCATTAAATTTCCAAAATATATCTATATATCTTGAGATTCCATAGTGAGTAGGAAAGTGTCAAACAATTGTTAAGTTTTCAAAAATATATCTACACAAGTTCAACAAATTTTATTTACTTCAATAGACTTTAACTTTTCCTCTTCTTAATATTTAGAGGTTCGTTAGTTATGAATATAAGGGTTGTCATCTACCCAAATGGAAATGGAAGGTGATAGAAAAACCCAAAGTGCAAGTGGGATGCGTATTAAAGTTATATATATATTTTTAACCTTTTTGTGTAGCAAAATCTGTGTGATGATTGATTTCTTGGGATAGTCACTTGAGAACAAGAACATACATTTTTTTTAACATTTTTGTGTAGAAAAATATATGTGGTGATTGATTTCTTGGGATAGTCCCTTGAGAACAATTACATGGCCACAAATATTTAATGGATTGGGTAAGCATGGAATATTATGGCTAGAATAGTTTTTTAGTAGTGTTAATAAGTTATCTTCAAGAAATATGGAGATGGTATTTCAATAAAATGGGGATGCCTCGTATAATAACTCTTTGGTATATTGCTTGGTGCTCAACCTAAGAAGTAGGGATGGACAATGGAATTAGATGTTGGTGGGAGTAATTTTTAATGGAATACTCTAGAAACCTCACATCGATTTGGAGAGAGGAAATTTTTATGGAAATTTTTTAAAATATGACATCTATTTCAAGCATTTTCCACGTGAACTAAAATGGGTAATTAACTTAGTCGGGGGTGAGTATATGGTTAAAAACAACTATAAGTCCTTATTCTCTTATGTTAGGGTCGAGGAAGACTATGTGGACTAAGTTGTGATGTATGAGAGTACCTTTTAAATGCATTGTTGGTATTTATTATATTCTTTGCAAGATTGTCTCATGTATTATACATTTATGTGACATCAAAGAGCGTTGGTCCTTCATCCTCTCAAAAACAAATTATGTTTATTTTGCATCCCTTTTTTGTTTCCAACAATTTTTTTCTTTTGGTGGTTTTATGCACATGTTTTTCAACCTATTATTTTGTAATTCCTATTAAGGAATAAAGATTGTAATATAATCCAAGTCAACAAATTAGGGTTTTGGATGTGAAAAGGTCATACATATTGTATTATAAATGATGAAGTTGATTGATGATGAAAGATAAATATGCAACCCTAAATATTTTGTTTTTTTGTTTTAGTTATGGATTTTCAAACTAAAACTCTAATTATTACGTGTGATTTCTATTGTTGACTTTTTTATTCATAAATTTTGTTTTCATTGCTTACAATGCTGACATGGAAGCTACTCCAAAGAAGAATCTTCCAAAATCTCAATTGGTGTTCACTATGGAAGAAACATAATAAAATCACCTCTTATTTATTTATGCATTCCACCTTCACATTGACGTTGAAGACCATTCATGACTTCCCAATTTGTGAAAAAAGAGGACGAAGGATGAAAATTTCAAGGGCTTCTTTATATGAATGGACCTAAAGGCTTACAAGGCACTTGCAGACATAGTAGTATGGGGGATATAGATAACTCAGAATGTTCGTATCTTTAAATATAATTACCCTCCATCCTTCTAGGTAAAGGTTAGGTTTTGGCCTTATTTTATTCCTTCACTTTCACTAACCTTCCAAATTTTCATGAATCATTACTGACTTCTCGATAAGCAATAATTCTTCTTGAAATTTTTTTAATGTGGACTACGAAGAATTGTGTCAATTCTTTAGATTGGGGTTTCTTTTATATTGATGGAATCTCCCATTTTTTGTGCTAAGGAAAACATAGGGGTAGGAACAAATAACTCTAGTGAAGATTGTCGCGTTCAGAACCATCTACTGAGGTTCATTATCACATTTCTACCTTGATAATGAACCTCAGTAGATGGTTCGAAACGTTAGTATCTTGATGCAATGGATCTGGAAGACACAACAAAACAATATATTAATCACACAAGTCTGAAAAATCAAACTCTAGTGAGCTTAAGCCCATATACTATTGATTAAAATTTTGATAGAGATCCTCGGGGGCGGGGGAAAGATCTAATCCAGATCTTGGGGGGTGGAGGGCAAGATTGGAGTAATTTCCACACCAAGAAGTGAAAGAGGAAACCCACATAGTAAACCAACCCACAAAATAAATGAGAAAACTATTTTTTTGATTATATCAGAATGATGATTGTAGCTACATTGTGTTGGACAATCTTCCCTCTTATAAAAGGATGCTTGTTGTGTATATCCTTTTTTAGTTACATTATCACACATAAATACCATGGGTAGGAAAATACCATAGGCGAATAATACAATGGGTGAGTTATTTATAGACTTTATTTATATTACCATGGTTAAACACCATGGGTGAATTTCCATTCATATCATTCCTCTCTCCTTAGGAAGAAATAGTCCCCATTACATGAAGTTCCCTCTAGATAAGTATTTGTCGAATATGATTTATGAATGACCAAGTGTTGTTGAAGACAGGGGTTATTATTGGTTGAACCATAACCATGATTAATGAAAATCCGAGGATAGAGATACCCTATTTTAGAAATATCTAAATTGATTCAACTCATCTTGTAAAGTACTAAAAAAAAATATTGAATCAATTCTACAAATTGTGGAAACCAATTACGATTTAACAATCACATAAACAAGTAAGAGAAATAATTTCAATCACACATCACAAAGATTTATCTATAGAAAGCCTCAGCTAAAAACAATGTTATTTGTATATCTCACAAAGTTAAGAACATGAAGCAATACAATGTTATTTCCCTTCCTAGGAAACCTTTGCACTTTGCTAATTCTCTCACTTTCGTCTAAGCAGGTAAGGTCCAATATTTAACCACTTCCTTACCTCTTCATCGCTAGCCTTGCTCATGCATTCCTGGGTTAATTGAGCCCCTATTATTTAGGAAATTCCCATCAATAGATTATGCAATATATCAAGGGTTGTTGGAATAGGGTCTCCTACGAGTTACGAAACTAGTCCGATTTGGTATATTTTTTATTATAGTTAATCTAGCACAGGGGTTTTGCGGTGGGTCAAAGCCCTGAAAGCATTGTAATGGGAAAAAGGGTAAACTACGGGTTCGAAAAGCACAGTTTGCAGACCATAGGAAAGTTTAGGCTAGATTATTATAAATAGAGGAACATTTTGAATTGTAAGGCAGAGAATGAAGAGCTATTGATGTGAACTATGGTTTAAGATATCTATTTGGGTTTTGGGGAAAGGAATCCTACTGGCTGCATCTGTGGAGATCTAGAGTCCAACTGTGTGTGGACCCTGCTGCTGTGTACACAGGCTGGGATGGGTATTGTATGAAGGAATTGATGAATTGACGAATAAGAAAGGTTGCTTGAGAATTGAATATATGTGTATTGTTTGTGTGAATCACTGGTAATTATTTCTTTATGCGCATTCTATATTCAAGCTGCGAAAGGTCTATGTAAGTGTGTTTGCTGTATCTGGATCTGTTCTATTCTGTTTTATGCAATATTGTGCTACTATAATACCTATCGACCCTGTGCAGAAAGAGGTGATCTCGGTATCACAGGGCTGGACGTAGCTCTACTTGCCTTACCTATCCTTTCTCAGGGTGTAGAAACTTGGTTCTAGCACTTATCCATACTACTTTGGGTGATACTTTAACCTGCACAAGCAGGTCACTCTCGAAAGGGCCAGTAGTATAGGGGTTTTTTGCGAAGCCTTGAATTCTGAAGCTGGGTCAAGACCCCTCGAGCCAAAAAATGGTTCTGTTGTCGAGACCTAGAGAATTTTGAGGAAGGGATCGGGTAGTGACAAGTGAATACTGGAAACCTAACAAGGAAGTTAATAAATGCCACTCTGGATGAAAGTCCAACGCAGAGTGGTAAGTACTATCGAGAAGGGGATAACTCCGTCTATAGCCCAATGAAAAGAGCAGCTATGCAAGACCCGCTAGTTACACTGACCTCAGAACCACAGAAGAATAAAATCTCAACCGAAACCCTACTAGAAGGAGACATGGCAGCACACTTAAAATTACCTACCTTTAAAGGTGCAGCCGATGAGGACATGGATCGTTTTTGGTTTATGGCCGACTCAGTATGGATTGCACAGGGTGCGGTAAGCGATATTGTAAAGAGACCGCAACTGTCCCTAGCCTTCAAAGAGAGAGCTCTAGACTAGTATATGTGGTACATATCTCAAAATGGGAGAGCATATATTCAAGATATTAAGGATGCACTAAAACAACAGTTCCGAAAACCTAAATCCTACTCTCAGATCATAGCATATGTGAAATATTTCAAGCAAGGAGCGACTGAGTCTGTCTAGGAAGCTGATCAGAGACTAAAAAAAGAAATCATAGAAGGAGGATTTAAGTATGACGACCAAAAACACACCGAATGGTTCATTGATATGCTGCTACCTGACTTGCGTATATTGATGGGCCACCAGACCTTCGAATCGCAAGAAAAAGCTTTGGAAGCCGCCATGAAACTAGAAGTCGCGCCCAAAGACGACACTTTGGGAGGAGTATAGAAAATTCAAGAGCAGCTTGGAGCCATGCACATGGAAATTCAAAACCTATGGAAGGAATGGGGAAAAGGAGCTAGCGCAGATCTCTGGTGCATACGATGTCGGGTATCTGGCCATATGAAGGATCAGTTCCCTCTATTGGCAGATTACATGTAGGCAGGAGGGCCTAGTCCACTATGTCCAAGCTTAAGCATGTCTACGTTATGGTGCTATGATTACCAGGTAGTGGGAATACACGATACGGGCCAGTGCCCTAGGCTAATTATGGGCAAACTGAAGCAGCAGTGGTGCAGGTTCTGCCAGTCGGTAGGAGACGATGAGCAAAATTGCCACACTTATAACTTGATGATAGATCATGGGAACTTTTATAGGGTACAATCAGACCCCGCATTGCCATGATCTCCCCCAAGCTTTGGTGGCTCCCCCGCAAGGGGCAGGGAAGGTCGTGGAGGAAGCACAGGACCGAGACGAGGGTAGCTAATATGCTATAACTGCAGAGAGGTAGGGCACTTTGCAAGGGACTGCCCAAACCCTACCAGGAAATTCTGCAAATATTGTCGGCAGCTGGACCATGAGATTTAAGACTGCTTGATCCTGAAAATAAAAATGCAGGAAAAACATCCAACACCAACGCAGAATGTACAAAGAGTTAAGGTCAAACTATGAGATAGAAGCTCCAACACAGCACGCAGTAGGATGGCTGCTAGGGAGCCCACGAGGGAGGATAGAAGGGGTCTTCCAAGCCAACAAGATCCTGACAACCAAGAAGGGTTGGGTCGCGAACTGGGGCAAGAAGCCATCCACTAGATACTTCCTCGCCTAGGAGTGGCTGACGAGAAAAGACCCTTCTTATAAGCATGTATAAAGTTATTACGTCACCCACGGGTCGAAGAAGACCTTCAGGCAGTAATTGATAGCTCTGCAGGGAAATCCCACCTATCTCCAGAAGTTCAGGATGTACACAAGTTAGGAAGGTATAAGAAATGTACTGGTAGGGAGATGAGATTAACTGCCCAAATTGGTGATTATGAGATGGATCAGGTTGTCTTAGATTTGGGGTCAAATGCCAACATTCTACCTAAGTAAACATGGCAGCAAATGGGAGAACCCAAATTAGAGTGGTCCAATATCCAAATGTGTATGGCCAACCAGCAGAAGATCATACCTTTGGGAAGACTACCAAAACTCACCGTAGATATCACCGGGGTCAGGGCCCAGGTTGATTTCGAAGTAATTTAGATTTTTGACGATGTAGACCCATACCCTGTGCTTTTAGGACTCGACTGGGCCATAGATATGGGTGCAATCATCAACCTCAATAAAAGAAGCATGGTATTTGAGAATAATAGAAGAAAGGTAACAATACCATTAGATCCGACGGAAGGAAAATGCTACACAGAGCGAGTACGTGGTAGCAAAGAGGTAGACCACGTGTTCCAGTTGACCATGCAAAACAAAGATTGGATCCATCCCATGACGGATGGGGTACTCTGCTGGGAAGTAGCCAACGAATACTTCTCTGACTCTAATGAGGAGATGGAGAATTGGAAAAACCGGTTGAATGACGTCTCGGCACTGCAATGTCCCTAGGTCGTGAGGGCCCTCTACTGTATTTCTTCAGAGGTAAGAGATATGCCCCATTTTGATGAGTCTGGTAGTGTCCAGGAATTCCTAAGAACACTGGAAGCTACGGTTCCAAGAGAACGACTTCTCTGGGCCCTTAATATAGCTATGCGTGAGACACCTGCGTGATGATGGGATACCCACAAGAAAGCATTCCCGGACTGGGAGACATGTCGGGATATGATGATCTTGTGGTTCGCACCCCCAGCTGATATACGCACCAAGATATTTCTCAGACCCAGGGATCCATGTGTGCATCTGCTCACCTGGATGAATAAATGGACCGACCGACTACAGAAGAATGGGTTCATCTATTTTTTCATGGCTTGGGCCCTATCCCCGCTACATGGTATTTAGATGCAGAGCTACATCAGCGCACCCGCTATAGTGAAATACTAAAATATAACTTTATAGGAACGTTCGAACTAATTGGGGGGATGGAGACGCTCGACGAAGCTCTGCAGGACATTGATGCATTTGTATTTAATAACTCACACCATCACACCACACCAGAATTCCTGACATGGGAAGAGTAGATGCAAGACATAGTCAATTGCCAGAGCTTGGCGATAGACGAAGAAGAAGACAATCCTCAGAACGTCTCTATTCGAGAATCCGAGGGGGAATTCACTGTTATTGGACCACCGCTGCAGAATATTGATGGGACACAACCTCTCAAGCTGCGCGAATTTAATATTGGGATGGAAGAACACCCTAAGTTGGCTAAAACTGGGGACTATTGGGACGAGGGAACCATGGGAAAAATTGCAGACCTTCTTATGGAATATCAAGACTTATTTTTGACAAAGTTTTTTGAGCTCAAAGGAATCACGAGGGATCTAGGCATTATGCACATCACTTTGAAACCTGAGACATGCCTCGTAAAGCAGTGGCCTTACCTACTGAATCCTAAATATAAGCAAAAGGTCAGGGAAGAACTGGACAAAATGCTTGCTGCAGGTATCATTGAACTAGTTGAACAGTCGGATTGGGTAAGTCCGATGGTCATCCAGGAGAGGAAAAAAAAGGGGTAAATACACATCTGCATAGATCTACGCAAGTTAAACGACACCTGTGTCCATGACCCCTTCCCTACACCCTTCTTAGATGAAATCCTTGATAGCGTGGGCAGACAGGAAACCTATTCCTTCACCGATGGGTTCTCAGGGTGCCACCAGATCCGAATTGCACCTGAAGATTGCAGTATCACTACATTCATGACAGAATGGGGGTCCTTTCAGTATACGGTCATACCCTTTGGTCTCAAGAATGCACCCACTATTTTCTCAAGGGTCGTTGTTTCTCTATTCAAGGAGTTTATTCATAAGTTCCTGGAGGTTTATTTCGATGTTTAGACAGTCTTTGGCCTGGTAAAGGAGCATGTTTCTAACCTATGATTAATTTTGGATGCATGTCGGAAGCATCAGATTTCCTTGAATATCAAGAAGTGCATCTTCTGTGTACCTTTCAGAATCTTGCTCGGGCACATAGTATGTCGGCAAGGGTTGATGGTTGATCCTATGAAGATAGCCGTAATTATAAACTTTGCAGTCCCAACAACGGAAAAACAACTGGATTTTATTCTCGAACACATAGGCTATTACAGGAAATTCATTTAGGGGTACGCACTGATCACATCACCCATGGAAAAAGTGCTAAAAAATTATGTTTCTTTTTTTTGGAACGATGAATGTCAGAGGAGTTTTGAACTACTCAAAGAGAAGATTATCTTTGCACCCATACTAATATTTCCTGATTGGTCGAAGGAATTTCATGTACATGTCGATGCTTGAGACATCTCCTTGGGTGCTGTCCTAACTCAACCTAGGGAGGGAGATATTGATCACCCAGTTTCTTTTGCAAGTCGGAAACTCTTGGGTGTAGAACGCAACTACTCTACAACCGAGCGAGAGGGACTGGCTATGGTATATGCATTACAGAAATATCGACATTATCTACTCGGCGAGCAGTTCAAAATGTTCACATTCGGCTTTGAAATACCTTGTCAACAAGCCTGTGTTGGGGGGGAAGATTTGTGGTTGGCTGTTGATATTTAAGGAATATGATTTTGACATCATTGTCAAGCCCATAAGGTTGAATGCGGGTCTCGATCATCTGTCCTGCATCGGGACAGGAGAAGAACCTACTAACTTGGAGGAAGGATTACTAGATATGCAAATGTTCACCATTAAATTTGTTGATACACACTTCACTTATATCATTCAGTTCCTAACTACAGGCGTAGCCCCTGCAGAATATTTGGTGTAGTAGAAGAAGGACTTGGTTACTCAGGCGACGGACTCTACTATCATCGTTGGCCAGTTATACAAGCTAGGCGCTGATGAAACAGTATGCAGATACGTCCTGGAATGTGAACAACATGCCATTTTGGTGGAGGCACAAGAAGGCGTCGCAGGAGGCCACTATGCAGGGAGAGAAATGACAAAAAATATTCTGAGAGCTAGGTTATGGTGGCCTACCCATTTTGGATGGTCTATGGCAAGGAGGCCATTATGCCCATAGAATACATTGTTCCTAGCCTACGCATCGTAGCATTTACAAATATGGCAAAACTGGATATCATGGAGGAGCGCCTTGCGCAGCTTTTGGCATTGGAGGAAGATCGATTTATTGCTAACTTTCATCAGCAGTTTCATAAGGCTCGTGATAAATATTGGCATGATCGACATATACGCCAAAAGACATTCGTAGCAAGTGACCTAGTCCTCTTATATGATAGCCAATTTTTCAAACACCCAGGGAAATTTTGGCAGCACTGGCTTGGTCCCTATACAGTTAAGGAAATCATGAATGGTGGAGCAGTTCGGTTGGCTACCCTATGTGGTGACATGTTACCTGGCTTTGTCAATGGTAGTCGACTCAAGCCATACAGGGCTAAATTACTATATGGCCGAAATAATTGGCTCAGTCACGATCGACCCACCAGGGAGAGGCCGCTGACGCACCAGTGGGATACACATGCTGGTCATCCAATCACTCCAGAGGTGCTTGGCAAACCTACGGCCACAATGACTCAGGATGAGTCACAAGATTGTGTTGGGGGACTGTTGTAACAGGGTCTCCTACGAGCTGCTAAACTGGTCTGATTTGGTATACGTTTGATTATATTTAGTCTAGGGCAGGGTTTTGGGGTGGTTCAAAGCCTCAAAATCATTTTAATGGGCAAAAGGGTAAGCCAGGGGTCCGAAAACCATGGTTTGTGGACCCTAGTAAAGTTTAGGCTAGATTATTATAAATAGAGGAACATTTTGTATTGTAAGGTAGAAAATGAAGAGTTATTGATTCGGACTGTGGTTTAAGATATCTGTTTGGTTTTGGGGCAAAGGAATTGTATTGACTGTCTGCGCAGAGATCTAGAGTCCAGCTGTGTGCGGACCCTGTTGTTGTGTGCATAGGATGGGATGGGTATTGTAAGAAGGAATTGATGAATTGATGAATAAGAAAGGTTGCTTGAGAACTGAATATATGCATACTATTTGTGTGAATCATTGGTAATTACTACATTATATGCATTCCGTATTTAAGCTGTGAAAGATCTGTGTAAGTGTGTTTGTTGTATCTGGATCTGTTTTGTTCTATTTTATGCAATATTGTGCTACTGTCATAGAAGTATATTATTATAGATATAGAACACGTGGATGAGAAAAGAGACCTATCGACCTGGCACAGAAAGAGGAAATTTGGGTATCACAGGGCCGGACGCAGCTCTGCTTGCTTTACCTATCCTTTCTCAGGGTGTGAAAACATGGTTCCAACACGCACCCATACTACTTCAGTGGGGCATTTCCTGGCGGGTTACGGTAGAAAGGGCCGATGATAGGGGTTTGTTGGCAAACCTTGAACTCTGAACCTGGGTCAGGACCCCTCGAGCCAACAGTCGCAAAAGTAGAGTAGCACTTTTGTAAGTGTCATTTTTCACTTTGAAGATTAAAGAAGCTGAAGGCCACCAGGAGAGGAGGCCATGTATAGATCACCTAAATGCTATTTGAAGAGCCAGAAGAGTCTACCTATGGGTTTTTGAGTCTTTTGAATCCACTAGAGCAGGTTGCAAAAACATTGGAGCATTGTAGATGCATGTAATTATAGAATTTACTATTAATCCAGAGAGGGCCAAGCCATTGAAGCATGTCCATGGAGATGTAGCCCAGGAGGGGTGAGCCTCGTTATCAACTTATATGTAATGTGTTTGGTGTGTCTTATTTTTCTATAATTTTCTTGTTGTACATGTGTTTTCAACAACTAATTTACTTAATGAATTGCTCATAAAATACACAGAAAAATTGATACATAAACCCTCTCATAACTTGCTAATTTGAGACGATGCTTAAACACAATTATTTTATACTACTGAGGAAGCTAGCACAAAAAAACTAGTTTGTCCATATTCGGATCAAGTTGGTATCGAGAGGGCAGGTTTAGCTCATTTAGTACAAGTTTATCTCATGATTTCCCAGGTTAGCTAGAGAATTAGCTATTGGTTTTGTATTTGTGCAAGGAGAATTTAACTGTGTGCAAGTTTATGTGTGTAAGGAGAAGCTCAATATTGAGGACTTAACTCTCAAATTACAACAAAGAATATTTTATGCATTACAAGTGTGATGGAAACTTCATCAAGCACTCTTTCTAATCCATCTTCCTTAGCAAGACTCTTTTATAAAGAGATGTTGTAGAATCTCTACATCATGAGAGATATGGTGCAAGAGTTGGTTGAAGATAGGAAGGAGAACACTATACTTCAAGAGCAGTTGATGGCCATGAAGGAGGAGAAGCAATAGATTTTTGAAAAGATGCATGAGATGGAGACTCAACTCCATAATACCAAGGAAACCTTAGCCAAGTATGTGCATGAAAAAGAGGTATGCAATTCAACTTCATCTTCTATTTACTCTCAAAATGATTGTTTAGGTGTTTTTGAAAGACACACTAGAGGAATAGGGTCCAAATTGTTAAAAACAAAATGGGCTATGAAGGTAAAGGCTTAGGAAAACATGCACAAGGAATTATAAACCCTATTGTTGTTGAGGGAAGGTCTAGGTACATGGGTCTAGGTTTTGGTGAGCAAGACTATGGAGAATGCTCCAAAGCCAAGGAGGCACATGAAGGTGTTCCAATAAGGACTTTCATTACATGTTCATTACCTCAAGTTTGTGAAGTTTGTGTTGATCAGGAATGAAAAAAATTTACACCCACTTTGCAAGAAGATGCTCATAAGCATGCAACTAGTGGAAATGGAAAACAAGAGGATGTTGAAATCTCTAAAGTCATTGAAGCCATTGTTGGTATTCCAAAGAGAGCCACTACCTCATAAAATTCACCTCTTCAAGAAGGCGACAAAGGTGAATGTGAAAGGAATAAATCTTCCTTTAATCAAGTTTCTTTTGATTATGATAAGCATGGTAAATCCTCAAATAAGATTTGGAGAAAGTTTACATGTTCCTTTTGTGGTTTGAATAACCATATTGTTTTGAGGTGTTGGAAGAAGATATCCATGCACAGGAAACTTTCAAAACAAAGGATACAAAAAGCCAAAGGTCCATTGGATAATGGAAACCATGTTGAAAAGAAGATGCAACTATTTTGCACTCATTTCCATAAGCAAGGTAATCTTGTAGTCAAGTGTTAGACTTTGTATCCAACAAGTCATCCACAACATTTGAAGAAGGTGGAGAGAGAGATTGGAAAGAATGGAAAAGATGATTCCATAATTGATATGGGTCAGGATGATTCACGTGATGTAGTGCAGCTGAAAGAAGTGCCATTGAAATGGTTTGGAAAGAATTGGTTGAATTTCTTAACCAATTAAGGCCTTGCATTTTATTTTGATGATTGATGCAAATCTTGCCTTATTGATGCATTTATTTTCCAATTGAATGCATTTCTTTTCTCTAGAATGCATGTTGCATGTTTATGCCAGGAAGGTGTTTGAAAGTAGAGTTATGTTGACTCACTTAGATGCAGCAAAGATGACAATTTTAATATGCTTTTGTTTGACTTGGGAGTCGGAGTTGTTTGAAGAAGAACATGTTTTGATGGCTTATATTTGGTTGATGGTTTTACACCAAGATGTAAGAATGGTAAATGTTCATAGGATGTGAGTTGTTGCTTGTGAGAGAAAAGGTTAAGTCTTAAAGTTCAATTTCTTCCATGATGTGTTTTTTCAAAGAAAGAGGCTCATGATTAGCCTTGGTTCCCAAATCATGGAATGAGCAGCATGCCAAACTAGAGGATGATGGAATCAAGAAGCAAAAAGAGGGAAAAGATGCCAAAACGTTTGCAGCCAAAAAAACAACCATTGTAGACCATTTGATGTGTTGACGCCAAGAAGCGAAGGAGATGGCGAATGCATTCTTCCGGATGTGGAATTTGGAACCATGGAGGTAAAAGAGTGGTCATTTATTTTCTCGTGATTACTGATATTGGAACTCATTATTGTAGTTCACTCAAATGAGCTTAACTTGGAAAAAGTGGTTTCCAAGGAGAAGCTTGCATCGAATGCATGTGTGTGCAAAGGAGGAACAATATTCTCAGTGGGAAGGCCATTAGTCATCTTTCCAAGCACCGAGGGATCGCTTTGGTACAGCAATGTGTTTAATCAGTCAGTAAGCAACCAATGAGTGTTAGATTGGGTCAGCAGCGAAAGGAGGACATTGGTTGAAGTGCCAAGCCATTTGCAAGGCAAGGCATGTTAGTGAACCAAAGTGGTTGTAATGGATATTTTTCCAAGTAGAATCAAGTTGATACAACCTAGAAAAGAGAAGAGTATTAAAATCTCATCAAATAACCAACTTTGTGGGATAAAGCATATCAGTGGGAAAGTGATCGAAATAGGATTAGGGAAAATTTTTGATAAAAATTCAAAGCTCTCAAAATCACTCAAAACTATAACAATCGGATTGGTCTCATCGCTAGGATTTTGACGCATTTCATTTCGCTCAGAATAGAGTTCGCATGTGAAAGTTAGAGCCTACTGTTTGCTTGACCAAACATGGAATTTAAAAAAAATGGGTCAAACAGGGTCAAAGGGGTCAAATTTATTGTTTTCCATTAGCCAATAGCATGCTGAAATGGGTCAATTTGTGAGTGACCAAAAATTATAGGCACATGGCATTTTCTTGTTGGTTATTGAAGAATCAATGGGATGAGGACATGTGGGTAGCCCGTAGGCCACCACGAGCCCCTCCTAAAGGACAAATTTTGACTAAATGTGATGGAAATTCATTTATGTGTTGGGGAAACATTTTTATGTGGTGGACGAGAAATTTTTGCGCTCGACCCCATGACCTCCCAAACACCACGCACAAACATTACCAGTAGACCATGACCATGTTTCTTAACAAGCATTGGGCGCGACATATATTTGAAGTTTAAAATGGTTTTCGACATAGGTTAAAAGGGCTAGCCCTCGATCACACAGGACCATGGCTCGTGACCAAGTGGAGTGCTCCAACAAATTCACGGGGTTAGACCCCTAGATATAGGTTACTTAGCCGTAATCGACATTTAAAATGCGTTAATCTGATTCTAATTTGAATTTGTTTAAAATGCGCTTAGAGCACTAAAACCTAGTTAAATGCGAACTTAAATTTAATTAATCTCCAATTTAATTTAAGTGGAGATTAGCACTAATTGGCAGAGTTCTCCATCTTCGGCGGAACTCCCAAATGTGGTGGAGTTAACTGGAGTTTCTACATATTTGGAGGAGTTTTTATAGGGAATACTGAAGAAGCTATACCTTTGGCATATTTTGACCAAATTAAGCTCAGAAAGGGTCAATCCTAGATGATTTGGATGCTCTGAGAATGATGGTATAGGCTACAGAGGCAGGAACTTCCGTAAGTGTTTTTTTCACTTTGAAGATTAAAGAAGCCCACGGCTAGTAGGAGAGGAGGCCATGGCTAGATCACATGAAGACCATTTGTAGAGCTATAAGAGGCTACCTAGAGGTTTTTGAGTCTTCTGAATCCAATGGAGTAGGTTTCAAATCCATTGGAGCACTGCAGGTGCATTTAATTAGAGAATTCACCATTAATCCAAAGAGGGCCAAGTCATTGAAGAAGGTCCATGGAGATGTAGCTGAGTAGGGTGAACTTCATTATCAACTAATGTGTAATGTGTTTATAGTGTATTATTTCTTTACAATTTAATTATTGTAGATGTGTTTTTAACAACTAATTTACTTAGTGAATTTCTCATTAAAGACACACAAAACTTGACACATAAACCCTCTCCTCAACTCTCTATGGATGCTCATCTCTAGACTACTTCTCTAGACAATCTAGAAGGAGAGGAACAACCATAAATTTATAATTTGAGATGATCCTTAAACACAGTTATTTTATAAATTTGAAGAAGCTAGCACATCTAAACATGTTTGTCCATATTCAAATCAATGTTGATCCCGATGCCATCTTCCACTTTCCTGCTTTTCCTTTGTTTTCTTGATCCAAATCTCCAAGTATGCCACACTCTAAAAGAGTGCTCCAAGAATATACTAAGTTCTCAGAAGTATGAGAGAGGGAGAATAATGAGAAATTGAAAACTCAACTAACTAAGCCTCACCCACTCACTAACTCTTCAAAAAAATATCTTAATTAAAGAAATTATTTTTACATACTAAAAATACTTTTTATAGAATTTGAAATAATAATATTGATTTAAAAAATAATTATATAAGTATTTTTTTTACAGTAATTTATAATTTATTTAAATTTCAATATATATATATATATATATATATATATATATATATATATATATATATATATATATATATATATATATATATAATTTGGTTTCATATCTTATAAATTTAACTAATAGAACTATAAAATTATAACATGATTGCTTGATTAGCTACCTTTTATTACCAGGTTCAGTTTAGACCTATTGTTTATTTTGTAAGTTGAAAAGACTATTAAGGCCTTCAATTTCTCACACACATTTCAATACCATATCAAATTTCTTTGGTGGAAGTTTTGAATTTGTATTTATTTTACAAATTTCAACTAATAATGTTATGCTTTTTGTATTCATAAGATCATTAAATCAGGTTATTTTCATATTATGATACAAGTTATGTAAAATGGTTGAGAAGTGTTGATAATCATTAAAATATTTATAGAGTATTTGTAATGATACGAAATTGTCACATTAAGTCACATAAAACACTTTATTTTCATATTATGGTACTAGGCATTTAAATTAAATGGTTGATAAGTGTTGATAATTATTAAATTTTTTATAGGCTGTAATGTTAAGAATTTGTAAGATCAAAAGTAAACTTGAGAATGCCACTACAAAAGTTGAAATGAAGAGTGGAGAGAAAAATATGAAAAACTATCTGAAAACCTTTAATTTCAAAAATTAAATTATGTGTATTAAGAAAAATATTTTCACACCATTAAAATTAAATCATCCATAATCATTTTTTGTTAAAAGATTGAAAATTCTGAAAATCTTATTGTTGAATAAACCACAACTTACCAATTATTTTTACTTTGTAAAGTGTCATTATGTATAGTTGATTTTGATGTTAGAGGATTGGAATAATAACTATGAATATTGTTATTAATGAGTTACAGAAATAATAAAAATATTTAGGTCACAGCTGATGAAATTGGAAGAACCTCTTATTTTCTTTCATTCCTTTGTTCCTTTGTTCCTTTACAAGGGGTTTCCAGTCAATTTTATTAGATTGTTACATTTTGTTGGGTTAATGAAGATATTCATGAATTCACAGTGCTGGTACGCCTCTTATTTTCCTTCAGAGTATTTCCAGTCAATTTTATTAGATTGTTACATTTTGTTGAGTTAATAAACATATTCATAAATTTACAGGTGCTGGAAGCATTCATACATCAAGAGATTGGAGTCTGTTTGCGAAACACTCGTATCTATAGAACACTCTGATTTGGATGTAATTTCATTTAAATATAAAAAAATACAAACATGTGGCTGCCTCCTTCACCATCAAGGCTTTCGTCCAAATTCGAAGATGGATATTCGGCAGAGGCCACGCCCACCTCAATTTAAAATTATCTAAACTAGATTTATATAAAAGTGGTATATATAAATTAAATTTATATAAAGGTAGTTATAGTCACAAAATAATCTTTGATCTTGTAATATCTTGAACTATATTTTACAGGTAGAGCTTTAGCCAGAAAAAACGTGGGAACATTGGGATATTCTATACGAGAGATGCTAATTGGAGATGGAGTAAGTGCAAAGTTCTAGATATACGAATTAAGGTATTATTGTATGATTTTCCCTCTGAGAAATGAAGTTCTTATTTGAAATTGAAGGTGAGAATGAGGATGCCATCTCAATGTATGAGCAAATACAAAAGATAAAGGTAAATTATTCTTAACAATTTTTTTCTGTCATTATATATCTAATAATATCTTATAATAAATATTTTAATCTCTTTAAGGTACACATACATAGTTTAATATATATGATGGTAACATACTCAGCAGATTTATAAAACAAATATGTTATCTTTTAAACCTACATATATATAGTAACTATATATATGTATTAGTAACATACCTAACACTTGGAATATATATATATATATATATATATATATATATATATATATATATATATATATATATATATATATATAATATTTTAGTAACACTTTTACAGGCTAAGAACATGATGAGTGAAGGTTTTGGTTTTAATTGGTGTTGAGAAAAAACCAATTCTTTTATCCAAACAATTCTCCAAACCTATAATTTCTTTTAAATAAATTAATTCATATTTATAAGTTAAATATTCAATTAAATCACATAACATATCACATATTTCTTTTTCTATACTATTATTTTCTATGTTATTACTTTACAGTGTTTCATTTGCAACATATGGTGCAATTGCTAGTTATATTATCGTAAAAGTGTCATTAAAATTCTTGGCAAGAAACCACTGTAAACCAGAATCTACTTCTTAACCGCATGCAAATGAAATACATGACTGTTAGATAATTTATTTATTTATGAACACGATAGTGATGAGAAACATACAAAAAATTTTAAAATAAGAAAATAACATTTTATTAATTTAATATACATGATTATTAAATAATTTATTTATTTATGAACAAAATGTTAATGTTTCAAATATAAAAACAAAATATTATTTGAAAAAAAAAAAATTTATTTTATTAATTTACTTAATTGTAAAAATAATAAAAAAAATACTTTCAATAAAGAAAATAAACACAAAATAACATTTTATATTTTCATTTAAAATACACAAAAAATTATAAAATATTACCACAACCAATCACCCCCACACATCCTACACAATCACCACAAACATCCTACACATTATAAAATATTACCACAACCATCATCCCCACACACATCCTAGAGCATAAGTACAATCACCACAAACATCCTACACATTATGAAAGAAGGAAGCAATATCCCTACAGAGATGAGAGAGATTCCTTGGGCTCTGTGTTGCAGAGTAGTTGATACTAAAAGGGGTACGCCTCGTACTCGATGGTACAGTATTGTAACTGTGCCATACCGTATTGAATCTGAGCACCGATGGCATTGGGGCAAATGCTCCGCATAGCGTTCAATAGGTTCGTAACGCAGACGACGCAAGAATCGCTAGAGAGTATGACCGTAGGCTGAGCCCCCGGGGCCATCCATCGAATTCTTGTAGTCGTGTCTCCGAGAGTTGCATACGTAACCCGTGATTATTGGATTATCCGCGCCCACAACCACGAGTACTAATCGGCATGGCTGGCGCAAATGAACTAATATCACCTCTAATAATGGCAACTGGCGATTCTTATCAATGTGCTGAGGACCCCCCCGTTTTATAGCCTTCGGCGGGCATGGTTGTGTGGCAGGGTAACCTCCGTGACGTGAACGATGATGCTGGTTTCCTGTCACGCTTTGTGAGTCACATAAACAAACAAACATAATGGAACACTATTTGTAATGAATTCTAGTCACTTTCACAATTTCTTCTTAGAATTTTAGTATTTTAAAATTAGTTAAAAGTAAAAGAATTTGAAATTTTAGGAATATTTTAGAAATTTATTTAAAAATAAAGTTAATTATTAAATTATTTTTCAGTTGTATTCAAATAAAAGTAAGATTTGAGTTAAAAAATAAGTATATGATTGTATTCATATGAGTGGAATTTGATTTAAAGAATAAAGTATATGATTAAAATATATTTTAATTATATTTATATAAAAATATTTAAAAGTCATATAAATTAAATGGTTGGTAATGTGTTAATATCATTAATTTTTTTATGAATTATTTATAATATTGAAACTTGTAACATCACTAGATAAAATTGACAAAGTCACTAAAAATGGACCAAAGTAAAAGTCAAATAGAGTTTACAGGTAGAGTTTTAGCCAGAAAAAACGGGGAACATTGGGATATTCTGTACGAGAGATGCTAATTGGAGATGGATACTGGTACAAGGTCGATATATTGTATGCTCTCCTTTGAGGCAGGACACCGTTTGAAAATGAAGGTGAGAATGAGGATGCCATTTCAATGTATGAGAAAATACAAAAGACAAAGGTAGATGTCATCGCGGGATTTTTTAATAACTGAAGTTGAAATTTTAAGAATATTTTAGAATTTTATTTAAAAATAAAGATAATTTTTAAAATATTTTTCAGTTGTATTCAAATAAAAGTAAGATTTGAGTTAAAAAATAAGTCAATTATTAAAAAATCTTTCAATTGTATTCATACTAGTAGAATTTTATTTGAAGAAAAAAGTATATGATTAAAATATATTTTAATTATATTTATATAAGAATACTTAAGAGGCATATAAATTAAATGATTTAAGTTAAAAAATAAAGTCAATTATTAAAAAATCCTTCAATTGTATTCATATGAGTGGAATTTGATTTAAAGAATAAAGTATATGATTAAAATATATTTTAATTATATTTATATAAAAATATTTAAAAGTCATATAAATTAAATGGTTTGTAATGTGTTAATATCATTAATTTTCAACTTTACACATTATTTTTATATTATCTTACTACTGTTATTAAAATTATACTATAGATGACAAAAAACCAAGAACCACTGTTATCTATATGTACCCACTATACTTGAGCCAATGTACTTCTCAACTGTTCGAAAAAACTCCTTGCACCTGCATGGCATGAATGTTTGTTTAATTGTTGATAAAGTTATAGGAAGCATAATTGCCCATTCATGAAGATTTAAGCATTAATTTTTTCATGGAGGTGTTAACTGAATTTGCTGATAGGTCACCCATGTGGAAGCTGGAATAACATTGAAATACTGCATTGAAATTAAGAGCACCCCGCTTGGATAGTAAATACATGAAATGAATTCCATACAAAATTTGCATGTGTTCTCTCGGCTCTTCTGCAGACCCACATGTAGTCTCATCCTCTATTATAATAACATTACTATAATAATGTTATTGCAGTGCTTACAAGATGAAACTTTGATTAAAATGTCATTGAATTTTTTTATTTCTTTTTCCTCATAACCAATGGGATAGAAATGATCTATATGGTAATCATGGAAATATCTTAATGGAAATATCTTATTTTGTTATTGAAAATAATGTTATTAGGGTGTTTACAAGATGGTATCTTTCTTAAAATGTCATTAATGTTTTTTTCTTTTTAGCCATTTATGAAAAATATTATATTTGATAATTTGCCAGTTAAGGAGTTATATAACTTTCTTACATTAAAAGACATGATTTCTTGATTCTAATTGAGTAAAATATATTATAATACACTACTATAACAAGGGTCTCTTTCTTATATCAAAATTGCTAGGAATCATTTATCCCCTACATTATAAGCTATCATTTAATCAATTTATCCATAGATATGTTGTGCATTCATTTGCAAGTAAAAACATGGAGAGAGTCATACCTCATCACTATCACAATACATGATTATAACCAGCGTAATAGGAATAGAAGTACCATGGATACATCAGCAATAGAATCCATATATAGACTAGTGCATATACACATCAAATAGCAAGGCAATGAACCTTTCATTAATGAATGTAAAAACCAACCCAGAATGGGACTTCCACATCCCACTCGAACATAGACAAGGCTAAACCAAATCTCAGCTCAACCAGTCACCCACATGCCATATTCCAAGCTTGAATGTGGGACTTTATCAAACACATCAATCAACAACCAATGAGGGCTCCAGAGACCACACCGTCTCAACCCAAAACTAGTGATTCCACCTCACTGTTGGAAATCACTAACCATTAGGGATTGGTCTTTATCAAATCTTCTCCAGGGCTCCAAAATGTTTGTTCCAACTAGGGATTTCATGACTAGTAACTCAACCCCAACTCTTATAGGGCTCCCAAAGTATTTGTCCAACGAGGGCTTCGAGGACTAGTAACTCAAACCACTTAGGGCTTCCAGAACATTGTCTAACAAAGGCTTCTAGGACTAGTTCTCAACCCACAGTTCTTCGTCGGGCTTCTAGAGTGTTTTCCCAATCAAGGCTTCCAACAACTAATAACTCAATCCAATGGCTAGAAGATTCATGAGAACCAACCATAAAACAATCAATGGAAATAAGCCCATAATACCATGGTTGGATAGGAAATGGGAATGATAGGAAATCCACATGCATACACCATGCATGCCAAAACTAGTGAGGAAAGCATACATGCGACTTGGTACGTGCACTCATCCTATTCTAGACGCTTGATCAAAATCTAGATTATGGGCAAAAATTTGCTAAAAAATAAAAGTTCTCAGAATCGCTCCACACCAAAATGGATGAATAGGTTTAGTTTCGATGAAACTGATGTACTTTGTTTCACTCAAAATAGAGTGTGTATGTGAAAGTTAGAGCCTGTTGTCCACTTGACCAAATTGGCGAATTTTCAAAAAAAGGGTCAAACAGAGTCAAAGGGATCAAATTTATGGGTTTTCACTGGCCAATAGCATGTTGACAAGTGTCAATTTCCAAATGGTCCAAATTTCTAGGCACATGGAAGATTCTGGGTGGTTTTTGAAGAACCAATGGAATGAGGACACATGACTAGCCTGGAGGGCATCACGTGCCCCTCCCAAAGGCAAAATTTTGGCCAAGTTTGGTTGAAATTCGATTTATGTTTTGGGGAAAAAAAATTATGTCGTTGATAGGCGAAGGCCGCGACATGCCCCGCACCATGCACCAACATTACCAATATTCCAGAATCATGTTTCTTAACAGCCCTTGGGAGCAGAATATATTTGAAGTTTTAAATGGTTTTGGACGGGGGTTAAAAGGACCATCCACGAAGGGCCAAACCTCTGTCACATAGGACCATCATGCGTGACCAGGCAGAGTGCTCCAAAAAATGTGTGGGGTTATACCACTAAATATGGGTTAATTAACCCTAATCAACATTTAAAATCCGCCAATCAGATTTTAAACGTGCATAGAGCGCTACACCCAGTTAAATGCACACTTAAATTTAATTAACCTCTAGTTTAATTTAAGTGCAGATTGGAACTAATTGGTGCAGTCTACCATTTTTGGCAGAACTCCCAAATGCGGCAGATTTAATTGGAGTTTCTCCAAATTTGAATTTTCTACTATGTCTTTGGGTTTATGTTTATTTTTGTATTTTATTGCATTCCTACATAAATCTAGATCAAATTTTCGATCGAGCCATAACTCTAAATCGATTCGTTAACTCGAATTAAAAATTTCTCGACCAATGGTTTGTTTAAATGCTCGATGAAGTTATTTTTAACCGCCTCAATATATCGATCAAGTGCATAAAAATTTCTTTATTGAGCACTTAAATTTTTGGATCAAACATATGTTTTTCACCAAAATGCACCATAATTTCACCAAAAAGTGTAATGCATCTCCAAAATTCAAGTGTAGACCAAATTTTGGAGGGTGTTTTCTGTGGCGACAACAAGGACATTTACCTAAGTTTCTATCCAATAGAACGTTCACTATAAATGAACATTTTATCACATTATCCAATGCATGCCACAAAATTGGGGAAAATGATAACAAAACCTTTATCTGATTGTTTGTGAATTCCTTTCAAGGTAGAGACATTGCTTATTATTTCAAACTTTCTCCCAAATCCTTCTTCACTTGGGAATATATTTTATACTAGTTCAAATCTACCTATGGGTAGCCTATAAACCCTATTGAGCTCTTATATGAATACAACAATGTCTCCTCTTGAAAAGGATAAACCATTAAATAATTTAATCTTAATTTTACCATACTATATAATTAGATACCTAAAATTATCTACCTCAAAAATCAAGCAGCCATGATGCACTACTATAGGGAATTAGTGCCACCTTACTGTCGACGGTTAGAAGACAAGAATAATACTAGTCCCGAGTTTTCACTCCAAATCTATTATAATATGAAGAATAAATTTGTAAAAAAAATGTTCCTTTATACGGTCAAACTAACCAATATAATATGACATCCATCCTTCAAGTCATGAAAGATATGAGAAATATATTCATTTCATATGAAAATTTTTTTAACATACAAGGTCAACCAAAACCCCCTTTTTCAAGACATGTCCATGCTACTTAGCAAGATTATTAACCAAAATCTTTGTTCTTCTTCCCATGGCACAATTTATATGAAAAATACCACGATGAGGAAACTTGTAATGTTCATACTAGCATGAGAGAATGAATATTTGGTAAGAAACATGATCCTACTATGGCGACTCTAGACTAGATTGATAATGAAGAAGTTTTTATTGTTGAGACAACAGGAAATTTTAGGGCTCACAGTGTTAGAAATAAATCTTCCAAATAACATGAAAATCAAGGAGTTACAAATCCCTTTTGTAAACACAAACTCCACCTCTCAAAATGCACATTCTTCTTTCCCCTTTTCACTTTACACACTGCCTAATTTGATATTCTGGAACAGACGACCAACATCAAAGTTAATGTCTCCTTACTTTATATGGTGTTGTTGAGGGGAAAAGATGTCCCATGAATAGTGAAGGGGTTTTTCCTGTGTGAAGTCCCAATTATACCTCACATCATTTATGATAGGATCCCCATCTGGTATCTTGGTTTGACTGCCACCATGTATGTTTCAACTCTTTGTTATCAAAATACAACGATAGCATGAGTACATGAATGAAAATCCCCAAAAATGGGAATGAAATCAACCCGTGATTAATAAACTACAAAATAGATATAAATAATGTAACAAAAAAATAATAAGAATAATCATGCCTCAATAAGGGTTACAGAGCTAAAATATTCTCAGACATACATGAATGGGAAAGTGCCAAAATTTAATCACATATTAGTTCACAGTAAACTATTATCATTAGCATGGAATACAAGAGTAGATATTCGAAAGAAAATACAGGTGTAGTAGAATTGAATTAGTTAATTGAGATATATACCACATTAAATCACACATATACACATAATGGAAATATCAAATATCCATTATAACCTCCATGGAAGTTAATGGTAATCAATGCTAAAACTGGAGAACTTCTTGTTAATGTTGTTACAAATACAGGCACATGTCCTACAAACCATCAAATCCAAATAGTGGAGGTTGGGTTCCTCATACCATCTTCAACGAAAAACCCTAGTATCACTCTTATGAAATAAACTCACGAAATAGAAGAAAAGAGAGATCAACGACTTAGAAATCAACCACTTTGAGTCGGAAACCTCCTTTACATTACGTAAATGAACAATTATTAGATAATTCAAATAAAAAAACATCCTTTCTCAGCTTTATTTTTCTTCATTGTCTCAATTTTATTTTTCTTGTAAACCAAACATTTTGGCACAAAATTTTGAATATCATATTTAAGGCCATCCTAAAAAAATTATTTCTTAAATGTCTGGTAAGTTTTTAAAAATCTCGAGTGTCCTCCAAATGGAGAGGTTTGCAATTCCAATTTTTTTTTTGTTTTAGTTTGGAATTCTTACAAATATATAAGCGATATTTTTACCATAAGGAATCATTTTTCCAACCAAGTGTATTAGATGTACTAGGATCTTTCTAAAAATTTTGAATCAGTGTACATACTTCTTCGTCTTTCTTCCATTGCTCCCTTGCTTCGGTTATCCAATCTGGTTGGATAATAGAAATGGAATAAAGAAATGCTTGTGCATCCTCATCCTTTCTTGAGAGTGCATATGAAAAAAAAATTAGCTTCCCTTTTTTATAGATGATTTCAAATTCATAACCCAATATATTTCGAACCCATTTTCCTTATCTTCTGAAGATATCCTTTGTTCCAAAAAGTACTTAAGACTATCATAATCATTTTTTTTTCCTTTATGTGTCTTCCCTTTAGGTAAGGTCTCCATTTCTTTAGTGCATGTAGTATTGCAAAAATTTCCTTCCTCATAGTCCATCAGCCTTCTATTCAAATATTTATTTATATGTTACTAATGATGACTCCAAAAATCTTAGGGAGGCATTGGATGCAGAAGATTAAAAACTTTGGAAAAAGGCCATTGCTAAAGAAATAGAATCCTTGGAAAAAACTGATGCTTGGGATGTAGTGGAGTTGCTTGTTGGAAGGAAACCCATTTGGAGCAAATGAGTGCCTAAGAGAAAGATGAATGTAAAAGGCAAGGATGAAAAATTAAAAGATCGATTGGCGGGAAAAAGTTATTCAAAGGTGTCAAGAATTAAGTTTGGTGATATTTTTTCTCCTACTATGATGTTAGCTTATATTTAATTACTTTTTTATGTCACTTCTATTTCTTATTTTGACGTATAACAAATGGATGTGAACACAACATTTCTTCACGGGGACATGGATGAAGAGATCAACATGAATCAACCAAAACGCTTTGGAATGAAGGGTAAGAAAGAATTGGTATGCATGTTAAAAGAGACTTTTTATGGGTTAAATTAGTCACCAAGATGTGGTATAAAAAATATTATAGATATATAATAGGACTTGGCTTCAGAAGGAGAAAAGGAGATAGCTACTAGTATCTTAAATTAATGAGTCACCATGTTATTTATTTGGCCTTGTATATTGATGATATGTTGTTGATTGGAAATGAAAAATAAATTATCAAGATTTGAAGACCCAATTGTCCTCTAAATTTGAAACGAATGGTCTCGGTACTACAAACTATATTTTGGGCATGAAAATTAAATAAGGTTAAGAAAAGAGGAAGCTCTAGTTAAAATATAGGAAGTATTGCAAAACAATATTGTGGAAGTTTAATATGCAGGATAACAAACTGGTGAATGTTTCTCTTCTTGTAGGTGTAAAGTTATCTGCTAAACAATGTCTCAAGAAATAGGAAGAGGAAGAGGACATGTGACATGTTCCATATGCTAGTTAATTTGGTAGCCTAATGTATGCAATGCTTTGTATTAGGCTAGATATTTCATATTACATGGGAGTATTAATCTTGTTTATGTCAAAACCATGTAAGGAGCATTAGAAAATAGTGATGCGAGTTTTTAGGTACTTGCATGACACTAATGATTATGTTTTTTCCTACCAGGGAAGACCATGATTGGATAGAGTGTTGGGCATACATGGCTTTGTTGTTGCATACTGTGATGGAGATCAATTCATAGAAGATCTCCAAGTGGGTACGTGTTTAACTTATTTGGAGGAGGTGTCACTTGGATGAGAAAGTGCGAGTTTTTAGTGTCTCTTCAAACTACAAAGTCTTAATACATGGCAGCCACACATGCAAGCAACGAATTTGTTTGGTTACAAATATTGTGTTCAAGTATGGGGATGGTACAAAGAGCTATAAATATATACTATGAGAAAAAAGGAACAATTTTATTGGCACATAACCTTACTTATCATTTGAAGACAAAGCATATAAATTTTAAAAATCACTTTGTTAGAGATATGGTTGAAGAAAAAAAAGGGTTTCTAGTAAAGGTGGCCACTTGGAATGATGTTGCACATGCATTGACAAAGTATGTGAGCACTAAGAAATTTTTTGCTGTATAGAAATAATGGGTGCTACAGCTCGGTGCTAGTGATTGTACACCATCACGACCCCCCATGTGGAAAGAAAAAAACAAGTGGGAGAATGTGGGGTATGTGTTATACTCATTCCATGACTGGTCATAGGTGATGTTATGTTGCGTCGGGAAAAGTGGGGATGACAACCCCCCTTTCCAAGGGGTTTGTAGGGGGCGGATAGCTCCTGTACACGAGGTCTGGAGTACCGATGTAGGAAAAAAAATTATAAGGACCCAATGATGGGGGGAAGACCCAAGGATGCTGGGCAAACCTATCCATGGTTTTCCGAATGGTTTTCGTGAATGGTTTGGTCATGCTGGTTTTTTTCCATTGTATTTTGTATATCCTTTCAAGGAAACTAAAATTATGTTATAATATAAGGGTTAATGGATTGGGGTTTATTGATATCTTCTACATGTATATAATGTATTGCTACATTGAAAGTAATATAATGAAAAATCAATCTAGTTTTACTTGTTTGGGTTCTAGGAAAAAATCTCCGTGTATATTTTATGTTCTTGCAGTTGTATATATGTTTTGTTTTAAGAATTTGTTTGTACATAATATATGTGTACAGTTAAAACCTAAAAAAATGGATTCAACAGTTTGAATACTCCTAATAAAACTAGATTGTGCATTGTTAACATTTCTTATTTAAATATTTTCCTACGAAATTTACCAAATTTACCTAGAAAAAATTACATTACAAATCTAATAATTTATCTAAAATGAGAAAACAAAAAGTGTTTCATTAAATTGGATCGAAGAGAGAATTTGATTGCATGTTTTAAATGTTTAAAAATATTGGGCACCAAGAACACATTTGGTGACTAACAACAATGATGCCACAATTGGACCCCTCAACCCAACAAGTAAAATGATATTATGTGGATACTGACTATTTAAAAAGTCAAAAGGCCTCTGTAGTTTAACATGGAGCACACATTTGGTGTGATCCTAATAATTCCAATGTTATAAGGGAAGGCCCCACTAATGTGTTTTGTCTGAGGAAAAAAGCAATGCCATAACTTGATTCATCCATTAAAATGAGAAGATTTACTTAACATTCAAAAAGTCAAGAAATATTTAAATATTATCAAAATTGTTATTTTTTTATGTAAAAAAAGATTCAACACTTTTGAATACTCTCTAACTAGATTGTACATTGTTAACATTTGATTTTCCTCATAATTGTTATTTTTATGAAAAAAATTGAATTTAATACCTTTGAAAAAATATAATCTAAGTAAATATCCAATATAAACATTTAATGTTTAAATTTGATAAAAAAATCTAAAATGTATCAAACTGTGAATTACTAATTTCTATTTTTTTTTTTTGAATCATTAGTTTCTATGTGGATGTTATATACCTAGATAATTATATTTTGGTAAGAGTTCATTTGATAGAGTTTTTTTTTATTATTTAATGATGAATTTTCAATTAACATAATTTTTTTTATTATTTAGATAAAATAAAAAGTAAAATACAAAATTATAGTTTTTTATTTTTTATTATATTAATTTATAAAAGAAAATTGAAAATAACTCTTTAAAAAAAATATTAATTTAAGAAACTATTTTTACATACTATAAATACTTTTTATAGAATTTAAAATAATAATACTAATTTAAAAAATAATTATATAAGTAAATTTTTTTTTTACAATGATTGATATATATATATATATATATAATTCAGTTTATTGTTGAACAACAGCGTATCATGAACGATAAGAAATTTTATGAATTTCTTTTTTGTTATACAATAGTATAGGAAGGTAGGATACAGTTAGTGTAGGTTTTAACCCTATACAGAAATTATCTACGAACGAATCTTTAAAACATAAAATAAACAATAGCGAGAGCATAAAACATAAAATAGATAAACATAGAGATTTTCCCCTGGATCCCAAATCGAGACGACCAGCTTGATTTTTCATTATATTCCTTTTAGTGTTACAACACATATATATATACATGCCGAAGCATACATAAACCCAAATCCATTAACCTAGGATTAGAACATAACCGTAGTTCCCTTGACTAGATCTACAAAACAATAGGGGCCGAAAACCATCATGCCCCAAAACCATGTTCAAAACCATGCACAAAACCATGGGCGGGTCCGCTATCACCCCCTGTGTTACCCCCCTGCGTGTGACTAATCATGGGAAGAATATAACACAAACCCAACATTCTCCCACTTGTTGTTTTCTTTCTTCAGGGGGCCACAAGAGAGCTGATTCATTAGCCCAACTTTGCAACACCCATTATTTCTCTACACCAAGAGAACTTCTGAGTGCTCACAGAATTTGTCAATGCGTCTGCAACATTCTTCAAAGTGTCCACCTTTACCAACAACACCCTTTTATCTTCAACCATATGTCTCACAAAGTGATATTAAACATCAATGTGCTTTGTCCTTGAATGATAAGCATGTTTCTTAGCCAAGAAAACTCCACTTTGGCTATCACAGTCTATCCTTATAGCTTTTTGCACCAACCCCATACTTGAACACAATATCTGCAACAAAACTACTTCCTTTCTTGCATGAGTGGCTGCCGTGTATTCTAGCTGTGTAGTTGAAAGAGAAACTACAGACTGTCTTTGACTCATCCAACTGGCTCCACCTCCAGATAGGCTAAACACATACCCACTTGTAGATCTTCTTTGGTCCAGATCTCCAACCCAGTTTGCATCAACAAAACCACGAATGTCCAACACTCTTTCCAATCCTGGTCTTCCCTGGTAGCACAAGCCATAATCACTAGTGCCACACAAATATATGAAAACCCGCTTCACTGCTGTCCAATGCTGCTTCCCTGGGTTTGACATAAACCTGCTCAATACTCCCACTGCATGTGCAATGTATGGTCTAGTATAGACCATTACATAGATCAGGCTACCCACTACACTTTCATATGGAACACGGGATATATCCTCCTCTTCTTCCTGTGTCTTGGGACATTGTTCAACAGACAACTTTGTACGTACAAGAATCGGAACATTCACCAGTTCACTATCCTGCATATTGAACCTCTGCAATATAGTCTCGACATACTTCCTCTAGTTTAACCAGAGCTTCGTCTTTGCCCGATCTCTCTTAATTTCCATGCCTAAAATATAGTTTGCAGCACCAAGATCATTCATGTCGAATTTGGAGAACAGCTGGGTCTTCAAATCTTGGATAATTTCTTTGTCATTTCCAATCAACAACATATCATCCACATACAAGACCAAATAAATAACACAGTCACAAACTAATTTAAAATAAACACAGTGATCCTCCTTGCTTCTCGTGAAGCCAAGTCCCCGTATATAGGTATCAAATTTTTGATACCACATCGTTGGTGATTGTTTTAACCCATACAAAGACTTCTTTAACCTGCATACTATCTCTTTCTTGCCCTTCACCATAAAGCCTTCAGGTTGTTTCATGTACATTTCCTCTTCCAGATCCCCATGAAGAAATTTTGTCTTCACATCCATCTATTGTACCTCAAAATCAAATGTAGCAACAACATATAAAAGTAATCTAATAGAAGTAACTTTGGAAACAGGGGAAAAAATATCACCAAAATCAGTTCCTCGCAACTGGGAATAACCTTTTTCTACCAACCAAGCTTTGTATTTCCCCACCTTTCCCTCTACATTCATCTTCTTCTTAAACACCCATTTTCTCCTGATGGGCTTCCTTCGAGCCAGCAACTCCACCAGATCCCATGACTCATTTTTATGAAAGGATGCCATTTCATCAACCATAGCCTCCTTCCAGAGTTTTCCATCCTCTCAATATACTGCCTCCCTGACAGTTCTGGGATCATCATCAGTTATAGTTAAAGGAAAATTTGAACAGAAAGTAGATGGACTATACCTTTCTGGTTGCTTTCTTTCCCGAAATGATCTTCTAACAGCTGAAGTTTGTGGCTCTTCCTCTTCTGAGTCTTCTTCTGTTGTAGAGTCTGATTCATCCTCCTTTAGCTCAAACTCTATCTTCTCAGGTTCCTTTCGCAGGACTTCATGTTTAACAACATCCTTCACCTCTCTAAACGGCACATCTCGGATGTACACAACCTTCCTTGTTTTTGGGTTCCAAAGCTTGCAACCCTTTAAACCATCTTATAGCCAATAAAGATGCATAGTTATTATCCAACTTGCTCCTTTTCTCCTTTGGAACATGTACATATGCATCACATCCAAATACCCTTAAATGTGAAAGAGAGGGTTTCTTACTAGTCCATACCTCATGTGGAGTCTTATCCTCCAACGCTGATGAAGGTGATATGTTAACCAAGTAACATGCATTCTTCACTACCTTTGCCCAAAATTCCTGTCCTAACCCAGTACCACTGAGCATGCTCCTTGCCTTTTCCATCAGAGTTCTATTTGTTCTTTCTGCAACTCCATTTTGCTGAGGTGTGTATGGAGTAGTCTTCTACCGTGCTATACCACACTTCTTATAGAACTCTTCAAATTCCTTCTTGCAGAACTCTCCACCATTATCTGTCTTCAGCACCTTTATCTTCTTCTCTGTTTCGTTTTCCACCAGAGCCTTAAATTATTTAAATCTGTCAAAGACTTCAGATTTCTTCCTCAAGAGATATATCCATGTATTCCTTGAGAAGTCATCTATGAATGAAACATAGTACACAGACTTAGCCAGTGATGGAACCAACACAGGTCCAAACACATCATTGTGCACAAGCTCTAATATCTTGTTCGCCCTCTTAGCACCAGAAGGAAAACTCACCCGATTCTGCTTCCCATAGACACAATGTTCACAGAAATCTAAATCTAGAGAGCTATTGGACATACCTTCTACCATACCATTTCCATGCAGTATCTGAAGGCCCTTCTCTCCAATATGTCCAAGCCTTTGATGCCATAACATGGTGTTTTCTCCAGAAACCGCTAGGTTTTCTGCTCCACTTTCAGGAACCACAGAACTGCTGCACCCATCAATAATAGTGCTATCCTAAAAATTGTACAGATTTCCAATATGTACTCCTTGAATTAATACCAGTGCTCCTCGAACCATCTTACAAGAATCTTTCTCTAACACTGTTTTTACACCTGCATCATCCATCTTGCTTACACAAATCAGATTTCTGACCAATGCAGGAATGTGCAGAAAATCAAGAATTGTTCTAATCCTTCCACCTTGCAGCTTAAGCTTGAATTTTCCATGTTCGACGATTCTGGCCTTCCTATCACCACCTAAGAAGACATCACTGCCATTATATTTCTCATACTCACAGAACCACTCCCTATAAGGAGTGAAGTGAAAGGATGCACCCAATTCAATCAACCATGACTCATGATCTACATGTGTATTTGAAGAAGAAGCCAAATACACATCCCCACCTTCATTTGAGGTGGTTTTTTCCTCTGCAGAAGGAGCATCATCAAGTCCCCTTCCTTTCTGCATTTCCAGCACACCTTTACAAACTTTCCAAGATATTTAGATCTCCCTCTAGATTTAGATTTCCCACTCGAAACATTATTCTTGTTTATGTTCTGGGACCTTCCTTGTACAGATAAATCATCTCCATTATGACCCTCCATATTTCTCCGTCTCATTTCCTCTGATAGTAAGGCTGAGACAATGTCATCAAAAATCAAGGTAGTTGTATTGCTACCTATTGCAATAACCAGAATGTCACACGAATCTAGTAGAGAACACAAAAATATGATGCACTTATCTTCATATGAGATTTCAATATCAATAGATGACAACTGACTTACCACAGTATTTAAGGCATTCAGATGCTCTGTCATTGAGTCTTCATCCTTCATCCTAAGGTTATACAACTTTTTCCACAGGAACAATTTATTCACCAGAGACTTAGATTGGTACAAAGTCCCTAGCTTGTCCCATCAGGTCCTCGCAGTAGCTTCCCCAAATACATTCAACAATACTGAATCTAAGGCACACAACCATATTGTTCTGTTTTCCTTCCGATCCAGTTTCTTCCAGTCTTCATCTGACATTGTCGTTAGTTTAGTACCCGGATCTACCGCAATCCATTGATCTTTATCCACTAGCAGATCCTCCATCTTGAGCTTCCACAACTCAAAACTATGACCATTAAATTTCTCGATCTCTATCTTCCCTCTGCTCTCCATCTTCTTTCACCGCAAGAATTGATCCCACAGATCTCCCACTGAACAGGGTCTACCTCAGGCCTGAGCAAAAGACCCCTCAGCAGCAAAGGCGTCCCCTTGAAGACGAAATTTCTCTGATACCAAATGTAGGTTTTGACCCTATACAAAAATTTTCTACGAACGAATCTTTAAAACAAAAAATAAACAATAGAGAGATCATAAAACATAAAATAGATAAACACAAATATTTCTCCCTGGATCCCAAATCGGGACGACCAGCTTGATTTTTCATTATATTCCTTTTAGTGTTACAACACATATATATACATGTCGAAGCATACATAAACCGTTATCCATTAACCCTGGATTATAACATAACCGTAGTTCCCTTGACCAGATGTACAGAATACCAGGGGATGAAAACCATCAAGCCCCAAAACCATGTGCAAACTGATGTAGAAAACCATGGGTGGGTCTGCCCACCGGAAAATAAGGACCAAAAAATTTATCCAGTGTGCTACGCCGGACCCTAACATGGGGGGCTACCACCCCCCTTGTGACCCCCCCGTACATTGCACCTAGCACAACGTATAGGGGGGCCTATTGCCACCCCTCTTACCCCCCCATGCGTGACTAGTCATGGAAATAATATCACACAAACCCAACATTATGTAAAGTAGACATACAGCTCGAGGAGCATTGTAAAAAGCCCATCTTAGGGGCCGATCTGTTATTTCACTATGAAATAAATATTTTTTTCCAAGGAAAAAAAATATAATTCAATTTTATATCTTATAAATTTAACTAATAGAATTATAAAATTATAACATGATTGCTTGATTAGCCACCTTTTATCACCAATTTTAGTTTAGAACTATTTTTTTTTTAAGTTGAAAAGAGTACTGAGACCTTGAATTTCTCACACACATTTCAATATCATATCAAATTTCCTTCCTTGATTTTTTGAATTTTCTTTTATTTTACAAAATTCAACTAATAATGTTATGCTTTTTGTATTCATAAGATCATTAAAGCATGTGGTTTTCATATCATGGTACAGGTTATATAAATAAATTGTTGATAATCATTAAAATATTTATAGAGTATTTGTAATGATAATAAATTGTCACATTAAGACCACTAAAAGTCCCATAAAGCACTTTATTTTCATAATATGATACTAGTTTTAAATTAAATGGTTGACAAGTGTTGATAACCATTAAATTTTTTATAGGGTGTAATGTTAAGAATTTGTAGGATCTAAAGTAAACTTGGGAATGCCACTACAAAGGTGGAAATGAAGAGTAGATATAAAAATATGAAAAAATATTTAAAACACTTAATTTCAAAAATTAAATTATATATATTAAGAAAATTATTTTTTACACCATTAGATTTAAATCATCTATAATTTTTTATTTTTATAAGACTGAAAATTCTAAAAATCTTATGCTTAAATAAACCACCCCTTACACATTATTTTAATATTATGGTAAAAGTGTCATTAAAATTCTTGACAAGAAACCACGGTGAATCTTATTTGCTCAATATACTTAGCCAATCTACTTCTTAACTGCACGCAAATGAAATACAAGATAATTTGTTTATTTATGAGCATGATGGTGATCAGAAGCATAGAAAAAATTTAAAAATAAGAAAGTAATATTTTATTAATTTGAAACATATGATTACTAAATTATTTATCAACAAAATGTTAATATTTCAAATATATAAAAAAATATTTAAAAATAAGAAAATAAAATTTTCTTAATTTACTTACTTGTAGAGAAAATAAACACAAAATAATGTTTTATATTTGCATTTAAAATACACAAAATTCTATAAAATACTACCACAACCATCACCCCCACACATATCCTAGAACATAAGTACAATCACCACAAACATCTTACACATCATTAAAAGGAGGTAGATATGAACACATTATGAAAGAAGCAAGCAATATCGCTACATAGATAAGACAGATTCCTTGGGGTCTTATTTAAATCGAGATGTTCGATACATTAGGGATAGCGCTGTGTTGCAGAGTAGTTGATACTAAAAGGGGTACTACTCGTACTCAATGGTACAATATTGTAACTATGTCGTACAATATTGAATATGAGCACCAAAGGCATTGGGGAAAATGCCCCGGATTCCGTTCAATAGGTTACTAGAGAGTATGGCATTGCAGTTTTCATGACCGTAGGCAGTGGGTGAGACCACGATGCCAACCATCAAATTCTTCTAGTCGTAACCGTTGTTGTAGTCGTGTTGTGCAAGATCCATGAACAAGTCTCTGAGAGTATGGAACTAAGCACTTCCCCTTGCGATTTTCTGTTCGCTACACGTGCTACTTGTGATTGTTGGATTATCTGCGCACACCACCATGAGTAGTAAAATTAGAGCTAAAGTAAAACCAAATGAACTAATCAGCATGGTTGGCTCAAATGAACTAATATCACCTTTAATAATGGCAACTATATATTCTTATCAATGTGCTAAGGACGCCCCCATTTTATAGCCAGGCGGAGCGCACAGGACCATGGCACTTGACCAGGTGGAGCGCTCCAACAAATGGGGGGGGGGTAATACTGCTAAATATGAGTAATAACTCTACTTACCAAAAAAAATTCTATTTATACTCTTTATTCTACTTTGTTGTCTTTTGATGTTATTACATGTCTTCATATTGTGATGTTTGAACATATGTATACTTTCTGTCATTATAATTCTACTAATGACATCATTATTTCTAGACATAACTAACTTCTATTGTTAATGGTCCTTAGACCAACATTCACTGATTCCACCATTTTTATTTTAGTCTTGAGTGTCATTTGTGACACTTTTGTACCGTTCACACGTTGACCCTCCTATTAACTTATTTTACAATTCATTTATATCTTCATAAGATTTTGCATTTTCTAGCATTCTTATGGACATATTCACATTAAATGTTATTTTAGAATATCTTCTAATTGTGTCAAGGCTATTTATCCTTATATGGACTTAGCTCTTAACCGCATCATTAACTTATGTAACCCAATTAGTAAAAATATGTATGGATAGCATTGATAATCAATAGCATAGGAAAAATGAGATATAATACCCTTACAATATCCTAAAGCACTATTCAAATTATATTTTATTTCTACCACTTATTATTAACTTGAGCTTATACCCAAATGTTGGATAGGTACACATAAGAATTCTGAGGTTCAAATACTATGTATTTTATAGTTCTTCCCTCATTATAACATTGCATTAAATGGGTAATTCAAAGTCTCCTATGTATTGTCTAATCTTGAGGACATATTATACTAAGGTTGAAATATTTGGATATGGAAATCTGTATGGGAATTCCATCGTATCACTACATAAATGTTGACAACTCTTCAAAGGTCCTTTCTCTATTAGATTTTATCAAGTTTTTATGGCAGGGTAACTCATGAATTAACTTGTCACATGGCCTATTGGTGTTTTTTGATTTCATTGCACCGTGCATGAAGGCCATGTTTATAGTGAGGATAATGTCGTATCATCTCCCTTTGTATTTTTCTCTTGGTTTTTTCATGACTTACCCAATTTCAGATTTGTCATTTGCATTTTTCCATGCTTTCATCAATCCTAGATTATTTGGATGCTCTAAGTATGACGGTGTAGGCTGTAGAGGTAGGCACTTCCATAAGTGTTTTTTTCACTTTGAAGATTAAAGAAGCCCAAGGCCACTAGGAGAGGAGGCCATGGCTAGATCACCTGGAGACCATTTATAGAGCTATAAGAGGCTACCTAGAGTTTTCTGAGTCTTATGAATCCAATGGAGTAAGTTTCAAATCCATTGGAGCACTACAGGTTCATCAAATTAGAGAATTCACCATTAATCCAGAGAGATCCAAGTCATTGAAGCAGGTCCATGGAGATGTAGCCTAGGGGGGATGAACTCCATTATCAACTAATGTGTAATGTGTTTACAGTGTACTATTTCTCTACAATTTAATTATTGTATATGTGTTTTTAACAACTAATTTAATAAATGAATTTATCATAAAAGACACAAAAAACTTGACACATAAACCCTCTCCTCAACTCTCTATGGCTGCTCATCTCTGGACTACTTCTCAAGGCAATATAGAAGGAGAGGAACAACCATAAATTTATACTTTGAGATGATCCTTAAACACAATTGTTTTATAAATATGAGGAAGCTAGCACATCTAGACATGTTTGTCCATATTCAGATCAATGTTGATCCTGATGCCATCTTCCACTTTCCTCCTTTTCCTTTGTTTTCTTGATCCAAATCTCCAAGTATGCCACACTGTAAAAGAGTGCTCCAATAATATACTAAGTTCTCAGGAGTATGAGAGAGAGAGAGAGTAATTAGAAATCAAAAACTCAACTAACTAAGCCTCACCCACTGGCTAACTCATAAAAGCCTCATCATTGGCATATGTATTTTTCTACTACATTGCATTACTTCTCTCTTACTATCCTCTAGTACGTTATTATGTACTTGATATTTAATTTCTCATTTAATAAAAGAATGAATAATTCTATGTAACCCTCTTGTTAATATAGATCAGAGAATTTAACTATAATTTGTACAAACATGTTTCCTATTAGATTGACAATTATCTCTTATCGTACTTATATTTTTGTACAATGATTGGTTACACACTAGTTAAATTCATTATTTCTCTTACCTCTTTTCGACATGTATTGATGTCATTTATGTACTTTAATAATTAAATTACTACAGCCTAACATGAGATATAAACCCTATTAATTTGGTTTAGACATTCTGTTTATTGGTTTAATAATTTCATTTGTATGTGTAGCTATATAGAGCTAAATATATCTATTATAGTATGTTCTGTTAAATACATCAGACTATATAACTTAACATTTTACAGAATTTAATAATGTAGATAAGATAATTTCCACAGCTCTTTCTGTCTTAATCATCAATATTATAACCTTCATCATAAAAAAAATTTCATAAGACATAAATTAATTAATTGTGCATACCAATTTTGTAAGACTATTTGCCACCCAACCTTGAGCTTTCTCTCCATAGCTCCCCCCGAGTAGAGAACAATTCATCCAAAGTGTAGACAACCTCTTGACTACCCAGGAGTGGCTTATTTAAGCTTCATTTCCCTTCAGCATGTTTACATAATTGCATCCAGTTAAATCAGGATGTTGTTTTCCTTTTGCCTAGCCTTTACTTTTGTTTTTTCCACAAAAGTACTTTAAAACTAGTTTTTCTCTCTTTCTAGTTTTATTTTGCCTCCTCTTAGTAACTTTCCACTTTACTGAGGTATCTTTTAGATTTTTATCTCCAATCTAATATTTTGAATTTATTCTATTTTCTCCAAAGATTTTTGGAGAATTTGGGAAAGTATTTGGATTTAATTCCATCCTCATGGACTTGAAAACCCGGTCTCCAATATACTCTAGTATTTGCACAATAATTACAATTCTATATTTATAAAATTTAAAAAATATAATATGTCCACAATTATTGTTTTCCTTTAGCTCCACTTAAGCTTTAGCATTTTCAACTGTCTAATAAAATCAATAAAATTAGGGATATTACAATATGGGTTCATTAACCCTAATCAACATTTTAAAGGCATTAATATGATTTTAATTTGGATTTGTTTAAAACATGCTTAGAGCGTTAAAAACTAGTTAAATGCGCACTTAAATTTAATTAATCTCTAGTTTAATTTAAGAATGGATTGGAACTAATTGGTCAAGTGTGCCATTTTCGGCAGAACTCCCAAATATGGCAGAGTTAATTGGAGTTTCTCCAAATTTGGAGGAGTTGTTTTAGGAAATACTGAAGAAGCCATTACTTTGGCATATTTAGACCAAATTAGGCTAAAAAAGAGTCAATCCTATATGATTTGGATTCTTTGAGCATGATGGTGTAGGTTGTTGTTGGAACAGGGTCTTCTATGAGCTGCGAAACTTGTCAGATTCGGTATACTTTTGATTATATTTAGTCTAGTGCAGGGGTTTTGGGGTGGGTCAAAGCCCTAAAAGCATTGTAATGGGAAAAAGGGTAAACCAGGGGTCCGAAAACCATGGTTTGCGAACCATAGGAAATTTTAGGCTAGATTATTGTAAATAGAGGAACATTTTGTATTGTAAGGTAGAAAATAAAGAGCTATTGATGCGGACTGTGGTTTAAGATATCTATTTGGGTTTTGAGGAAAGGACTGCTGCTGGCTGTGTGAGCAGAGATCCAGAGTCCAGCTGTGTGTGGACCTTGCTATTGTGTGCACAGGCTGGGATGGGTATTGTAAGAAGGAATTGGTGAACTGAGGAATAAGAAAGGTTGCTTGAGAACTGAATCTACGTGTACTGTTTGTGTGAATCATTGGTAATTACTCATTATGCACATTTTGTATTTAAGTTGTAAACGATCTGTGTAAGTGTGTTTGTTGTATCTGGATCTGTTCTGTTATGTTTTATGCAATATTGTGCTACTTTCATAGA
This sequence comes from Pinus albicaulis, assembly GCA_034641835.2. Classification (NCBI taxonomy): domain Eukaryota; kingdom Viridiplantae; phylum Streptophyta; class Pinopsida; order Pinales; family Pinaceae; genus Pinus; species Pinus albicaulis. The sequence continues at coordinate 423,498,680 of CM076582.1, forward strand.
AGTAGATAATGATATATCTAGCGCACGTGGATGCAAAAAGAGAACTATCGACCCTGTGTAGAAAGAGGTGATCTGGGTATCACAGGGCCGAACGCAGCTCTGCTTGCCTTACCTATCATTTATTAGGGTGCGAGAACTTGGTTCCCGCACCCACCCATACTACTTTGGGTGAGACTTTGACCTATGCAAGCAGGTCACTGCCAAAAGGGCCAGTAGTATAGGGGTTTGTTGGAAAACCTTGAACTCTGAACCAAGGTCAGGACCCCTCCAGCCAAAAAATGGTTCCGTTGACGGGACCTGGAGCATTTTGAGGAAGGGATCAGGTAATAGTGAATACAAGTACAATGTGGAGCGGTAAGGAATATCAAGAAGGGCATAAATCGGTCTATAGCTTGGTTAAAGGAGCAGGTATGCAAGACCTGCTAGTTACAACGACGTTAGAACCACGGAAGAATAAACCCTCAACCAAAACCTTGCTAGAAGGAGACATGGCAACATAATTGAAATTACCTACCTTTAAAGGTATGGCTGATGAGGACATGGATTGTTTTTAGTTTGTGGTCGACTCGGTATGGACTGTGCAAGGTGCGGTAAGCAATACTGTGAAGAGAGCATAGTTGTCCCTAGCCTTCGGAGAGAGAGCTCTAGACTAGTATATGCGGTACATATCTCGAAATGGGAGCACATATATTCAAGATATTAAGGACGCCCTAAAAAAACAGTTCCGAAAACCTAAATCCTACTCTCAGATCGTAGCAGATGTGAAAGATTTCAAGCAAGGAGTGACTAAGTCTGTCTAGGAAGCTGATTAGAGACTAAAAAAAGAAATCAGAGAAGGAGGATTTAAGTAGGATGACCAACAACACACCGAATGGTTCATTGATATGTTGCTACCTGACTTGCGTATATTGATGGGCCACCAGAGCTTCGAATTGCAAGAAAAAGCTTTGGAAGCCACAATGAAACTAGAATCCATGCCCAAAGAAGACACTTTGGGAGCAGTACAGCAAATTCAAGAGCAGCTTGGAGCCATGCACATGGAGATTCGGAACCTACGGAAGGAACAGGGAAAAGGAGCTAGCGCAGATCTCTGGTGCATACGATGTCGGGTATCTGGCCATACAAAGAATTAGTGCTCTCTACTGGCAGATTACATGTAGGTAGGAGGGCCTAGTCCACTACTTCCAGGCTCAAGTGGGTCTGCGTTATGGTGCGATGATTTCCAGGTAGCGGGACTACACGATACAAGCCAGTGCCCTCGGCTAAGTATGGGCGAACTGAAGCAGCAGTGGTGCAGGTTCTGCCAGTCGGTAGGAGACGATGAGCAAAATTGTCACATTTATGACTTGATGATAGATCATGGGAACTTTTATAGGGTATAATCAAACCCCGCATCGCCAAGATCTCCCCCGAGCTTTGGTGGCTCCCCCGCAAGGGGCAGGGGAGGTCGTGGAGGAAGCGCAGGATGGGGACGGGGGCAACTAATGTGCTATAACTGTGGAGAGGTAGGGCACTTTGCAAGGGAATTCCCAAACCCTACCAGGCAATCCAGGAAATATTGCGGCATTTGGACCATGAGATTGAAGGCTACCCGATCCTGATAATAAAAATGCAGGAAAAACATCCAACACCAACGTAGAATGTACAAAGAGTTAAGGTTGAAATATGAGACAAAAGCTCCAACGCAACACGCAATAGGATGGCCGCTAGGGAGTCCACGAGGGAGGATACAGGGGGTCTTCCAAGCCAATAGGATCCTGATAACCAAGAAGGGTTGGGCTGTGAACTAGGGCAAGAAGCCATCCACCAGACACCTGCTTGACTAGGAGCAGCTGACAAGATAAGACCCTTCTTATAGGCATGTATAAATTTATTACATCACCTACGGGCCGAAGAAGACCTTCAGGTAGTAATTGATAGCTCTTAGATTTGGGGTCAGATGCAAACGTGCTACCTAAGAAAATGTGGCAGCAAATGGGAGAACCCAAATTAGAGTAGTCCAATATCCAATTGCGTATGGCAAACCAGTAGAAGATCATACCTTTGGGAAGACTACCAAAACTCACAGTAGATATCGTCGGGGTCAGGGGCTAGGTTGATTTCAAATTAATTTAGATTGTCGACGATGCAGACCCATACCCTACGCTTTTAGGACTCGACTGGGCCATAGATATGGGTGGCATTGTCAACCTCAAGAAAAAAAGCATGGTATTTGAGAATAATGGAAGAAAGGTAACAGTACCATTAGATTCGACAGAAGGAAAATGATACATAGAGCTAGTACGTGGTAGCAAAGAGGTAGACCACATGTTCCAGTTGACCACAAAAAATGAAGATTGGATCCATCCCACGACGGATGGGGTACTCTGCTGGGAAGCATCCAACGAATACTTCTCTAACTCTAATGAGGAGATGGAGAATTGGAAAAACTGGTTGCACGATGTCTCGGTGCTGCAATGTTCCCAAGTCGCGAGGGCCCTCTACTGAATTTCTACGAAGGTAAGAGATCTACCCCATTTTGATGAGTCTGCTAGTGTCTAGGAATTCCTGATAACACTGGAAGCTATGGTTCCAAGAGAATGACGGCTCTGGGCCCTTAATCTAGCTATGCGTGGGACACCTGTGCGATGGTGGGATACCCACAAGAAAGCATTCCCGGACTGGGAGACATGTCAAGATATGATGATCCTACAGTTCGGACCCCCAGCTGACATACGCACCAAGATATTTCTCAAACCCATGGATCCCTATGCGCATCTGCTCACCTGGATTAATAAATGGACCGACCGACTACAGAAGAATTTGTTCATCTATTTTTTCATGCCTTGGGCCCTATCCCCGCTGCATGGTATTTAGATGCGGAGCTACATCAGCGTACCCGCCACTGGGAAATACTAAAATATGAGTTTATAGAAACGTTCAGACTAATTGGGGGAACGGAGATGCTTGACAAAGCTCTACAGGACATTGATGCGTTTGTATTTAATAACTCGCACCATCACGCCGCACCAGAGGTTGCGACATGGGAAGAGTAGATGTAAGACATAGTCAACTGCCAGAGTTTGGCGATAGAAGAAGAAGAAGACAATCATCGAAACGTCTCTATTCTAGAATCCGAGGGGGAACGCACTGTTATTGGGCCACCACTGCAGAATATTGATGTGACACAACCTCTCAAGCTACGCGAAGTTAATATTGGGACGGAAGAACACCCTAAGTTGGCTAAAATTGGGGACTATTTAGATGAGGGAACCGTAGGAAAAATTGCAGAGCTACTGACGGAATATTAGGACTTATTTCCAACAAATTTTTCTGAGCTCAAAGGAATCATGGGGGATCTAGGCGTTATGCACATCACTCTGAAATAAAGTAGTGGCCTTACCTACTGAATCCTAAATATAAGCAAAAGGTCAAGGAAAAATAGGACAAAATGCTTTCTGCAGGTATCATTGAACCAGTTGAACAGTCGGATTGGGTATGTTCGATGGTCATCATGCAGAGGAAAACAAAGGAGGAAATATACATCTACGTAGATATACGCAAGTTAAATGACACTTGCGTCCATGACCCCTTCCCTATGCCCTTCTTAGATGAAATCCTTGATAGTGTGGGTGGGCATGAAGTCTATTCCTTCATCGATGGGTTCTCAGGGTACCATCAGATCTGAATTGCACCTGAAGATCGCAGTAAGTCTACATTCGCGATAGAATGGGGGTCCTTTCAGTATACGGTTATGCCCTTTGGTCTCAAGAACGCACCCGCTATTTTCTCAAGGGTCGTAGTTTCTCTATTCAAGGAGTTTGTTCATAAGTTCCTGGAGGTTTATTTTGATGATTAGATGGTCTTCGACCTAGTAAAGGAGCATGTTTCTAACCTACGATTAATGTTGGACGCATGTCGGAAGCATCAAATTTCCTTGAATATCAAGAAGTGCATCTTCTATGTACCTTTCAAAATCTTGCTCGGGCACATAGTATGTCGTCAAGGGTTGATGGTTGATCCTGAAAAGATAGCCTTAATTACAAACCTTGCAGTCCCAACAACGGAAAAACAACTATGTTCTATTCTCGGACACATGGGCTATTACATGAAATTCATTCAGGGGTACGCACTGATCACATCACCCATGGAAAAAATGCTAAAAAAATATGTTTCTTTTTTTTGGAATGATGAATGTCAGAGGAGTTTTGAACTATTCAAAGAGAATATGATCTCTGCACCCATACTAATATTTCCTGATTGGTCGAAGGAATTTCATGTACATATGGATGCCTCAGGCATCGCCTTGGGTGCTGTCCTAACTTAACCTAGGGAGGGAGATATTGATCACCCAGTTTCCTTTGCAAGTCGGAAACTCTCGGGCGCAGAACGCAACTACTATACCACTGAGTGAGAGGGACTGGCTATGGTATAGACATTACAGAAATATCGACACTATCTACTCGGCGGGCACTTCAAAATGTTCACCGATCATTCGGCTTTGAAATACCTTTTCAACAAGCCTGTGTTGGGGGGGGGAAGATTTGCTGTTGGTTGTTGCTATTTTAGGAATATGATTTTGAGATCATCGTCAAGCCCAGAAGGTTGAATGTGGGTTTGGATCATTTATCCCGCATCGAGACAGGAGAAGAACCTACTAACTTGGAGGAAGGATTACTTGATGCGCAACTGTTCACCATTAAATTTGTTGATACACACTTCGTTGATATCATTTAGTTCCTAACTATAGTTGTAGCCCCTGCAGAATATTCGGTGAAGTAGAATAAGGACTTGGTTACTCGCGTGGCGGACTTTACTATCATCGTTGGCTAGTTATACAAGCTAGGTGTTGATGAAACACTACGCGAATACATCCTGGAAAATGAACAACATGCCGTTTTGGCGGAGGCACAAGAAGGCATCACAGGAGCCCACTATGCATGGAGAGCAATGACACAAAAGATTCTGAGAGCTGGGTTATGGTGGCCTACCCTGCATCAGGATTCTTACACCTATTGTAAATCATGCGATACGTGCCAGCGAACCAGACGACCCTCACACAAAGATGAGATGCCATTACAGCATCAAATGGCTTTACAGGCTTTTGAAAAATGGGCCATTGATTTTGTGGGATCCATCAATCTGCCAGGCAAGAAGACAGGTGCGCGCTACATTATTACTGCTACTGACTATCTCACTCGATGGGCTGAGGCACAATCGGTGAAGGATTGTAAGAAGAATATTGCTGCACACTTTATCTTTGAGCAGATTCTGACTAGGTTTGGTTACCCAAATATCCTAATGAGCGACAGAGTTACGCACTTCGTTAACGAAACGATTCAAGCCCTGAATGAGGAATTCTAGATCCATCATGCAAAAATTACACCATACCATCCACAGGCAAATGGGGTGGTTGAAGCTTTTAACAAAATCCTGGAACAGGTGACCAAGGTCTGCAATTCCGATCATAATGACTGGGACATATGAATCCCCTCTGTTCTGTGGGCCTACCGGACGACCTGCAAGAAGCTAACAGGAAGGACCCCCTTTCGGATGGTCTATGGCAAGGAGGCCATTATGCCCATAGAATACATTGTTCCTAGCCTACGCATCACAACATTTACAAATATGGTAGAACCTCATATCATGGAGGAGCGCCTTGTGCAGCTTTTGGCATTGGAGGAAGATCGATTTATTGCTAACTTTCATCAGTAGTTTCAGAAGGCTCGCGATAAAGCTTGGCATGATCGACATATTCGCCAAAAGACATTCGTAGCAGGTGACCTATTCCTCTTATACGATAGCCAATTTGTGAAACACACAGGGAAATTTCGGCAGCACTGGCTTGGTCCCTATACTGTTAAGGAAATTACGAATGGTGGAGCAGTTTGGCTAGCTACCCTATGTGGTGACATGTTACCTGGCTTTGTCAATGGTAGTCAACTAAAGCCATACATGGCTAAATGACTATATGGCCGGAACAATTGGCTCAGGCACGATGGACCCACCAGGGAGAGGCCGCTAACGCACCAGTGGGATACACGCGCTGGTCATCCAGTCACTCCAGAGGCGCTTGACAAACCTGTGGCCACAGTGACTCGGGACAAGTCACAAGATTGTGTTGCGGGACTGTTGGAACATGGTCTCCTATGAGCTGATAACTGGTCTGATTTGGTATAATTTTGATTATTTTCAGTCTAACACAGGGGTTTTGGGGTGGGTCAAAGCCTCGAAAGCATTGTAATGGGCAAAAGGGTAAACCACGGGTCCGAAAACGATGGTTTGCGGACCCTCGGAAATTTTAGGCTATATTATTATAAATAGAGGAACATTTTGTATTGTAAGGTAGAAAATGAAGAGTTATTCATGCAGACTGTGGTTTAAGATATATGTTTGGGTTTTGGGGAAAGGAATTCTGCTGGCTGTGTGCACGGAGATCTAGAGTCCAGCTGTGTGCGGACCCTATTGTTATGTGCACAGGCTGGGATGGGTATTGTAAGAAGGAATTGATGAATTGATGAATAAGAAAGGTTGCTTGAGAACTGAATCTATGTGTATTGTTTGTGCGAATAATTGGTAATTATTGCATTATACACATTTTGTATCTAAGCTGCGAAAGATTTGTGTAAGTGTGTTTGCTGTATCTGGATCTGTTTTGTTCTGTTTTATGCAATATTGTGCTACTATCATAGAATTATATAATTATAGATCTAACACACGTGGATGCGAAAAGAGACCTATTGACCCTGTGTAGAAAGAGGCGATTTGGGTATCACAGGGTCGGACGCAGCTCTTCTTGCCTTACCTATCCTTTCTCAGGGTTCATAGACCTGGTTCCAGCACCCATCCATACTACTTCGGGTGAGACTTTGACCTGCACAAGCAGGTCACTGCTAAAAGGGCCAATAGTATAGGGGTTTGTTGGCAAACCTTGAACTCCGAACCTGGGTCAGGACCCCTCGATCCAACAATTGCAGAAGTAGAGTAGCACTTTTGTAAGTGTCATTTTTCACTTTGAAGATTAAAGAAGCCGAGGGCCACCAAGAGAGGAGGCCATGTCTATATCACCTAAAGACTATTTTCAGAGCCAGAAGAGGCTACCTATGGGTTTTTGAGTCTTTTGAATCCAATGGAGTAGGTTGCAAAGACATTGGAGCATTGTAGATGCATGTAATCATAGAATTTACTATTAATCCAAAGATGGCCAAGCCATTGAAGCATGTCCATGGAGATGTAGCCCAGGAGGAGTGAGCCACGTTATTAGCTTATATGTAATGTGTTTTGTGTGTCTTATTTTTCTATAATTTTCTTGTTGTACATGTGTTTTCAACAACTAATTTACGTAATGAATTTCTCATAAAATACACACAAAAAATGACACATAAACCCTCTCATAACTTGCTAATTTGAGACGATCCTTAAAGACAATTATTTTATACTGCTGAGGAAGCTAGCAGAAAAAAACTAGTTTGTCCATATTCATATCAAGTTGGTATCAGAGGACAGTTTAGCTCAGTTTAGTACAAGTTTATCTCATGATTTTCCAAGGTTAGCTAGATAATTAGCTATTGTTTTTGTATTTGTGCAAGGAGAATTTGACTGTCTGAAATTTTATATGTATTTCTTATCTTTAGGAAAAGTTCAATATTGAGGACTCAACTCTCAAATCACAAAAAAGAAGATTTTTTTTTCATTACAAGGGTGATGACAGCATCATCAAACACTATTTATAATCCATCTTCCTTAGAAAGACTCTTTGACAAAGAGATGTTGTAGAAGCTCTACATCATGAGAGATATGGTGCAAGAGTAGGTTGAAGATATGAAGGAGAACACTATACTTCAAGAGAATTTGATTTCAATGAAGGAGGAGGAGCAAGAGCTTCTTAAAAAGCTGCATGAGATGGAGACTCAACTTCATATTCTAAATGAAACCTTAGCCAAGAATGTGCATGAAAAATAGGTATGCAATTCAAGTTTATCTTTAATTTCCTCTCAAAATGAATGTGTAGGTGCTTTATAAAGACACACTAGAGGAATAGGGTCCAAATTATTGACGAATATGGGCTATGAAGGTAAAGGATTAGGAAAACGTGCACAAGGCATAGTTGAGCCAATTGATGTTGAGGAAAGGCCTAGGTATTTGGGTCTTTGTTATGGACAACATGATGGAGAATGCTTGAAAGTTAGGGAGGCACATGAATATGTTCCAAAAAGGAATTCATTACATGTTCATTAACTAAAGCTTGTGAAGTTTGTGTTCACGAGGAATCCGAAATTTTAACACCCACTTTGCAAGAAGATGCTCATAAGCATGCAACTTTTGGAAATGGAAAACAAGAGAATTTTGAAAGTTCTAAAGTCATTGAAGCCATTGTTGGTATTTCAAAGAGAGACACTACGTCATCAAATTCACCTCCTCAAGAAGGCGATAAAGGCGAATGTAGAAGGTATAAATCACCCTTTAATCAAGTTTCTTTTGATTATGATAAACATGGAAAATACTCACAAAAGATTTGGAGAAAGTTTACATGTTCCTTTTGTGGTTTGAATAACCATATTTTTTCGAGGTGTTGGAAGAAGTTTTCCATGCGCAAGAAAATTTTTAAACAAAGGAGACATAAAGCCAAAGGTCCATTGGACAATACAAACCATGTTGAAAATAAGGTGCAAATATTTTTCATTCATTGCCATAAGCAAGGCCATCTTGTAGACAAGTATTGGACTTTGTATCCAACAAGTCATCCATGACATTTGAATAAGGGGGAAAGAGATCTTTGCAAGAATGGAAAAGAAGATTCCATAATTGGTCTCGGTTAGGATAATTCACATGATGAAGTGCACCTAAAAGGAGAACCATTGAAGTGGTTTGGAAAGACATGGTTATATTTCTTAACCAATTAAAGACTTTCATTTGTTTTGATGATTGATGAAATATATCCTTATTGATGCATTTCTTTTTCAATTGAGTTCATTTATTTTCTCTTGAAAGTATGCTACTTATTGCATGAAATAATATGTTGTAAAAGTAGAGTTATGTTGACTCACTTAGATGCAACAAAGATGGAAATTTGTATATGCTTTTGTTTGACTTGGGAGTCAGTTGTTTGAAGATGCATGTTTTGTCGACTTGTATTTGGTCGATGGTTTTGTACACCAAGATGTAAGAATGAATGGAACTGTTCACAGGATGTGACAGTTGTTGCTTTGAAGGAGAAAAAGTTAGAGGTCTTCAAGTTACGTTTCTTGCATGATGTGTTTTTCAATATTAATGGTTTTTCTTGTGACAAGATGTCACAAGATTTTGGAAGGACCTCTCTTGAGAAAGAGGCTCATGATTATCCTTCATTCTCAAATCATGGAATGAGAGGCATGTCAATACTAGAGGATGATGGAATCAAAAAGAGGAAATTGAACAAGACACCAAAAATTTTGCAGCCAAAACAACAACCATTTTATACGATTTGATGTGTTTACACCAAAAAGCAAAAGAGATGGCGAATGCATTCTTCCAGATGTGGAATTTGGAACCATGGACGTAAAAATAATGGTCATTTATTTTCTTGTGATTACTGATGTTGGAACTCTTTTTTGTAGTTCACTTATATGGGCTTAACTAGGAAAAGTGGTTTCCAAGGTGAAGCTTGCATCAAATCATTGTGCATGCAAAGGAGGAACGCGATTGTTAGTGGGAAGGTCATCAGTCATTTTTTCAAGCATCGAGGGATTGATTTAGTACAAAAGGGTGTTTAATCTATTAGAAAGTATCCAACAAGCGTTGGATTTGGTCAACAACAAAAGGAGGAGATTGGTTGAAGTGCCAAGCCATTTGCAAGGCAAGGCATTTCACTGACCCCAAGTGGTTGCCATGGAGATTTTTCCAAGTAAAATAAAGTTGATTGAACTTGGGAAAGGGAATATTATTCATATCTCATCAAATAACCAACTTTTTTGGGATCAAAAGCCTTGAGAGTGGGAAGAAGTGATCGAAATCTGGATAAGAGGAAAAAATTTGATAAAAATTCAAAGCTCTCAAAATCACTCAAAACTATAACGATCGGATTGGTCTCATCGCTAGGAATTTGACGCACTTCATTTCGCTCAAAACAGAGTTCGCATGTGAAAGTTAGAGCCTACTGTTTGCTTGACCAAACATGGAATTAAAAAAAAATGGGTCAAACAGGGTCAAAGGGGACAAATTTATTGTTTTCCATTAGCCAATCGCATGCTGAAATGGGTCAATTTGTGAGTGACCAAAAATTATAGGCACATGGCATTTTCTTGTTGGTTATTGAAGAATCAATGGGATGAGGACATGTGGGTAGCCCGTAGGCCACCACGAGCCCCTCCTAAAGGACAAATTTTGACTAAATGTGGTCGATATTCATTTATGTGTTGGGGAAATTTTTTTATGTGGTGGACGAGAAATTTTTGGGCTCGACCCCATGACCTCCCAAACACCACGCACAAACATTACCAGTAGACCATGACCATGTTTCTTAACAAGCATTGGGCGCGACATATATTTGAATTTTAAAATGGTTTTCGACATAGGTTAAAAGGGCTAGCCCTCGATCACACAGGACCATGGCTCGTGACCAAGTGGAGTGCTCCAACAAATTCGCGGGGTTAGACCCCTAGATATAGGTTACTTAGCCCTAATCGAAATTTAAAATGCGTTAATCTAATTCTAATTTGAATTTGTTTAAAATGTGCTTAGAGCGCTAAACCATAGTTAAATGCAAACTTAAATTTAATTAATCTCCAATTTAATTTAAGTGGAGATTAGCACTAATTGGCAGAGTTCTCCATCTTCGGCGGAACTCCCAAATGTGGTGGAGTTAATTGGATTTTCTACATATTTGGAGGAGTTTTCATAGGAAATACTGAAGAAGCTATACCTTTGGCATATTTTGACCAAATTAAGCTCAGAAAGGGTCAATCATAGATGATTTGGATGCTCTAAGAATGATGGTATAGGCTACAGAGGCAAGAACTTTCGTAAGTGTTTTTTTCACTTTGAAGATTAAAGAAGCCCATGGATAGTAGGAGAGGAGGCCATGGCTAGATCACATGAAGACCATTTGTAGAGCTATAAGAGGCTACCTAGAGGTTTTTGAGTCTTCTGAATCCAATGGAGTAGGTTTCAACTCCATTGGAGCATTACAGGTGAATTTAATCAGAGAATTCACCATTAATCCAAAGAGGGCCAAGTCATTGAAGAAGGTCCATGGAGATGTAGTTGAGTAGTGTGAACTTCATTATCAACTAATGTGTAATGTGTTTACAGTGTATTATTTCTTTGCAATTTAATTATTGTAGATGTTTTTTTAACAACTAATTTACTTAGTGAATTTCTCATTAAATACACACAAAACTTGACACATAAACCCTCTCCTCAACTCTCTATGGATGCTCATCTCTAGACTACTTCTCTAGACAATCTGGAAGGAGAGGAACAACCATAAATTTATAATTTGAGATGATCCTTAAATACAATTATTTTATAAATTTGAAGAAGGTAGCACATCTAAACATGTTTGTCCATATTCAAATCAATGTTGATCCCGATGCCATCTTCCACTTTCCTTCTTTTCTTTTGTTTTCTTGATCCAAATCTCCAAGTATGCCACACTCTAAAAGAGTGCTCCAAGAATATACTAAGTTCTCAGAAGTATGAGAGAGGGAGAATAATGAGAAATCAAAAAATCAACTAACTAAGCCTCACCCACTCACTAACTCTTCAAAAAAATATCTTAATTAAAGAAATTATTATTACATACTAAAAATACTTTTTATAGAATTTGAAATAATAATACTAATTGAAAAAATAATTATATAAGTATTTTTTTATAGTAATTTTTAATTTATTTAAATTTCAATATATATATATATATATATATATATATTTCGGTTTCATATCTTATAAATTTAAGTAATAGAACTATAAAATTATAACATGATTGCTTGATTAGCTACCTTTTATCACCAAGTTTAGTTTAGACCTATTGTTTATTTTGTAAGTTGAAAATATTATTAAGGCCTTCAATTTCTCACACACATTTCAATACCATATCAAATTTAGTTAGTGGAAGTCCTGAATTTGTATTTATTTTACAAATTTCAACTAATAATGTTATGCTTTTTGTATTCATACGATCATTAAATCAGGTTGTTTTCATATTATGATACAAGTTATATAAATTAAATGGTTGAGAAGTGTTGATAATCATTAAAATATTTATAGAGTATTTGTAATGATACGAAATTGTCACATTAAGTCACATAAAACACTTTATTTTCACATTATGGTACTAGGCATTTAAATTAAATGGTTGATAAGTGTTGATAATTATTAAATTTTTTATAGGCTGTAATGTTAAGAATTTGTAAGATCAAAAGTAAACTTGAGAATGCCACTACAAAAGTGGAAATGAAGAGTGGAGATCAAAATATTGAAAACTATTTGAAAACCTTTAATTTAAAAAATTAAATTATGTGTATTAAGAAAAATATTTTCACACCATTAAATTTAAATCATCCATAATCATTTTTTGTTAAAAGATTGAAAATTCTAAAAATCTTATTCTTGAATAAGCCACAACTCACCTATTATTTTTACTTTGTAAAGTGTCATTATGTATAGTTGATTTTGATGTTAGAGGATTGAAATAATAACTATGAATATTTTTATTAATGAGTTACAGAAATAATAAAAATATTTAGGTCACAGCCGATGAAATTGGAAAAACCTCTTATTTTCTTTCATTACTTTGTTCCTTTACAAGGGGTTTCTAATCAATTTTATTAGATTGTTACATTTTGTTGGGTTAATGAAGATATTCATGAATTCACAATGCTGGTACGCCTCTTATTTTCCTTCAGAGTATTTCCAGTCAATTTTATTAGATTATTGCATTTTGTTGAGTTAATAAACATATTCATAAATTTACAAGTGCTGGAAGCATTCATACATGAAGAGATTGGACTCTGTTTGCGAAACACCCGTATCTATAGGGCACTCTAATTTGGGTGTAATTTCATTTAAATATCAAAAAATTCAAACATGTGGCTGCCTCATTCACCATTAAGGCTTTCATCCAAATTTGAAGATGGATATTCGGCAGAGGCCATGCCCACCTCAATTTAAAATTATCTAAACTAGATTTATATAAAAGTGGTATATCTAAAATAAATTTATATAAAGGTAGTCATAGTCACAAAATAATCTTTGATCTTGTAAGATCTTTAACTATATTTTACAGGTAGATTTTTAGTGAGAAAAAACGTGGGAACATTGGGATATTCTATATGAGAGATGCTAATTGGATATGGATACTGGTACAAGGTTGATGTATGGAGTGTGGGAGTGGTATTGTATGCTCTCCTCTGAGGCAGGACACCATTTGAAATTGAAGGTGAGAATGAGGATGCCATCTCAATGTATGAGAAAATACAAAAGACAGAGGCAGATGTCATGACTGGATTTTTTAATTGTTATGCTGCCTCTTCCACTACTCAATTTCAGGAACCACTCCCTCGATTTTTGGAACTATTGCAGTCATTTCCTTAGACTATGGAAACCAACTGCAGTTGTTTCCTTAAATTACGAAAATCAACTCCAGTAAATTAATTTCTTGTTGGGAGCTTCTGAAGTGGTCCATTACTCCCACTGTAGTTCTCTACCATGATCAGTGGAACATTTGACACATAGCCAGCAGAAGATTGATGGAAGCTGGGCTATAAACTCTTATGTTTGCTCCCCGAGCTCACTAACTCAAACCCCTTCAGTTTTTACACCATCTAGCTATGAGTGAGTAGATCTTGGAAGTCCATTTAGGTTTCTTACTTTTATTGTGTGAGTATTCTTGAACCACAGGACTGCAAAGGGTCATCTAGGTTTTTCCCTCTTTAGATTTTATTTTCTATAAAGTTTCTAGCGTCTGCATTGGGAGGCCCTGTTCAAAACCATAAGGAATGAGTATTCTTTACCCATGCTGGCCATCGCGATAAATCTCTGTAAACATCGAGGATATTATGTATTAAGATCCCTTACATGCATTCTTTCCTCTTCTTGACTTTGTGTGTTGAGCTTAACTCGCTTGCGAATTATCATTGATTGATAATTGGTGAAAGAGGATTTTCTTTCGACAACACATGTGGTTTGGATTTCGAATTGCTTTGGCCATTGTAGTTCTGGGCGAGAAAAATTCTGGACTTATCTTGAACATCTAAAGTTTTGCAGAAATCCAGATTTTATATATAGTGAGCAACACCAATGGCTAGAGGTATTTATGTTTTTACTGGACAATTTTAGTTTTTTCTTTTAGATTTTTTAAGTTTTTATTCTGCATTTTTTAAGAATTGTTATTTAGTTATTAAGCTTAGATTTGGTATAAGAGCATATTTTATCTCTGCCTTGGTAATTATAGACATAGTTTGGCTAAATGTTTTATTTTTAAAATTTTCCAAATTTAAACATTTATTTGGAAATATGTCTGCTCAATTTTTATGCATATAATATTTATTGCAATTTGAAAAATTTATGCATATAATATTTATTTAGTTTAATTGTATGCAATTTGGAAAATATACTCGTATTTAGTTTGCATGATTTAATTATTTAAGTTTTAATTAAAACATTTTATTATGAATGAGTATACAAGAACCATGGTTAAATGTTACGCATGAATGTTGTAGTTTTATTTATGCAAATTATCAGCTGATTTTATGAAAATAATGTCTAGTGATATGTATAATTTTAATTAATTAGAGAATAGCCACAATATCTCTAATTAAATAAAATTATATATTATGATTGACTAGGATCACATAAAGAATATTTAGACATTAATTGTAATTAATTATATTAAATATAATAAATTTTATCCCACGGGAATTTTTATTATATTTAAGTAATTAATTAGGATAAAATATTCATAACTTACCCATAGGAGTTATCAATTAATAAGTTTTATCATAAAGTTCAAAATATTAATTGAATATGCTTGAATTAAAAATTTAGTCCACAGAAAATTTTTATGTCATTAGATTCAATTTTTAAAGCATGATTTACATTGGTAAAGCATGAAATTTTATTTATGCCTCAATTTTAACATAAGCGTGTGATTTTTAATTTTATGCAGTTGTACAATCTGCAAATTTCTCTGAAATTTGTACTGATATCCCTGAATTTAAGGGAGATAACTATAAGGTCTGGAAGGAGAGAGTTCTCCTTCATTTGGGGTGGATGGACATAGACTATGCTATTAGGAAAGACGAACCACTGACACTCAATAATACCAGCACCACAACATACATCACGCTTTATGAACGATGGGAACGATCCAATCGTCGAAGCGTGATGTTCATTAAGACTAAAATTTCAGCTGGTATTCATGGTTCCGTTGAACAGCATGAAAAGGTCCGAGACTTGCTGAAAGCCATTGATGATCAATTCGTCACTTCAGACAAGGCACTAGCAAGAACCCTGATTATGAAGTTCTCATCCCTAAGGCTCACCAGTGTAAAAGGTGTGCGCGAGCACATCATGCAAATGAGGGACACTACGGCTCAATTGAAGAAACTCAAGGTTGAAATATCAGAGTCTTTCTTGGTGCACTACATCCTGAACACCCTTCCACACCAATACGGACCCTTCAAAATCTCATACAACACACATAAGGATAGATGGTCAATTAATGAACTTATGACCATGTGTGTTCAAGTGGAAGAGAGACTGGTGATGGAAATGGGAGAAAGTACAATGCTGGAAATGCGACGAAAGGGAAAATATCAAGCCAATTAGAAAGGGAAAGGTAAAATACCTCCCCAAGCCGATATCAAGAAGGATTCCAAGTGTTTCTTCTATAAAAATAAGGGACACATGAAGAAGGAATGCGCCAAATTTCAGAAATGGCTTGCAGAAAACGGTAATCCAATCTTGTTTGTTTGTTATGAATCTAATATGGTTAATGTCAATATTAACACCTGGTGGATTGATTCTGGATCAACAATTCACATTTTGAATTCCTTGCAGGGTTTGCAAAACTGAAGGAAGCTAGTGGGAAGTGAGCAAAGCATCTTATCAAGAAACAAGATGGGCTCGCATGTGGAGGCTATAGGAACATGCTATTTAAATTTAAGTAGTGGCTTTGTTTTAGAATTAGAAAATACCTTTTATGTACCAAGTTTTTATAGAAACTTGATTTCAGTTTCAACGCTTGTACCTTTTGGATATTCCTTTAACTTTTCAGAAACATCTTTCAGTTTGTTTTATAAATCTGATTATGTTGGGAATGGTATTCTGTCTAATGGTCTTTACTGCATTAATTTACAAAACAATGTCACTTATGATTCAATGCATGTTCACACTGGCACTTAAAGATGTATTATTGATGAAAATTCCTCTAAATTATGGCACCGAAGACTAGGTCATATCTCCATAGAAAGAATTAAAATATTGGTAAATGAAGGGGTACTAAATACTCTGGATTTTATTGATTTTGAGACTTGTGTGGACTGCATTAAGGGAAAGAAGACCAACAAGTCAAAGAAAGGTGCCAATAGGAGTTCGGACATATTAGAAATCATACATACTGATATATGTAGTCCATACATGGACTCACATGGTCAGAGATACTTCATCTCTTTTATAGATGAATACTCACGATATATGTATCTCTACATGCTTCATAAAAAGAGCGAAGCATTAGATGCCTTTAATATCTTTAAGGC
Source organism: Pinus albicaulis (assembly GCA_034641835.2). Classification (NCBI taxonomy): domain Eukaryota; kingdom Viridiplantae; phylum Streptophyta; class Pinopsida; order Pinales; family Pinaceae; genus Pinus; species Pinus albicaulis. The sequence continues at coordinate 423,515,395 of CM076582.1, forward strand.
TGAAGTAGAGAATCAATGCAGAAATCAAATTAAGATCGTGAGATCAGATAGAGGTGGAGAATATTATGGTAGATACACAGAACATGGACAAGCACCTGGGCCATTCACAAAATTTCTTCAAGAGCATGGGATTATTGCCCAATACACCATGCCTGGTTCACCCGACCAAAATGGTGTAGTAGAAAGAAGAAACCGAACATTATTGGACATGGTGTGGAGTATGCTTAGCAGCTCCAATCTTCCTAAATTCTTGTGGACTGAAGCACTTAAGATGGCAGTGTATATATTAAACCGAGTTCCAACCAAGGCTGTTCCTAAAATGCCATTTGAATTATGGAAAGGTTGGAAACCGAGTTTGCGACATATGCGTGTTTGGGGATGCCTGTCTGAAGTGAGAATATATAATCCACAAGAGAAGAAGCTGGACCCAAGGAACATTAGTGGGTATTTCATTAGATATGCTAAAAGGTCTAAAGGTTACAGATTTTACTGTCCATCTAACAGCACTAGGATTGTGGAGTCAAGAAATGAAAAGTTTCTTGAAAATGACTTGATCAGTGGGAGTGATCAAACTAGGAACATATTTTCTGAGAAGGATCATTCAGAATCTCAACTTTCCACCTCAAGTTAAAGATTGGTTATTTTTCACAGCACCCCTCAAGTACAAACTGGTGTTGAACAACCAATTGTTGAAGTTCCACAAGCTGCTGACGACATTCCAGTAGATCAGATAGTTCAAGAATTTCCAAGAATTTTTGAACTACGAGTTGAACCACATACTTCTCAGGAAGATGGTGGGGCAACATTAAGAAGATCTACTAGACCAAAGAGATCAGCAATTCCTGATGATTATGTTGTGTATATGCAAGAATCTGACTATGACATTGGAGCCAAAAATGATCCTGAGTCTTTTTCACAAGCCATGAGTTGCAAAGAATTAGAATTATGGTAAGATTCCATGAAGGAAGAGATGAATTCTACGAAGAGTAACGAATTCTAGGATCTTGTTGAGTTGCCTAATGGTGAAAAAGCCATTGGATGTAAATGGGTCTTTAAGATGAAGAAAGACTCATTGGGCAACATTGAGAGATACAAGGCAAGACTCGTTGCAAAGGGATTCACTCAGAAAGAAGGAATCAATTACAAGGAGACTTTCTCTCCTGTATCTAAGAAATATTCCTTGGGCGTTATTATGGCATTAGTAGCCCATTTTGACTTGGATTTGCACCAAATGGATGTGAAAACGACATTTCTCAATGGAGATCTAGAAGAGGAGGTTTACATGAAAAAACATGAAGGATTCTCCTCTAGTGATGGTGAGAATTTGGTTTGCAAGCCCAAGAAGTCATTATACAGATTAAAACAAGCATCCTGTCAATGGTATTTGAAATTTCATAATGTAATTTATTTCTTTTGGTTTTGTAGAAAACATTATGGATGGATGTATATACCTTAAAATCAGTGGGAGTAAAATCTGTTTTCTTGTTTTATATGTGGATGACATTTTGCTAGCAACCAATGATAAGGCTTTGCTGCATGAGGTGAAACAATTCCTCTGTAATAATTTTGATATGAAGGATATGGGTGAGGCATCTTATGTCATTGGCATTAAGATTCATAGAGACAGATTTCGAGGCATCTTGGGTCTGCCTCAGGAAACCTATATTAATAAAATTTTAGAGAGATTTTGGATAAAGGATTTTTCACCAAGTGTTACTCCCATAGTGAAGGGTGATAGGTTCAGTTTGAACCAATGCCCGAAGAATGACTTTGAAAGGGAAAAAATGAAGAGCATTCCATATGATTCTGCTGTCGGAAGCCTAATGTATGCTCAGGTCTGCACAAGACCTGGCATTGCATTTGTTGTGGGAATGTTGGGACGATATCAGAGTAATCAAGGTTTAGACCACTGTAGAGCTACAAAGAAAGTAATCAGGTACCTTCAAGGAACCAAAAAATACATGCTTATGTATAGACGGGCGGACAATTTGGAAGTGATTGGCTACTCAGATTCTGACTTTGCTGGATGTGTTGATTCACGCAAATCAACATCAAGATACATTTTTATGATGGCCAGTGGAGCTGTATCATGGAGGAGTGCCAAGCAGACCTTGATTTCCACTTCTACTATGGAAGCCGAGTTTGTCTCCTGTTTTTAAGCTACTTTAGATGGTGTATGGCTTATGAATTTCATTTCTAGGCTTAGAATTATGGATTCTATCTCTAAGCCATTGAGAATATATTGCGACAATTTAGCTGATGTTTTTATGGCTAAGAACAACAAAAGTGGGAGTCGAAATAAACACATCGACATTAAGTATTTAGCTATAAGGGAACGTGTTAAAGAAAAGAAAGTGGTCATTGAGCACATTAGCACTGAGTTGATGATCGTTGATCCTTTGACTAAGGGCACGCCACCGTTTAAATTCAAGGATCATGTAATGAATGTGGGACTTGGTTCCATTATGTAGATTCTCATTGTATGAACAATGTTATTTTTAATGAAATTCTTTATTATTGTGATGTTTTTCTCATATTTGTGTGCACCTTAATTTGATTTGAGAGAATTCATCTGTGTAGGACCAAGAATAAACATGGGGTTTATTCATTAAGAAATTGTTGCCACATAAATTTTAATAAGAATAAATACATAGTAATACATGGAAGATAATACTCATCATTAGAGGACTTATCGCCATGATTCATGTATATATTACTTAATACAGATTATCAATGGGTTTTAAGATGAGACATTAAGAGTGGAAGTATGGACCAAGTGGGAGAATGTTACGCTCCCTCTTCCACTGCTCAATTTCAGGAACTACTCCCTCGATTTATGGAAATACTGTATTCATTTCCTTAGACTATGGAAACCAACTGCAGTTGTTTCCTTAAATTACAGAAATTAACTGCAGTAAATTAATTTCTTGTTGGGAGCTTCTGAAGTGTTCAATTACTCCCGTTGCAGTTATCTACCATGATCAGTGGAACATTTGACACATAGCCAATAGAAGCTTGATGGAAGCTGGGCTATAAACGCTTTTGTTTGGTCCCCAAGCTCACTAACTCAAACCCCTTTAGTTTTTACAGCATCTAGCTATGAGTGATCAGAGCTTGGAATTCAATTTAGATTTATTACTTTTATTGTGTGAGTATTCTTGAGCCATAGGACTGCAAAGGGTCATCCCGGTTTTTCCCTCTTTATATTTTCTTTTCTGTAAAGTTTCCAGCATCTGCATTGGGAGGCCCTGTTTAAAACCATAAGGAATGAGTATACTTTACCCGTGCTGGCCATCACAATAAATCTCTATAAACATCAAGGATATTATGTATTAAGAGCCCTTACGTGCATTCTTTCCTCTGCTTGACTTTGTGTGTTGAGCTTGGTCTGCTTGCGAATTATCATTGATTGATAATTGGTGAAAGAGGATTTTCTTTCGACAACACATGTGGTTTGGATTTTGAATTGCTTTGGAAAATGCTCTGGATAGCATTCAATAGGTTCGTAATGAAAAACCAAATGAACTAATTGGCATGGCCGACACAAATGAACTAATATCACCTCTAATAATGGCAACTGGAAATTCTTATCAATGTGCTGAGGACCCGCCCATTTTATAGCCCTCGGTGGGCATGGTTGTGTGGCAGGGTAACCTCCGTGATGTGAACGATGATGCTGGTTTCCTGTCACGCTTTGTGAGTCACATAAACAAACAAACATAATGGAACACTATTTGTAATGAATTCTAGTCACTTTCACAATTTCTTCTTAGAATTTTAGTATTTTAAAATTAGTTAAAAGTAAAAGAATTTGAACTTTTAGGAATATTTTAGAATTTTATTTAAAAATAAAGTAAATTATTAAAATATTTTTCATTTGTATTCAAATAAAAGTAAGATTTGAGTTAAAAAAAAGTCAATTATTAAAAAATCTTTCAATTGTATTCATACTAGTAGAATTTTATTTAAAGAATAAAGTATATGATTAAAATATATTTTAATTATATTTATATAAGAATACTTAAGAGCCATATAAATTAAATGATTTAAGTTAAAAAAAAAAGTCAATTATTAAACAATCCTTCAATTCTATTCATATGAGTGGAATTTGATTTAAAGAATAAAGTATATGATTAAAATATATTTTAATTATATTTATATAAAAATATTTAATAGTCATATAAATTAAATGGTTGGTAATGTGTTAATATCATTAATTTTCAACTTTACACATTATTTTTATATTATCTTACTACGGCTATTAAAATTATACTATAGATGACAAAAAACCAAGAACCATTGTTATCTATATGTACCCACTATACTTGAGCCAATGTACTTCTCAACTGTTCGAAAAAACTCCTTGCACGTGCATGGCATGAATGTTTGTCTAATTATTGATAAAGTTATAGGAAGCATAATTGCCCATTCATGAAGATTTAAGCATTAATTTTTTCATGGAGGTGTTAACTGAATTTGCTGATAGGTCAACCATGTGGAAGCTGGAATAACATTGAAATATTGCATTGAAATTAAGAGCACCCCGCTTGGACAGTAAATACGTGAAATGAATTCTATACGAACTTTGCATGTGTTCTCTCGGCTCTTCTGCAAACCCACATGTAGTCTCATCCTCTCTGATAATACCATTACTATAATAATGTTACTGCAGTGCTTACAAGATGAAACTTTCATTAAAATGTCATTGAATTTTTTTTTCTTTTTCCTGATAACCAATGGGATAGAACTGATCTATATGGTAATCATGAAAATATGTTAATGGAAATATCCTATTTTGTTATTGAAAATAATGTTATTGGGGTGTTTACAAGATGGTATCTTTATTAAAATGTCATTAATGTTTTTTTCTTTTTAGCCATTTATGAAAAATATTATATTTGATAATTTGCTGGTTATGGAGTTATATAACTTTCTTACATTAAAAGACATGATTTCTTGATTCTAATTGAGTAAAATATATTATAATACACTACTATAACAAGGGTCTCTTTCTTATATCAAAATTGCTAAGAATCATTTATTCCCTACATTACAAGCTATCATTTAATCAATTTATCCATAGATATGTTGTGCATTCATTTGCAAGTAAAAAAATGGAGAGAGTCATACCTCATCACTATCACAATACATGCTTATAACCAACATAATACGAATAGAAGTACCATGGATACATCAGCAATAGAATCCATATATAGACTAGTGCATATACACATCAAATAGCAAGGCAATGAACCTTTCATTAATGAATGTAAAAACCAACCCAGAATGGGACTTCCACGTCCCACTCGAACATAGACAAGGCTAAACCAAATCTCATCTCAACCAGTCACCCACATGCCATATTCCAAGCTTAAATGTGGGACGTTATCAAACACATCAATCAACAACCAACGAGCGCTCCAGAGACCACACCGTCTCAACCCAAAACTAGTGATTCCATCTCACGGTTGGACATCACTAACCATTAGGGATTGGTCTCTATCAAAGCTTCTCCAGGGCTCCAAAATGTTTGTTCCAACTAGGGCTTTCATGAATAGTAACTCAACTCGAACTCTTACAGGGCTCCGAAAGTGTTTGTCCAACGAGGGGCTTCGAGGACTAGTAACTCAACCGACCTAGGGCTTCCAGAACATTATCCAACGAAGGCTTCTAGGACTAGTCTCTCAACCCACAGTTCTTCGTCGGGCTTCTAGAGTGTTTGTCCAATCAAGAATTCCAACAAATAATAACTCAACCCAACGGCTAGAAGATTCATGAGAACCAACCCGAAAACAATCAATGGAAATAAGCCCATAATACCATGGTTGGATAGGAAATGGGAATGATACGAAATCCACATGCATACACCATGCATGCCAAAACTAGTGAGGAAAGCATACATGAAACTTGGTACATGCACTCAGATCCTATTCCATACGCTTGATCAGAATCTAGATTAGTGGAAAAAATTTGCTAAAAAATCAAAGTTCTCTGAATCGCTCCACACCAGAACGAATGAATAGGTTTGGTTTTGAGGAAACTGATGTAATTTGTTTTGCTCAAAGTAGAGTGTGTATGTGAAAGTTAGAGCCTATTGTCCACTTGACCAAATCGGCGAATTTTCAAAAAAAGGGTTAAACAGAGTCAAAGCGGTCAAATTTATGAGTTTTCACTGACCAATAGCATGTTGACAAGTGTCAATTTCTGAATGGTCCAAATTTCTAGGCATATCGAAAGATTCTGAGTGGTTTTTGTGTTGAATTCTTGGTTAAACTGAGAGGGGGGGGGGGGGTGAATCAGTTTAACATATATATGAGTTTTTTAAATTTTTTCATCAACTTATTTATAGTTTTCTTTTATAACCAAGCTTCGTATATGAATAGTCTTAATATATTGCAGCAAGTATTAAATTAATGTGACATCAAACTTATTATGACAGCAACAAACATTAAGCAGATTTAGTAAATCATCTCAGCACACAAGTAACATAGATAGAGATAGTAGATATAAGTGGAAACCCATAAAGGGAGAAAACCACATCTTATTATTGTTATGATGCAAAGGCAAGCTCCAACTCCCTCTCACCACTGTTTTCTGCAGGCACCAACCTACAGGAGGCTCCAACCTCAGTCAGCTACAACTGACAGTTATCAAGCTTAAATTTGACAGGGAAGCTCCAACTTCCTCAATTTATCAAAAGAAATTTTTGTTGATTTACCTCAGATATCAGCTCTGTTCTGTAGCATCTCTTTCTGCTCCTCTCTTCCTTATCTTCTCCGCCTCAATCTTCTATACTCTGCATTCTCTATTCTTACTCTCTCTCACCTCACTATGCATATCAAGTTGATATTATATATAGAGTTCATCACATGACTGTTTGTATTCCAAAAGGAATTTGGAGTGAACAGGCATGACTCTTTGGCTTCTGCCTTCTCATTCCTTTGTCCAACTCAATTAAAAAGTATAACAATATGTACAAATTTCAATGCTACATTGGGATTTTTCTTTTCCTTCGGATACTTGCCTTGGCATCACAAATAATATAAAACAATTAAAAACATTTACATTTTCAGTTACAGTATATAAACTTCACTCAGCCCTTGGCTTGCTGGTTCTGTCCTTTCTGTTGCTGTCATGCAACTGTCCTGCATACCTCTGTTTACTGCAACTCTGAGCACCTGTGCATGTACACTTGTTCACTGCAATTTTAAATCCCTTCACTACATACCTCTTCAATTCTGCAGTTTTCGTTTACCTCTGTACATGTTCTCCAAGCTCACTGTAGTTGTGTATATGCTATATATATGCCTGTTTTTTAAGTTTAGCTCACCAATAAATCTCAAAGTCTCAGGCATCAATTAATCATTCAAAAAGGATCCACAATCTGTCTAATCTAGGAAATCTTTGTTCATTGTGGAGGTTCTACTTCTCAGCTTCAAACCTTTAATAACCTCTGTATAGGCGCTCATATGAAGATTCGTTAATATAAACTTTGACTTTGGTTAATAAAAAAAAATCAAAATACTATGCTCACTTTTTTAACATTAAAACTTTTCAATCACCGATGAATGCATAACGCATATGTATACCTCTCCTTTTTATTCCTTTAACCCACGCACAATAGTCATATACAGTGCATATGTTTAATTTATATGGTTGGTGCCTTATTACTACATCCCCGCTAACACTTCATATTACATTTATCATCACTGTATGGCATTACGTCATATATTACGGTTTTGATTTGAGCCATGGCTTATTAAAACTTCATATCATCGCATCAGTTGTTATAACTTTAATATACACCTCGACTAAGGTTTAAACCCCAAATGTAATTGCCTCAGGCCCACAGCTTAACACATATCTGTGGTCGATCACAATAGTTCATTTCCCATTCACATCCAACGGTGCATGTGTTATCGCGCTCCAACCCTTCGATCCTACGGCAATCACATGATTAAACGATATGGAATTTAACTATCAGAAGCCATTCGATGAGCTGGGGCCCAGCCTCTTAACGCACCATTCTCTTCCGATGGTGGGAGGCTTATCGTGCCATCCAGGATGATCCGACAACCATAATACAATATTGCATTCATTTCACCTTCGACAGTTAACGCGCGATAGCCATGCAATGAGAGCAGTTTCTGAAACCCGCTTAAGACCACTTGTCAGCTCCTAGCATATATCGCGTTGATTTGGAGTGGTTTCACTTCCGTACAAAGGCGGTGCGATATGGGTGGGTTTGGTTTTGCAAACCCGCTGTCACTATTCACAATGCTCGTGGTTATTCTCCTTTTCCCTCAGGGTTCCGTCGCACAGTTCTAACGTTTCATTTCAGAATCATGCCATCGCTTCAGAATTCTCGAACATAGATTAACGTCCCTCATTATCCACCTAGCTTTATTTATTCAACGCTTTTATATATATGAACTCTGCCTTTCATGTGAAATTCCTCAACATTGTTTCTTATTCCATACTGCAATTACCAATGACTCATCTCTACAAGCCTAGATAACTGTTACGCGGAGAATGATGACTCCTCAATGCACCATGCCTTTCCATAAATTCTGTTCTCACTTTCGTATTCAAACTGCGCTCATAATTTGTTATGTCATAACACTTCATCGACTTCCATTTCACAATACTCACACAGGCTTATATTAATATCACTTTCCATGCAGAGACTAGGATTTTGACTTCCTCCACAATATAGTAGCTCAGGAACTTAAGGGAATCGAGCCTCCTTTAACTATGATTACATAAAAATCGACCTCCACCTTTTGCACAGAGTATTCGGTCAGACTACACCATGTATTCGGTCACCACAGACTTATTATAAAGGGGAGATGAGCCAATTATAGAGTCTTATTCATACATGCCCACACAAACTCATACAATTTCTTATTGAACCTCTCAATTCACTGCCTTTGTTTCCTTTGCTCCTTGACTAATTCTTGTCCTTGTTCTCCCTCTGCTAGCTCTCTGCTGCCTCTGTTCCCTATCTTCTACTTTGCCTTATTGCTGATTCAGGTGCTGCTCCTTTGTGCTCCTTTGCCATCAATGACAATATTTCTAACAGTCTCCCCCTTTGGCATTGATGGCAACACCTTCACCAATAATCCAATGCTTCCTCCAAGTCTTCCTCTGCCAGGCTTCTTTTAGAAGATCCTATCTTCTGTTACTTGCTTTTCCTCCCCCTTTGACATCAATGGCAAAGGGTTGCACATTTCCTAGTGTGTTTTCTATCTCTTCATTTCCTCTCTCTGAGATGTGTTTAGGCCTTCTTCTTCTAACTTTGTACCCTGCTGCTCCAAAATGGTGTACAAGAGTTGTTGAGAGAACACTTTTGAGAATATTTGAACTTGTCTATACATAGGTGATGATATGAGCTAGGATGCTGATAATTATATTACAGTTAATAGTTGAAAGGTCCTTATTGTTGTTGTGAACAATGAATCAAACCAAAGTTTACAACTTATTGTGAGATTAGGTGATCTTTCAATTTAAGAGACCAAATACCAACTTTACTGCTTGCACACTGCACTTTCAAGAACAAACCCTTGAGGCTAGACACATTCAATGTATTAGTCAACCTTACTTATCAATCATGCAATTTTCTTCATGACATAAGGAGGTATGTATGTCAATGGTCAATTTCTCTTTACTGATCAAATAGTCCTTCACACTTCAGATATTTTAACTTTTCTATCATGGTGATCTTCCACACAACATAAAGTTGTTTGATTGAAGTCTCAGCAACCAAAATTCACACAGTTTATGAATAATCCTAAGTCAGAGGCCTTGAAGATATATAAGTGCTGACTTACGAAAGGCATTCAATTATAGAGAAAAATATATTGCTTCAATGCTCAATATAATGTTTCAATAGTAAACAAAAATATTGATCCTTTAGCCTTTTCATTGACTCTTTTATGCTGGATGTACTCTTGCCATAATCCTTTGATCCTGAGGACCTGTTTCATGCTTCCCTTGCTAGTTGATCTCCCCCTGGAATGATATTTTCATTTATGTTCTCCCCCTGAAACTATGCTTTCTCTTCATATTAGAGAGTAGCATCTACAGGATACTACCCCTAGTCCATCTCTCAAATATTCAAATGGTTCTCTAGAAAAAGGTTTGGTAAATATATCTGTTTTTTGTTCTTTTGTTGGTACATACTCCAGCTTTACTACCTTCTGAACTACTTGTTCTCGGAGAAAATGATACTTGATTGGGATATGTCTAGTTTTTGAATGAAGCACAAGATTTTTTGATGTGCTTATAGCACTTGTATTATCACATTTGATAGAGATAGGTTCATCAATGCTTACCTTCATGTCTTGGAGGGTTTGTTTCATCCACATGACTTGTGTATAGCATGCTGTTGCTGCTATGTATTCTGCTTCTGTTGTAGATAGAGAGGTAGATGTTTGTTTCTTGTTTAGCCATGCCACCAGACTTTCTCCTAAATAGAATGCACCTCCACTTGTGCTTTTTCTGTCATCCACACAGCTGGCCCAATCTGCATCCTTGTATGCTATCAAAGTGAGGCTTTTTCCTTTTGGATACCATAGCCCAAACTGTACTGTTCCTTGTAAATATTTGAATATTCTTTTGACTGCTAGAAGATGATTTTTCTCTGGTGCCGCTTGATATCTAGCCACAAGTCCTACTGCTAGCATGATGTCTGGTCTTGATGCTGTCAGGTACAACAAACTTCCTATCATGGATCTATAGAGTCTTTGATATATATCATCAGATCCGTCATCAGCACATAGCTTGCATCCCGTGATCATGGGAGTTGACACAGGTTTGCAGTCTTCCATTTTGAACTTTTTCAACATTTATTTTAAGTATTTTTCCTGTGAGATAAATGTACCTGTGTTCTTTTGCTAAATTTGAACTTAGTCCTAAATAGAAACTGAGCTCTCCAATCATAGACATCTCAAACTCTGATTTCATCTCCTCAACAAACCCTTTTGATAGCTCATCTCTGTTGCTTCCAAACATAATGTCATCAAAATATACTACGATAATCAGAAGTTCATTTTCATGGGCTTTTATGTATAGATTGTTGTCTACTCCTCCTCTCTTAAAGTCTTTTTTTTGCAAGTATTTATCTAGCCTTGAGTACCAAGCACGAGGAGCTTGTTTTAGTCCATATAGAGGCTTCTTTAGTCAGCATACATAGTCTTCTTTGTCTGTCAATGAGAAGCCTTCTGGTTGCTCCATGTAGACTTCTTCTTCTAGATCTCCATTCAGAAATGCAGATTTCACATCCATTTGATATACCTTGAATTTTTGGTAGCATGCAAAGGCCAGAAACATTCTGATAGCTTCCATTCTGGCTACAGGGGAAAATGTTTCATCGTAATCAAGTCCTTCAATTTGTGAATATCCTTTGCAGACAAGTCTGGATTTATTCCTGAATACCTGTCCTTGCTCCTTCATTTTATTTTTGAATACCCATTTTGAGCCTATGAAATTTTTCTCAGTGGGTCTAGGAACTAGTTCCCAGGTATTGTTCTTCTCAATTTGGTCCAATTCGTCATTCATAACATTCACCCAATACTTGTCCTTGCTAGCTTCTTCAAATTTCTTTGGCTCTATTTGTGATAGCATGGATATGTATACCTCTTCTGTCTATTCAGTTAGCTGCCTTCTTGTCTGGACCCCTACTCTCTTGTCTCCTATGATATGATCTTGAGGATGGTTCTTATGAGTCTATCTAGAGGGGGCTTTAGAGCTCAGTTCAGAATCTTCTATTGTCTTGCTTGTTTCATCATCATCTTGGTTTTCTTCTTCATGGTGGTCTGAAGGACTGCTGCTATATGTACCTCTTGTATTGTTTGGAAGTTCTTCATCAAATCTCACATCAATGCTTTCTACAATTTTCCGAAGAGTCTTGTTGTAGCACCTGTACCCTTTACTTTTGGAAGCATATCCTAGAAATATCCCTTCATTTGCTCCTGCATCAAATTTCCCAAGATTTTCATCATTATTCTTTATGTAATACTTGCTTCCAAAGATTATAAAATGTTTGATTGAAGCTGGTTTACCATGCCATAGTTCATAGGGAGTCTTTTCACTGCTTGGCCTTAAGTGAGCTTTGTTAAGGATATGCACATCTGTGTGTACTGCTTCTTCCCAGAAGGTTTGAGGAATATAACTCTCTTGCGTCATGGCTCTGGAAATTTGTTGTATAGATCTGTTTTGTCTCTCTGCTACTCCATTCTACTGAGGTATCCCTGCAATAGTAAATTGTTGCTTTATTCCATGTTCATTGCATAGGTCTGCAAAGTCATAATCTGTGAATTCACCTCCTCTGTCTAATCTGATGCATTTTAGCTTGCATCCTGTCTGATTTTATGCTAAAGCTTTGAATATTTTGAATTTTTCCAGAGCTTCCAATTTATTCTTGAAAAATGCAACCCAAGTCATTCTGGAGAAATCATCTATTATCAACATGAAGTAGGATTGTCCACTTGGTGTTTTAGTTCTTGCAGGTCCACAGAGGTCCATGTGCACAAGCTGGAGTGGTCTTCTTGTTGATAACTCATCTTTGGCCTTAAATGATGTGCAGGTCTATTTTCCCAATTGACAAGATTTTCATATGGTATTAGAAGGCCTTCTTATTTCTGGCATGTATCTGACAGCTTTCTTCTTGCTCAGTCTGATGATGTGATCGAAGCTGAGATGTCCCAACCTTTTATGCCATAACCATGACTCCTCAAGTTTACTATGATGGCATGCTTCATCTTCCTCTTTCACAATGTAAACATTACTCTCTGTTCGAACTCCTTTGAGCAGAGTCTTACCTGTGGTGCTTGATCTGACTTCACAATATTGTGCTCTAAAAAGAACTTCACAGTCTTTATCACACATTTGACTGACACTCAACAAATTTTATTTCAGCCCATCTACAAATAATACATCTTGGGCCTTTCCTATACCATTATCTAGGCTAACTAAGCCTTTTCCTTTTATTTTTCCTTATTTATCATTTCCAAAAGTAACATTGCCAAATTTATTTTCATCAAAAGTTACTGTCTCCAGTCATGTGTTTTGAGCAGCCACTATCCAAATACCACTGGCTTTTGAGGTCTTGAGCAGTTAGAGCCAGGTCACATTTATTCACCTTCTTTTTCCACTGGAAGCATCCTTTTGTTTGGTATCTTTTGTGAGATGATGAATCACATCCTCTCAGAGGACATTTGGAAGGCATATGTCCAATTTTATTGCATACACAACATTTGATCATAATTTTTGCAGAATTGTGAGTATGAACAAAATTTCTTTGATTCATAAACCTCCTTGAGGTGTTGAACATCAATATTTGTCCATATTTTCTACACTCAATGATTTTATGGCCAAATTCCTTACAATAAAAATAGTAACCATAGAAACTATTTTCATACCTGATGAAAGGTTGTCTTCTCCATTTGTTTGCTTGAGACAGTCTCTTCACTATTTGCATCTTTTGCTGGTTTGAATTACTCCTCTTTGCATGACAGTATGCAGCAATGTGTCCCATGTTGTGCTAGACATAACAGGTGGCATTTTTCATAGGAGGGAAGAATCTCCTTTGATGGCTTCCGAATTTGACATACTCATGGGTATATGAATCTTTTTCTGTTGTCTGAGTATTTCTTTCGTTCTTTGTTATCAGAGGATTATTCTGGGTTATGTCTCCCTCCTTACATGTTTCTTCTTTTGTAGGAGTTATTTGAGCTGCTTCATCATCCTTCTTTTCCTTTACAAAAATAATCTCTCTGTTTTATTTTTCTTTGTTTTTACTTGATTCTCCTTCATAGCCTATTCCAGTTTTTATCATACGAAATCTTTGAGAATCCAGAATTTCCTTCAACTTACCAGAGCTTGTTTTTTGAGAAGAATTTATAGCCACTTTCCTTTGAGCATTTTCTAATTTCTTCCTAAGAAATACTACTTCTTCTTCCAAATTCTCTTGTTCCTGAGTTTTCTCCTTGATTTTCATAAGCAGCATGTCTTCTATCTTCTTGGCTTCTTCAAGCTCTATCTTTAGCTGCATGAGGACTTCTGAATTCTGTTCTTCTCATACATACTTGAGGAGAATGTCCTTTTGTTTTCTGCACTTCAGTTTGAGTCTATCAATATCCTCCAGGGCACTTCTTAGCTCCCCCTCAAGGTCGACTTCACCTTCTTCTTCTTCATCTTCTAGCAGGAGTCCTTCAAGTTCTTTCAAGTTCTTCTACGGCCATCAATAAAAATTCAGAGGTTCCTTCTTCACTTGAGGGTTCATCTGAGTCATCAGATGCATTTCTGTCTTGTTGAGCATAGAAGGATTTTCTACTAAATTTCTTCCCTTTCTGCCAATTCTTTGATGTATTTTTCCCTGATTCTTGAGCCTGATTCTTTACTTTCTTGTGAGGACACTTAGCAGCATAGTGTCCAACTCTTCCATAGTTAAAGCATTTGAAAGGAAGTTTTCCTTTGTATTTACCTGAGCCTCTATCCAGTTTCTTGACAAATTTAGCCTCTTCTTCATCAGAGGAAGAACATGTATCTTCCTTTTCTTCTTTCTTCTTTTCTGTTTTAAAGGCTGCCTCCCTCGTACTTGGCTTCTTCTGTGGGAGTCTCATCTCATAGGCTGTTAGATTTCCAAGTAACTGGTTCATAGTTAAGGTCTCCCAATCAGTTGTTTCTTCTATTGCAGACTCCTTGGGATTAAACCTGGATGGAAGAGATCTTAGAATCTTTCGCACAATTATACTTTCTGGTATGGTTTCTCCAAGAGCTTTCATATTGTTAACAATTTTTGCAACTCTTAAGAAGAATATGCCCACATCTTCATCACCATTCATTTCTAAATTTTCAAAATGGGCTCTATATACTTGAAGTTTGGCAGTATTTACCTTTTTATTTACCTCATGGATATTCTCTAGAGTGTCCCACATATCTTTGGCAGTCTTACTGTGCATTATTTTGATAAATTCAGCCTCACAAAGTCCACTTAAGATTGCATTCATGGCCTTTGAATTTGCTACAAATTCTTGTTCAGCTTCTCTTTCTAGGTCAGTTTCCTTTGGCGCATATCCAAATTCTACAGTAGCCCATACCTCTATTCCTAGAGACATTATGTATGCTCTCATTCTGATTTTCCAGAAGGCAGAATTAGCACCAGGGAAGAAAGGGGCTTTACTGGTTGAGCTTCCTTCTTGACTAGCCATCCTGGGGGCCTAGGATCTCCTTTCAGTGGTTAAATTGGTACAATATGAACCAAATTTGATACCAATTGTTGAATTCTTGGTTAAACTGAGAGGGGGGGGGGGGTGAATCAGTTTAACATATATATGAGTTTTTAAAATTTTTTCATCAAATTATTTACAACTTGCTTTTATAACCAACCTTAGTTTATGAACAGTCTTAATATGTTGCAGAAAGTATTAAATTAATGTGACATCAAACTTATTATGACAGCAACAAACATTAGGAAGATTTGGAAAATAGTCTTAGCACACAGGTAACACAGATAGAGACAACAGATATAAGTGGAAACCCATAAAGGGAGAAAACGACATCTTGTTATTGTTGTGATGCAAAGGAAAGCTACAACTCCCTCTCACCATTGTTTTTTGCAGGCACCAACCTACAGGAGGCTCCAACCTCAGTCAGCTACAACTGACAGCTATCAAGCTTCAACTTGATAGGGAAGCTCAACTTCCTTAATTTATCAAAAGAAATGTTTACTGATTTACCTCAGATATCAACTCTGTTCTGTACCATCTCTTTCTTCTCCTCTCTTCCTTATCTTCTCTACCTCAATCTTCTGTACTCTGCATTCTCTATTATTACTCTCTCTCACGTCACTATTCATATCAAGTTGATATTATATATAAAGTTAATCACATGACTGTTTGTATTCCACAAGGAATTTGGAGTGAACAACCATGACTCTTTGGCTTCTTCCTTCTCATTCCTTTGTCCAACTCAATTAAAAAGTATAACAATATGTACAAATTTCAATGCTACATCGGGATTTTTCTTTTCCTTCGGATACTTGCCTTTGCATCACAAACAATATAAAAAAATTAAAAACATTTACATTTTCAGTTACAGTATATAAACTTCACTCAACCCTTGGCTTGTTGGTTTTGTCCTTTCTGTTGCTGTCATGCAACTGTCCTGCATACCTCTGTTTACTGCAACTCTAGGCACCTGTGCATGTACACTTGTTCACTGCAATTTTAAATCCCTTCGCTGCATACCTCTTCAATTCTGCAATCTCTGTTTACCTCTGTACATGTTCTCCAAGCTCATTGTAGTTATGTATCTGCTATATATATGCATGTTTTATAAGTTTAGCTCACCAATAAATCTCAAAGTCTCATGCATCAATTAATCATTCAAAAAGGGTCCACAATCTATCTAATCTAGGCAATCTCTGTTCATTGTGGAGGTTCTACTTCTCGGCTTCAAACCTTTAATAACCTCCGTGTAGGCGCTCATATGAATATTCGTTAATATAAACTTTGACTTTGGTTAATAAAAAAAATCAAAATACTGTGCTCACTTCTTTAACATTAAAAATTTTCAATCGCTGATGAATGCATAATGCATATGTATGCCTCTCCTTTTTATTCCTTTAACCCGCGCACAACAGTCTATACAGTGCATATGTTTAAGTTATATGGTTGGCACCTTATTACTACATCCTTTCTAACACTTCATATTACATTTATCATCACTGTATGGCATTGCGTCATATATTACGGTTTTGATTCGAGCCACGGCTTATTAAAACTTCATATCATCACATCAGTTGTTATAACTTTAATATACACCTTGAATAAGGTTTAAACCCCAAACAATAACCTATGTAATTGCCTCAGGCCCACAACTTAACACATATCTGTGGTCGATCACAGCAGTTCATTTCCCATTCACATCCAATGGCGCATGTCTTATTGTGCTCCAACCCTCTGATCCTACGACAATCACATGATTAAATGATATGAAATTTAACTCTCAGAAGCCATGGGATGAGCTAGGGCCCATCCTCTTAACGCACCCTTCTCATCCAACGGTGGGAGGCTTATCGCGCTGTCCATGATGATCCGATGACCATAATCCAATATCGCGTTCATTTCACCGTCGACAGTTAACGCGCGATAGCCACACGATAAGAGCGGTTTCTCCAACTCGCTTAAGACCACGTGTCAGCTCCTAGCATATATCGTGTTGATTTGGAGTGGTTTCACTTCCGTACAAAGGTGGTGCGATATGGGTGGGTTTGGTTTCGTAAACATACTGTCACTGTTCACAGCGCTCGTGGTTCCTCTCCCTTTCCCTTAGGGTTCTGTCACACAGTTCTAATGTTTCATTTCAAAATCATGCCATCGCTTCAGAATTATCGAACAGATATTAACGTCCCTCCTTATCCACTCAGCTTTATTTCTTCAACGCTTTTATATATATGAACTCTGCCTTTCATGTGCAATTCCTCAACACTGTTTCTTGGTCCATACTGCAATTACCAACGACTCATCTCTACAGGATTAGACGACTGTTATGCGAAGAATGATGACTCCTCAATGCACCATGCCTGTCCATCGATTTTGTTCTCGCTTTCATATTCAAACTGCGCTCATAATCTGTTATGCCATAACACTTCATCGACTTCCATTTCGCAATACTCACACAGGCTTATATTAATATCACTTTCCATGCAGAGACTAGGATTTTGACTTCCTCCACAATATAGTAGCTCAGGAACATAAGGGAATCGAGCCTCCTTTAACCGTGATTACATAAAAATTGACCTCCACCTTTTGCGCAAACTATTACATCTATTTTCTTTGATTATAAGTTCCAACACAACTGTCTCCTCTTTGAGGAATTCCACTATACAGTTTTGGGTAAATGGTATTTCCCAACCTTTAACCCCAGACCAGAATACACCATGTATTTGGTCACCTGAGAATTATTATAAAGGGGAGATGAGCCAATTACAGAGTCTTATTCATACATGCCCACACAAACTCATACAATTTGTTATTGAACCTCTCAATTCACTGCCTTTGTTTCCTCTGCTCCTGGACTAATTCTTGCCCTTTTGCTGCCTTTGTTCCCTGTCTTCTACTTTGCCTTATTGCTGATTCAGGTGCTGCTCCTTTGTGCTCCTTCGCCATCAATGACAACATTTCCAACATTTTGAAGAACCAATGGAATGACGACACATGACTAGCCTGGAGGGCACCACATGCCCCTCCCAAAGGTCAAATTTTGGCCAAGTTTGGTTGAAATTCAATTTATGTGTTGGGGAAAAAAATTTATGTGGTTGATAGGTGGAGGCCATGACGTGCCCTGCAATATGCACCAACATTACTAATATACCAGAACCATGTTTCTTAACAGCCCTTGGGTGTAGAATATATTCGAAGTTTTAAATGGTTTTGGACGGGGGTTAAAAGGCCCATCCACGAAGGGCCAGACCTCTGTTACATAGGACCATCGTGCGTGACCAGGCGAAGTGCTCCAAAAAATGTGTGGGGTTATACCACTAAATATGGGTTAATTAACCCTAATCAACATTTAAAATCCGCTAATCAGATTTTAATTTGGATTTGCTTAAAACGTGCATAGAGCACTACACCGTAGTTAAATGCACACTTAAATTTAATTAACCTCTAGTTTAATTTAAGTGCAGATTGGAACTAATTGGTGCAGTCTGCCATTTTTGGTAGAAATCCCAAATGCGGCAGAGTTAATTAGAGTTTCTCCAAATTTGAAGTTTTTTTAGGAAATACTGAAGAAGCCATAAATTTGGAATATTTCAACCAAATTATGCTAAAAAAGAGTCAATCCTAGATGATTTGGATGCTTTGAGGATGATGGTGTAGGTTGTAGAAGCAGAGGAGCACATTTGTATGTGTTTTTTTTCACTTTGAAGATTAAAGAAGCAGAGGGCAACCAGGAGAGGAGGCCATGTCTAGATCACCTAAAGACTATTTGCAGAGCCAGAAGAGGCTACCTATTGGTTTTTGAGTCTTCTAAATCCAATGGATCATGTTTCAAAGCCATTGGAGTAATGTAGATACATTTAATCATAGAATTTACAATTAATCCAAAGAGGGGCAGCCATTGAAATAGGTCCATGGAGATGTAGCCCATGAGGGGTGAACCCCATTATCAGCTAATATGTAATTTGTTTGGTGTTTATTATTTATCGACAATTTACTTGTTGCAAATGTGTTTTTAACAACTAATTTACTTAATTTCTCATAAAATATACACAAAAATTGACACATAAATCCTCTCATAACTGGCTAATTTGAGACGATCCTTAAACACAATTATTTTATATGGATGAGGAAGCTAGTATACAAAAACTACTTTTTCCATATTCAGATCAAGTTAGTATCATAGGACAGTTTAGCTCATTTTAGCACAAGTTTATCTCAGGCTTTTCCAAGGTTATCTAAAGAATTGGCTATTGGTTTTGTATTTGTGGAAGGAAAATTTAATTGCTTGCAAGTTTATGTGTATCTCTTATCTTCACGAGAAGTTCAAGATTGAGGACTCAACTCTCAAATCACAACAAATAAGTTTTTTGTGCATTACAAGTGTGATGGAAGTGTCATCAAGCATTGTTTCTAATCCATATTCCTTAGCACGACTCTTTGGTAAAGAGATGTTGCAGAAGATCTACATCATGAGAGATATGGTGCAAGAGTTGGTTGAAGATACGAATGAGAACACTATACTTCAAGAGAATAGGAGGAGCAAGAGCTTCTTAAGAAGTTTAATGAGATGGAGACTCAACTCCATATTCCAAATGAAACCTTAGCCAAGTATGTGCATGAAAAAGAGGTATGCAATTCAAGTTTATCTTCAATTTCCTCTCAAAATGAATGTGTAGGTTCTTTTGAAAGATACACTAGAAAATAGGGACCAAATCATTGATGATTATGGTCTATGAAGACAAAGGATTAGGAAAAAATGCACAATGCATAATTGAGCCAATTGTCGTTGAGGAAAGGCCTAAGTATCTGGGTCTTGGTTATGGAAAAAATGATGGAAATGATCCAAAGTTAAGGACGTACATGTTAGTGTTCCAAGAAGGAATTTAATTACATGTTCATTACCTCAAGCTTGTGAAGTTTGTGTTCATGAGGAATGCAAAAGTTTCACACCCACTTTGCAATAAGATGCTCATAAGAATTCAACTTATGGAAATGGAAAACAAGAGGATGTTGAAAGCTCTAAAGTCATTGAAGCCATTGTTGGTATTTCGACGAGAGCCACTACCTCATCAAATTAACCTCCTCAAGAAGGCGATAAAGGTGAATGTGCAAGGTATATATCAGCCTTTAATCAAGTTTCTTTTGATTATGATAAACATGGATAATCCTCACATAAGATTTGGAGAAATTTTACATGTTCCTTTTGTGGTTTTAATAACCATACTATTTTGAGATGTTGGAAGAAGTTCTCCATGTGCAATAAAATTTAAAAAAAAAGGAAGCATAAATCCAAAGGTCCATTGGACAATGCAAACTATGTTGAAAATAAGGTGCAATTATTTTGCACTCATTGCCATAAGAAATGTCATCTTGTAGAGAAGTATTGGACTTTGTATCCAACAAGTCATCCACGACATTTGAAGAAGGGGGAAAGAGATCTTGACAAGAATGAAAAAGAAGATTCCATAATTGATGTTGGTGAGGATAATTCACATGATGAAGTGCAGCTGAAAGAAGCACCATTGAACTAGTTTGGAAGACATGGTTAGATTTCTTAACCAATTAAGGAATTTTATTTCTTTTTATGTTTGATGAAAATATTTCCTTATTGATGCATTTCTTTTTCAATTGAATTAATTTATTTCCTTTATAATGTATGTTGCATATTTCATGAAGCAAGATATTGGAAAAGTAGAGTTATGTTGACTCACTTATATGTAGTAAAGATGGAAATTTCTACATTCTTTTGTTTGACTTGAGAGTTAGTTGTTTGAAGAGGCATGTTTTGTCGACTTGTATTTGGTCGATGGTTTTGTACACCAAGATGTGAGAATGCATGGCAATGCTTAGAGGATGTAACATTTGTTTCTTTGAAGGAGCAAAGGGAAGAGGTCATCAAGTTATGTTTCTTGCATGATGTTCTTTTCAAGATTAATGGTTTTGCACGTCGCAGGATTTAAAAATCACCTCTCTTGAGAAAGAGACTCATGATTAGCCTTCGTTCTCAAATCATGGCATGAGAAGCATGTCAATAGTAGAGGATGATGGAATGAAAAAGAGGAAAGTGGACAAGATGCCAAAACAACAACCATTGTAGACCATTTGATGTGTCGATGCCAAGAAGCGAAAGATATGGCGAATTCATTCTTCCAGATGTGGAATTTGAAATCATGGAGGTAAAAAGAATGACCATATATTTTCTTGTGATTACTGATGTTGGAAGTCATTGTTCTACTTCACTTAGATGGGATTAACCTAGAAAATTGGTTTCCAAGGAGAAGAAGGCATCAAATACATGTGCGTGGAAAGGAGGAACATGATTCTGAGTGGGAAGGCCATCAATAAGGTTTCCAAGAAACAAGGGATCGATTTGGTACAAAAAGGTGTTTAATTAGTTAACAAATAGCTAACAAGTGTTGGATTGGGTTATTAGCGAAAGGAGGACATTGGTTTAAGTGCCAAGCCATATGCAAGGAAAGGCATCTCAATGAACCCAAGTGGTTGTCATGGAGATTATTCCAATTAAAATCAACGTGATTGAACTTGGTAAGGAGAAGATTATTTAGCTCTCATCATATAACCAACTTTTGAGGGATGAAAATCCTTGTCAGTGGGAAGGAGTGATCGAAATTTGGATTGGGGGCAAAAATTTACTAAAAATTAAAAGTGTTGAAAATCTCTCAAAACTAGACCGACCAGATATGTCTCGTCCTTAGGAATTTGGCGCACTTCGTTTCACTCAAAACAAAGTCTGTATGTGAATGTCAGAGCCCGCTATCCGCTTGACCAAATAGGTGATTTTTAAAAAAAAGGGTCAAACAGCGTGAAATGGGTCAAACTTATTGTTTTACACTCACCAATAGCATGCTGAAAAGTGTCAATTTGTAAGTGGCCAACATATATGGGCACATGGCAGTTTCTTGCTGGTTTTTGAAGAACCAATTGGATGAGGACATGTGGGTAGCCCGGAAACAACCACATGCCCCTCCCAAAGGCTGAATTTTGACTTAGTGTGGTCGAAATTCAATTTATTTGTCGGGGAAATTTTTTTATGTGGTGGACAGAAGGAGGTCGGGCTTGACGCCATGACCTCCCCCACACCATAGACCAACGTTAACAATATACCACGACCATGTTTCTTAACAACCATTGCACGTAGAATATATTTGAAGTTTAAAATGGCTTTCGACATGGGTTAAAAGGGCTAGCCCTCGATTTCATAAGACCATGGCTCGTGACTAGGAGGAGCGTTCCAAAAAATGCGCGGGGTTAGACCCCTAAATATGGGTTAATTAGACCTACTCAATATTTAAAATGCGTTAATCTGATTTTAATTCGAATTTGTTTAAAATGTCCTTAGAGCGCTAAACCCCAACTAAATGCACACTAAATTTTAATTAATATCCATCTTAACTTAAGTGCATATTAGCACTAATTGGCAGAGTTTGCAATTTTCGGTGGAACTCCCAAATGTGGCGGAGTTTACTAGATTTTCTCTATATTTGGAGGAGTTTTTCTAGGAAATATTGAAGAAGCCATAACTTTGACATATTTGGACCAAATTAGGCTCATAAATAGTCAATCCTAGATTATTTTTATGCTCTAAGAATGATCGTGTAGGTTGCAGAGGTAGGGATTTTCGTAAGTGTTTTTTTTCACTTTGAAGATTAAAGCCCAAGGCCACTATGAGAAGAGGCGATGTCTAAATCACATGAGGACCATTTGGAGAGATATAAGAGGCTACCTAGGGGTTTTTAGGTCTTTTGAATACAATGGAGTAGGTTGAAGAGCCATTTGAGCACTGCAGGTGCATGTAATTAGAGAATTAACCATTAATCCAAAGAGGGCCAAGCCATTGAAGCAGGTCCATGGAGATGTAGCCTATTATCACTCAAAAAAATCAAGCATCATTTTGACAAGGTTACATACGTTCATGGGTCAAAATAATGTTTTAAGAGTCATTTTTGAGTTTGACCAAGGGAAATTATATATTTTTTATAGTTTTAGTTTACCCTTAGGTCCAAATACACTTATTTTTAAACTCCTTCAAGTCAAGTCATTCATCATTTTCCAATTCTTTTCATTTTCCAAAGTTTTTTGTACTGAAAGTGACAAATTAACCAATAATACCTACTTTCATAGTGTATTTAGAGGAAAAAGGGCAGAAAGCGCTACGAAACTGCTGAAATTTTCGTAGCGAAATATGAAGCAAAACTCTGTTTTCTGGTTTTGAAAAGTCAACTTCAAAGGAGGTTTCTAATCAACTGGAAATGAATTTTGGAACCATGAAAGAGGTTTTTCTTCATAACAGACCTCAATACAAAAACCTATTTGAGTTTCTTCAAATTCATTAGGAGGTGGTAGATATTGATAAATTAAAATGCGTTACGAAACTGTTGTTACGAAACTCTCCTATACATGACTGTTTAGACGTCAACTTCAAGTTAAGTTTATGGCCAAATGAATTTTTTTTTTGGAATTATGAAAGAGAATTATCTTCATCATAGCCCCATATACCAAAACCTATCTCAATTTTGTCACAGGTGTTACCAGTTGGGAGATAAAAGGTTTTTATTGAAGCCCTATTTTCAGAAACAGAGTTTTCCTATTTTACACATGTTTTGAAAATGTATTTTATGGACAGCAGGAGATGTGTTTCAAAAAACAAAGAGAGGTTTTTATTCATGAAATAATGGCCTACAAAAAACTCCTTCAATTTCTCAAAATACATCATGTATTAGGAGATATAGGCTCTGTTCCAAGACCTATGTTTGAGGAAAAAAACAGAAAAGCGCAACGAAACTGCTGTAGCTGCCTTTTTGTTTCATTTGATGAGTATGCAAGAAGTTAAAAGGTGAATAAAGAGATATAATTTATATGATAAAGGTGTTTAAGGGTAATTAAAAAAATTTAGGATGAATTAGTGAAAGTTTTGAAGAAAAAAAGTTTGAATTGACAGCACTACTAAAAGCGCTACAAAACTGTTGTGTTTTCGTAACGCAATATATTACAGCCTTTTGAACAAGTTTTTGTAGCGGTTTGGAAAGATGGAGGCTAGGGAAGTGTGATGAGACATGTTAAGCTAATATTCAACAACTAATTACCATGAAATGAAGATTAACTAATGGTCAGAATGTTCAAAGAAGGAAAATAATCTTATGCCTAAAAAACAGGGTATGGTTTCCTGCTTTTGTGGAGGTCAGCAAAGTGGTCTTGAAGAATTGAATATATTTATCCAAATTCGACCATGTGATGATAAAATTTTCAATAATGTAATTTCAGTTAGATAATTTTGTTATGATAAGGATTTTATAGATATTAATAAGGAGTTTGAGTCCTAGTTGAAATAGGACTGTCAAGTAGGATAGGTGTCTGTTTGTCAGAAATTTGATGTTTTATGGTTATGCAAGGTCTCAGTAGGAAAAAATTAGATGTATATAGCCTAGAGGCAGATCATATGAGGATGTAACATGTCTATTAAAGGCCATTGGGTCAAATTAGCAAAGTGTTGGAGAATTTTTGGCAAAATTGCTACTTTATGTAATTGACTGTGATCAGTAATGCAGGGAGTTTTTCTTCTTGACAGACCTAAGATTATCATGGGATTTTAATGTTTTATTGATCTAGATATTGTGTTTAACTACTTTCAGTATATTTCATTAGTATTACTTAGAATTCATAACCCTATGTTCTAACTTCCTTTAGTAATGAGATGACTGTTTTTTCTGTGTTCTATGAGTGAATTTCCTTTGTTAAAGACCCCTATCTGCCTCAACTTCCATAAGCCCAATGGTAGCAAGCCTTCATCTTTTCAACCTGAAAACATACAAAACCAAGACACAAACGTATAGTTAGCCATCTTTCTATATCGTTATTCAATATCATTAACCCTTGAGAGAGCCTTCTCAGACTGAGGAGGCTAAGCCTCAATCACAAGATTGGTTTGAAATAGTTACATTGAATTTGTCTGATTAGTAGCCAATCAGGTACGATTTTGTGATAACATATCCCATGAGGGGTGAACACCTTATCACCTGCAACGTAATGTGTTTACTGTGTATTATTTTTCTACGATTTACTTACTATAGATGTGTTTTTAATAACTAATTTACTTAATGAATTTCTCATAAAATACACACAAATATTGGCACATAAACCCTCTCATAAATTTCTAATTTGAGACAATCCTTAAGCACAATTATTTTATAAAGATGAAGAAGCTAGCACATCAAAATAATTTTGTCCATATTCAGATCAAAGTTGATCTCGATGCCATCTTTCGCATTCCTAATTTTCCTTTGATTTCTTGATCCAAATCTCAAAGTATGACACACTCTACAATAGTGCTCGAAGAATATACTAAGTGCTGAAGAGTATGAGAGAGAGAGAGAGAGATAATAATGAGAAATCCAAAACTCAACTGACCAAGCCTCACCCACTAATCCTCAGAAGCATTTTATTAATGATACCTCTAATTTATTCATTTTCCATTATTTCCCTTCATTTTCATCCTCACATAAAACCTCTGACATTTCACCTTTATTTTCTCCAAATTTCCATTATTTTCATAAATACAATGCCAATTAATGCCTCATGCATTTATAAAGCCTTTTCCTTTTTCTTTGCTAATTTACTTAGCCATAATAATCGAAATGAACACCTACTAGGATGTTTTTCCAACCATTAAACTTGGAATACATGTCCCTATGACCATGGTCTTATATGTATTTTTATTAGGGTTGTTAAAGTCTGCACCCAACATTCAATGTGGCATACCTTTCACCCTAATTTCTACTATTGATGTACAAATCCGACATTATAGAAAAACTCACACCAACAAAGTTAAACTAGACTCCATGGAACATGCCACAACTAATCATATCATGGACACATAGATCAAGAACACCTGCTAGTAGAGGATCCATCTATATCGAGTTATCAAATTAGTCCAACTCCTTCACCAGAGCAAGTGGTTCATTAGGGACCAAATTCAACAGAAATTTCCTCACCTCATGGAGGATTTGAATGAAATGGGGACCATTTCTTCCTATATGGGGAGGAATGATCCAGATGGATATTGGTGGCCACCAGCCTAGTCCCCCTAGATATTGAGTCGGTTTCATCAGTTTCATTTTTTATAGCCGCATTTACTAATTTTAGTAGGTTTTTGGGTCCTAAAATTCGAGAGCATTTTTGAACCCGTAAACTAGATCTTTTTGAGGTGCATAGTAGGCCCATATACATAGGTAGGGTCCTGAATAAAATCCTGTAGGACTCGAAGAGATATTTCTGAGGATATATCATATGCACTAAATGAAGATAATATAAACAAGATATGACCCCAAGAAGTTAGCTGCCCAACTAACCCCAAGAGGGCCAAAAGCATCTTGGTGCTCCATATCCTTTTGTTAAGTTTTTGGTTGCTTAGGGTTCTACAATGTTTTTAAACAATAAATAGTCACTTGAGCCTCATTGTAACATAGTTTAGATGCATGTAGCCACCACATCTCTTATTAGAGATAAGCTACCATCACTTGGCCTAGTTTATTTCCATTTTGTCTGTAAGCTTATTTCAGTTATTGGATGTTAATGAAATGAAGTATATTTTCTATCAAATCTTTGGGTTTATGTTTATTTTTTTATTTTATTCCATTTCTACATAAATATGGATCAATTTTTCAATCGAGCCATAACTCTCAATCGATCCTTTAACTCGAATTAAAAATTCTCGTTCAATGGTTTGTTTAAATGCTCGATGAAGTTATTTTTAACCGCCTCAATATCTCGATCAAGTGCTTAAAAATTTCGTGTTTGAGCACTTAAATTTTTGGATCAAACATATGTTTTTCACCGAACTGCACGCTCATTTCGCCAAAAAAGTGTAACACATCTCCAAAATTCAAGTGTATACAAAATTTTGGAGTGTGTTTTCCATGGCGACAACAAGGGAATTTACCTAAGTCTTTAACCAATAGAACGATCACTATGAATGAACATTTAATCACAGTATCCAATGGATGCCACAAAATTGGGGTAAATGATAACAAAACCTTTATCTAATTATTTGTGAATTCCTTTCAAGATAGTGTCGTTGCTTAGTTTTTCAAACTTTCTCCCAAATCCTTCTGCGCTTGGGAGGATATTTTATACTAGTTCTAATCTACCTATGGGTAGCCTATAAACCCTATTGAGCTCTTATATGAATACAAAAATGTCTCCTTTTGAAAAGGACAAACCATTAAATAATTTAATTTGCATTTTACCATACTATATAAAGAGATACCTAAAATTATCTACCTCGAAAATCAAGCAGCCATGATGCCCTACCATAAGGCATTAGTGCCACCTTACTGTCGACGATTAGAAGACAAGAATACTACTAGTCCCGAGTTTTCACTCCAAATTTATTATAATATGAAGAATAAATTTGTAGAACCAATCTTCCTTTATAGGGTAAAACTAACCAATATAATATGACATCCATCCTTCAAGTCATGCAAGATATGAGAAATGTATTCATTTCATATGAAAAAAAGTTTAACATACACGGTCAACCAAAACCAACCCTTTTAACACATGTCCATGCTACTTAGAAATATTACTAACGAAAATCTCTATTCTTTTTTCCCATGTAATAGTTTATATGAAAAATACCAAGATGAGGAAACTTGTTAGGGCTCATAATGTTAAGACAAGAAGTTTTTATTGTTGAGACAAGAGGAAATGTTAGGGCTCACAATGTTAATAAATATTCCAAATAACCTGAAAATCAAGGAGCTACAAATCCCTTTTGTAAATAAAAACTCCACCTCTCAAAATGTACGTTCTTCTATCCCATTTTCATTTTCCACGCTACCTAAATTTGATATTCTGAGCACACGACCAACATCAAAGTTAATGCCTCCTTACTTTATATGGTGTTGTTGATGGGGAAAAATGTCCATGAACAGTGAGGGGTTGTTTCCTCTGTGAAGTCCAAATTATACCTCACACCATTTGGGATAGGATCCCCATCCGGTATGTTGGTTTGACTGACACCATGTATTTTTCCACTCTTTGTTATCAAACTACAAGGATTTTAGCATGAGTATATGAATGAAATCCCCAAAAATGGGAACGAAATCAACCTGTGATTAATAAACTACAAAATATATTTAAATAATGTAACAAGAAAACAATAAGAATAACCATGCTTCAATAAGGGTTACCAAGCTAGAATAATCTCAGACATACATGAATGGGAATGCGCCAAAATTTAATCACATATTAGTTCACAGTAAAAAACTAGCATTAGAATGGAATACAAGAGTATATATTTGAAATAAAACACAGGTGTAGTAGAATTGAATTTGTTAATTGAGATATATACCACATTAAATCACACATATACACGTAATGGAAATATCAAATATCCATTATAACCTCCATGGAAGTTCACGGTAATCAATGCTAAAGTGGAGAACTTCTTGTTACTATTTTTACAAATACAAGTACATGTCCTACAAACCATAAGTGTTTTTTTCACTTTGAAGATTAAAGAAGCCCGAGGCCACTACGAGAGGAGGCGATGTATAAATATCGTGAAGACCATTTGGAGAGACATAAGAGGCTACCTAGGGGTTTTTAAGTCTTTTGAATCCAATGGAGTAGGTTGAAGAGGCATTTGAGCTCTGCAAGTGCATGAAATTATAGAAGTAACCATTAATCCAAAGAGGGCCAAGCCATTGAAGCAGGTCCATGGAGATGTAGCCTGTTATCACTCAAAAAAATAAAGCATCATTTTGACAAGGTTACATAGTTTCATGGGTAAAAATAAGGTTTTAAGAGTCATTTTTGAGTTTTACCAATGGAAATTATATATTTTTTATAGTTTGAGTTTACCCTTAGGTGAAAATACACTTATTTTTAAACTCCTTCAAGTCAAGTCATTCATCATTTTCCAATTCTTTTCATTTTCCAAATTTTTTTGTAATGAAAGTGCCAAATTAACCAAGAATCCCTACTTTTTAGTGTATTCAGAGTAAAAAGGGCAGAAAGCACTACGAAACTACTGAAAGTTTCGTAGCGAAATATGAAGCAAAACTCTGTTTTCTGGTTTTGAACAGTCAACTTCAAAGCCGGTTTCTGAGCAACTGGAAACGCATTTGGGAAACTTGAAAGACATTTTTCTTCATAATGGACCTCAATAAAAAAAATTCTTTTAGTTTCTTCAAATTCATTAGGAGGTGGTAGATATTGATAAATTAAAATGCATTATGAAACTGTTGTTACGAAACTCTCCTGTACATGACTGTTTAGAAGTCAACTTCAAGTTAAGTTTTTGGCCAAATGAAATTTTTTTTTGGAATTATGAAAGAGGTTTGTCTTCATCACTTTCCCATATACCAAAACCTATCTCAATTTTCTCACAGGTGTTACCAGTTGGGAGATAAAAGGCTTTTATTGAAGCCCTATTTTGAGAAACAGAGTTTTCCTATTTTACACGTGTTTTGAAAATGTATTTTATGGACAGCAGGAGATGTGTTTCAAAACACCAAGATAGGTTTTTATTCACGAAATAATGACCCACAAAAATCTCCTTCAGTTTCTCAAAATACATCATTTATTAGGAGATATAGGCTCTGTTCCAAGACCTATGTTTCAGGAAAAAACAGAAAAGCGCTACGAACTGGTGTAGTTGCCTTTTTGTTTCATTTGATGAGTATGTAAGAAGTTAAAAGGTGAATCAAGAGCTATAATTTATATGATAAAGGTGTTTAAGGGTAAGTAAAACAATTTAGGACGAAGTAGTCAAAGTTTTGAAGAAAACAAGTTTGAATTGACAGCGCTACTAAAAGCGCTACAAAACTGTTATGTTTTCGTAACACAATATATTACAGCCTTTTGAATAAGTTTTTGTAGTGGTTTGGAAAGATGGAGACTACGGAAGTGTGATGAGACATGTTAAGCTAATATTAAAAAGCTAATTACGACGAAATGAAGATTAAATAATGGTCATAACGTTCAAAGAAGGAAAAGAATCTTATGCCTAAAAAACAGGGTATGGTTTCCTGCTTTTGTGGAGGTTAGAAAAGTGGTCTTGAAGAATTGAATATATTTATCCAAATTCGACCATGTGATGATACACTTTTCAATAATGTAATTTTATTTAGATAAGGTTGTTAGGATAAGGATTTTATAGATAGTAATAAGGAGTTTGAGTCCTAGTTGAAATAGGACTGTCAAGTAGGAAAGGTGTTTGTTTGTCAGAAATTTGATGTTTTATGGTTATGCAAGGTCTCATTAGGAAAAAATTAGATGTATATAGCCTAGAGGCAGATCATATGAGGATTTAACATGTCTATTAAAGGCCATTGGTTCGAATTAGAAAAGGGTTGGAGACTTTTTGGCAAAATTGCTACTTTATGTAATTGACTGCGATCAGTAATGCAGGGAGGTTTTCTTCTTGACAGACCTAATATTATCATGGGGTTTTAATGTTTTATTGATCTAGATATTGTGTTTAACTACTTTCAGTAGATCTCATTGGTATTACTCAGAATTCATAACCCTATGTTCTAACTTCCTTTAGTAATGAGATGACTATTTTTATTGTGTTCTATGAGTGAATTTCCTTTGTTAAAGACCTCTATCTGCCTCAGCTTCCATGTCAAGAAACCTTGCCACTGAACCTAATGATTTTTGAATCCATAAGCCCAATGGTAGCAAGCCTTCATCTTTTCAACCTGAAAACATACAAAACCAAGACACAAACGTAGAGTTAGCCATCTATCTATATCTTTATTCAATATCATTAACCCTTGAGAGAGCCTTCTCAGACTGAGGAGGCTAAGTATCAGTGACAAGATTGGTTTGAAATAGTTACATTGAAGTTGTCTGATCAGCAGCCAATTAGGTACGATTTTGGTGATAACATAGCCCATGAGGGGTGAACACCTTATCACCTACTGCGTAATGTGTTTACTGTGTATTATTTTTCTACGATTTACTTACTATATATGTGTTTTTAATAGCTAATTTACTTAATGAATTTCTCATAAAATACACACAAATCTTGACACATAGACCCTCTCATAAATTTCTAATTTGAGACAATCCTTAAGCACAATTATTTTATAAAGATGAAGAAGCTAGCAAATCAAAATAAATTTTTCCATATTCATATCAAAGTTGATCTCGATGCCATCCTTCGCTTTCCTACTTTTCCTTTGATTTCTTGATCCAAATCTCTAAGTATGCCACACTCTACAATAGTGCATAATAGTGCTTGAAGAATATACTATGTGCTTAAGAGTATGAGAGAGAGAGAGAGAGAGAGAGATAATAATGAGAAATCCAAAACTCAACTGACCAAGCCTCACCCACTAATCCTCAGAAGCATTTTATTAATGATACCTCTAATTTATTATTTTTTCATTATTTTCCTTCATTTCCATCCTCACATAAAACCTCTAACCTTTCACCTTTATTTTCTCCTAATTTCGATTATTTTCATAAATACAATGCTAATTAATGCCTTATGCATTTATAAAGCCTTTTCCTTTTTCTTTGCTAATTTACTTAGCCATAATAATCGAAATGAACACCTACCAGGATGTTTTTCCAACCATTAAACTTGGAATACATGCCCCATCAGCCATGGTCTTATATTTATTTTTATTAGGGTTGTTAAAGTCTACACCCAACATTCAATGTGGCCTACCTTCGACCCTACTTTCTACCATTGATGTACAAATCCGACATTATAGAACAACTCACACCAACAGAGTTAAACTAGACTCCATGGAACATGCCACAACTAATCGTATCATGGACACATAGATCAAGAACACCTGCTAGTAGAGGATCCATCTATATCGAGTTATCAAAGCAGTCCAACTCCTTCACCAGAGCAAGTGGTTAATTAGGGACCAAATTCAACAGAAATTTCCTCACCTCATGGAGGATCTGAATGAAAAGGGGGCCATTTCTTCCTATATGGGGATGAACGATCCATATGGATATTGGTGGCCACCTGCCTAGTCCCCCTAGATCTTGAGTCGGTTTCATCAGTTTCATTTTTTATAGCCGCATTTACTAATTTTAGTAGGTTTTTGGGTCCTAAAATTCGAGAGTAGTTTTGAGACCGTAAACTAGATCTTTTTGAGGTGCGTAGTAGGCCCATATCCATAGGTAGGGTCCTAAATAAAATCCTGTAGGACTTAGAGAGATATTTCCAAGGATATATCGTATGCGCCAAATGAAGATAATATAAACAAGATACGACCCCAAGAAGTTAGCTGCCCAACTAACCCCAAGAGGGCCAAAAGCATCTTGGTGCTCCATATCCTTTTGTTAGGGTTTTGGTTGCTTAGGGTTCTACAATGTTTTTAAACAATAAATAGTCCCTTGAGCCTCATTGTAACACAGTTTATATGCATGTAGCCACCACATATCTTATTAGAGATAAGCTACCATCACTCAGCCTAGTTTATTTCCGTTTTGTCTGTAAGCTTATTTGAGTTATTGGATGTTAATGAAATGAAGTATATTTTCTACTGCATCTATAGGTTTATGTTTATTTTTGTATTTTATTCCATTTCTACATAAATCTGGATCAACTTTTCAATCGATCCATAACTCTCAATTGATCCTTTAACTTGAATTAAAAATTCTCGATCAGTGGTTTGTTTAAATGCTCGATGAAGTTATTTTTAACCGCCTCAATATCTCGATCAAGTGGTTAAAAATTTCGTGATTGAGCTCTTAAACTTTTGGATCAAACATATTTTTTTCACCAAATTGCACCCTCATTTCACCAAAAAAGTGTAACGCATCTCCAAAATTCAAGTGTATACCAAATTTTGGAGTGTGTTTTCCGTGGCGACAACAAGGGAATTTTCCTAAGTTTTTAACCAACAGAACGATCACTATGAATGAACATTTAATCACAGTATCCAATGGATGCCAAAAAATTGGGGTAAATAGCAAAACATTTATCTAATTTTTTGTGAATTCCTTTCAAGGTAGAGTCGCTGCTTATTTTTTCAAACTTTCTCCCAAGTCCTTCTGTGCTTGGGAGGATATTTTATACTAGTTCAAATCTACTTATGGGTAGCCTATAAACCCTATTGAGCTCTTTTATGAATACAAAAATGTCTCCTTTTGAAAAGGATAAACCATTAAATAATTTAATCTTCATTTTACCATACTATATAAAGAGATACCGAAAATTATCTACCTCGAAAATCAATCAGTCATGATGCCCTACTATAAGGCATTAGTGCCACCTTATTGTCAACGATTAGAAGACAAGAATACTAATAGTCCTGAGTTTTCACTCCAAATCTATTATAATATGAAGAATAACTTTGTAGAACCAATGTTCCTTTATAGGGTCAAACTAACCAATATAATATGACATCCATCCTTCAAGTCCTGCAAGATATGAGAAATGTATTCATTTCATATGAAAAAAATTGAACATACAAGGTCAACCAAAACCAACCCTTTTAACACATGTCCATGCTACTTAGAAATATTATTAACCAAAATATTTATTCTTTTTTCCCATGGAATAGTTTATATGAAAAATACTAGGATGAGGAAACTTGTAAAGTTCATATTAGCATGCGAGAATGAAGCTTTGGTAAGAAACATGATCCTACTATGGGGACTCTAGACTAGATTGATAGTAAAGAAGTTTTTATTGTTGACACAAGAGGAAATGTTAGGGCTCACAATGTTAATAAATCTTCCAAATAACCTGAAAATCAAGGAGCTACAAATCCCTTTTGTAAATAAAAAATCCACCTCTCAAAATGTACGTTCTTCTATCCCATTTTCATTTTCCACACTACCTAAATTTGATATTCTAAGCACATGAGCAACATCAAAGTTAATGCCTCCTTACTTTATATGGTGCTGTTGATGGGGGAAAATGTCCATGAATAGTGAGGGGTTGTTTCCTCTGTGAAGTCCAAATTATACTTCACACCATTTGGGATAGGACCCCCATCCGATATGTTGGTTTGACTGACACCATGTATGTTTCCACTCTTTGTTATCAAACTACAAGGATATTAGCATGAGTATATGAATGAAATCCCCAAAAATTGGAACGAAATAAACCTGTGATTAATAAACTACAAAATAGATTTAAATAATGTAACAACAAAACAATAAGAATAACCATGCTTCAATAAGGGTTACCAAGCTAGAATAATCTCAGACATACATGAATGGGAATGTGCCAAAATTTAATCACATATTAGTTCACAGTAAAATACTAGCATTAGAATGGAATACAAGAGTATATATTTGAAAGAAAACACAGGTGTAGTAGAATTGAATTTTTTAATTGAGATATATACCACATTAAATCACACATATACATGTAATGGAAATATGAAATATCCATTATAACCTCCACGGAAGTTCATGGTAATCAATGCTAAAAGTGGAGAACTTATTGTTACTAATTTTACAAATACAAGTACATGTCCTACAAACCATAAAATCCCAACAGTGGAGGTTAGGTTTCTCATACCATCTGCAATGAAAAACCCTAGCATCACTGTTATGAAATTAGCTCACGAAATATAAGAAAAGAGAGATCAATGACTTAGAAAGCAGCCACTTCAATGGGGAAACCTCCTTTACATTATGTAAATGAACAATTATTAGATGATTCAAAAAAAAAAACCTCCTTTCTCTATATATGAGTCCATGGGGTCACAATATAATCATAGCTGACCTAAAAATAATAATGTAAGGGCATAAAAATAACAATAGTTGGCTATTATGGGGCACAATAATAATTATATGAGTACTACATGGGTACAACAATAAAAATAATGGGTCTACACTAACAACAATAATGGATTGCACTAGTAATATAGGATCCTAACATGTGACTCTCCTTCAAAAAAGTGTTGTCCTAAACGCTTGAGTAGTTTTGGATTCTTCTATATAAAATTCTCATCCTCCTATGTGGAATCTTCAGTGGGTAGGTTCCTCCACTTGATGAGATACTTGAAATTGATCGATTTCGCAGTTGTCGAGTTCTTGTTTCCGTGACTGCTTCAGGTTCCAATCTTATTTTTCCTTCCTCATAAACTTTTGGCAATATTGTTTGAACTAGAATTTTTTCACCTATAACCTTCTTTAAGCATGAAAAATGGAAAAATGGGTGCACTCGGGAAGATGCAGGAAGGTCCAATTTTTATGCTATAGTACCGATATTTTGCAACACCTTGTAATGAACATATTACTTTGGCAAAAATTTATTATCCTTCTTAGCTTGCCTGAGGGAAATTTTTTTGTATGGTTGTAGCCATAAAAATACTTAGTCACTTTCATCAAAAATTCTCTCCCTACGATGTTGATCTGCCGGTTGTTTCATTTAATTTTGTGCCAAATTTTGGTTATCCTTTTAGAGTTGGAAAACTTGTTGTTGATGCTTGACGTGATGTTCCACTGCTTGAACCTTAGAATTCTCTCTTAAATATAATGTGAGGGATGATGGATTATATGCATAAAGTGCCATAAATGGGGTGATTTTTGCTATAGTTTGGAAGGAAGTCTTATGCCACCATTCAACTATAGGTAACCAGCTGAACCATTGTGTTTGTTTATTAAATATAGGGAAATGAAAATATCATTCCAAACATTTCTTCACTATCTCATTTTTCCCAACAGATTGAGGATGATAAGATGATATATGAGCTAGTTGAGTACCCAAACAATAAAATAATTTTGTCCAAAAGTTTACAGTGAAAATGGGATCTTTATCACTTAAAATAAACTTTGGGTTTCCATGTAGCTTTGGAATTTTTTCCATAAATGCAGTAGCAGTTGTACTCACTTTAAATGGAAGAGATAATTCACAAAAGTGTGCATACATTGTAAGACTATTAACTACCACCATGATCACACTTTTTCCTTTGGACATAGGTAAACATGTGATAAACTCCATTGAGTCCTCCTCCCAATGTTGACTTGGAATGGATAAATGCTGTAGTAGAGCCAGGGTCTTCATTGTCTCAACTTTATTTGTCTTGCAAACCAAACATTCTGGCACATAAATTTGAATATCATATTTAAGGTCATCCTAAAAAAATTATTTCTTCACAATGTGGTAAGTTTTTAAAAATCCCGAGTGTCCTCCAAATGGAGAGGTTTTCAATTCCAAAATAATTTTTTGTTTTACTTCGAAATTATTATAAATATATAAGCGATATTTGTACCATAAGGAATCAATTTTCAAACCAAATGTATCAGATGTATTGGGATCTTTCTACAACTTTTGAATGATTGTACATACTTCTTCGTCATTCTTCCATTGCTTCCTTGGTTTGGTTATCCAATCTAGTTGGATAATAGAAATGGCATAAAGAAATGCTTGCACATCCTCATCCTTTCTTCGGAGTGCATCTGCAACAACATTTAGCTTCCTTTTTTGGTACATGATTTCAAAGTCATAACCCAACATATTTGTGACCCATTTTTCTTCTCTTATGAAGATATCCTTTGTTCCAAAAAGTATTTAAGACTATCATGATAATTTATTTCCTTTAAGTGTCTTCCCATTAGGTAAGGTATCCATTTCTTTAGTGCATGTAGTATTTCCAACATTTCCTTCTCATAAATGGATTTATTTAAATAATTTCCTTTGGTTGGAAGACTTTCAAAAGAAATGGGTCTTCCTTATGGAATTAAAACAACACCAATTCCATTTCCTAAGGCATGAAATTCCACAATAATGTTTTTGTAAAGTATGGTATAGCTAAGACTAGTGCTTGGCACATTTCAAAGGTATTAGTAGCTTCATGAGTCCATGAAAATACATATTTTTTCAATAATGTTGTTATAATTATTGATATTCTCCCATAATTCTTAACAAAATTTTGATAATAACATTTTAACCTGAGAAATATTGGCAACTTATTTATGGTTGTG
The DNA here is from genome assembly GCA_034641835.2 of Pinus albicaulis. Classification (NCBI taxonomy): domain Eukaryota; kingdom Viridiplantae; phylum Streptophyta; class Pinopsida; order Pinales; family Pinaceae; genus Pinus; species Pinus albicaulis. The sequence goes on from CM076582.1 coordinate 423,552,561, forward strand.
GGGAGTTTCCATTCCTTAATGGCGTTAATTTTGTTAGGTTCTACCTTAACACCCTCCCAAGATAGAATATGACCTAGATATTCCACCTCTTTTACTCCAAAGAAACATTTGGATATTTTTGCATATAATTGTTTCTCTTCCAATAGTTTGAGCCCCATATCAACATGTTGAACATGATCCTTCCAAGACCTGTTGTAGATTAGTGTATCATCAAAAAATACTAACACAAATTTTCTAAGGAAGGGCTTGAAAATGGAGTTCTTCAGCCATTGAAAAGTAGAAGGTGCAATAGTGAGGCCAAAAGGCATGACCAAAAATTCATAATGACACTCATGAGTTTGAAATGTTGTTTTCAGAATGTCTTCAGTCTTCATTCTAGTTTGATGCTATCGTGAATAGAGATCCAACTTGGTGAAATAAATTGCTACATGTAATTCATCCAATAATTCATCAATCACAGGAATGGGAAATTTATGGGAAATTTATTTTTAATAGTGAGCTTATTGAGCTCCCTATAATCCAGACACATGTGCAATGTTCCATCCTTCTCGTGCACCAATACTGATGGAGTGGAGAAATAAATTTGGCTAGGTTAAATTATACTAGACCCTAGCATTTATGCAATCATACGTTCAATTTTTATCTTTTGGAGATAAGGATATCTGTAAGGCCCAATGTTTAGAGGAAAAATTCCTAGAATAAAATGAATAGCACTATCATGATCACAAATAGCTGGATTCCTTTGAGAGTTTCAAACACCTTGGAATGGTTTTCCAAGGCTTTTTCGAGATCTCAGGAAATACATGATTTTGCTATTGGAACTTCTAGTGAGAATAATTTTGAATTTACACCTCGTTGTTCTTCCTTTAGAATATTTGTCTGAAATTAGAGGTTATTTCTTTCTCGACTTCCGTACGATATCTCGTAATTCAACCTCCTTTCCTTCCAAAATAAATTTCAAGAAGATTTCTTGAAAATTAAAATATATTGTCCCCAAATATTGTAACCATTGTACTCCTTGTACAACATCAGCACCACCAATTGGAATGGAAATCATTGGACTATTTGATACATATTCCCCCATGGTTATCCTGATATTATCTCACTTTTCAGAGCATTTTATATTTCCTCCATTTCACATCATCACTTGACACTCTGACAATGGGTATAGGAATCAATTCAATTCCCTCGCTACCTTACAATGAATAAAATTATGTGTATGAACTGAATAAATAAGAACTATTGAATTTTTCTTGTTGATATATCCTTCTATGTTGAGAGTTTTAGGATTGGTAATTCCTGGAAATGCATTAAATTATATGGTTGGATTCATTTATGCTTTCTCTAGGGTTGGTTCGTGGCATCTATCCTTTTATTTTTAAGTTTATTTTTCCTTTTCTTTCTCCTCTTCACAATCTATGTAAAATATTTTCTTCTCAAAACATTTATGAACTTTAGTGTATTTTCTATCACAACTATAGAAAAGCCCTTTTCCTCTTTTTTCTTCCAATTTTTGTGGTGTCAACCTTGTAGATTGTGGAAGTCTAGGAGTAGCAACACTTCAATATTTATAGTTGTGAGTGGTAGGTTTCCTTATCGCCATAATTTTTCTTTAAATTTTTCTTGCCAACCTAAATTTCTTCTCCAATTTATTAGGTTCCCAAAGGCAAACATTGTGCTGGATGTTATCCTTTAGAGTACCAATGAAGACATCAACCCTATGATCCGCTGGAATATTATTTACCCTTATATTCAATTTTTGGAAATCCTCAATGTGCGCCATCATTGAACCCTTTCGTTTGAGATTTATCAATTGGATAAAGAAGGTGTTTTTCTTTGTATCCTCATAATGTGCTATCATTTCCTCTGTAAAATTGACTAAGTGATTAGTATTTTATGGGAAAAAAGCCATCGATACCATAAAAACCGATTTTGTTCTAAATATAAAGTTGCAATGCACATCTTTTGTGTGTTTTGCGTATTATGGAGCTCAGATTATTGCTCCGTTTGTAGTAACCAAGTTATCAAATCCTTTCCATTAAAATTTCTCATATCTATATTTGGAATATGGTGGGTCTTAGATTCAACATTAGAGTCTATGAAATCATGATTAACATTTATTTTTTTATCATCATGAGTTTCCTCTACTACCTTTTCACCATTAGGAAGCTTTTCTTGTAGCAATTTTGCCGAACCTTCCTTCAAACCTTCCATGTATTTCTTAAAACCTTCCATATTTCCATCTATACCATCAATCTTAGCTTCCATGTTATTTATATTAGCTTCCATGCCATCCATCTTAGCTTCCATGCCATTCTTCAAACCATCCATCTTAGCTTCGATGCCTTCTTTCAAACCATCCATCTTAGCTTCCATTCCTTTATTCAAACCATCCATCTTAGCTTCCATTTCATTTTTTTTTAACTCTTTGCGAGAGTGAAATTTTTTTGCACTTGGCATTGTAATTTTGATATATCATGTTGCACTTCTTCCTCTTCATGAGTCATAGTAGAGCCTTCTAAGGGATTAATGGGTGTCGAATTAATTTTAGGGCACATTTTAGAACCCAATACTGATATCTATGCTTCAATATGCCCTTGGAATCACTTCAAACTTATTTTTCAAGCACGACTTATGAAATTTGAAACTGATGTATCTATATAATTTCAAATCCCCAAGGTTTTATCTTCGGTCCCTTAGTAGCGCTTTGAATATTATTTCCAATGCCATATGTCTAACCTGATTTGGATTCTTCAAGACAAAGTTATGCACAATCTCCCATAATGACCTAATTATGGATTGATTCAGTAAAGAGAACTTGTACAATGTGCCACATGTCATTATTTCCTCCTTCACCTCTAAAATCAATACAAAAGAAACAACAGTCAATTTAATTTTGGCCAGTTTTTACAAAATTCTAATCCGATGTTCAGAGAGAGACTTATGATGATTCTACAAGGGTGACCTATTTGAGATGAAATTCTAGAGCCTGCACAATCCCTAAATTCCATAGATCATATATCTGAAAATATTGGGAGCCAAGATCTGAAAATTTTCCACGAAACCCTTGTAATATCCCTGGCGTAAGCCACCGTAAAAAATATTGTAGAATGAGGTTTACATAATTAAATACTGTTTATTATTACATTGATATTGCATGAATAATATTCTTGTAATTCTTAATTAGAATATTATTGGAATAATTATTTCTTAATTATTTTATTTAGAAGAATTTATATTCTTCTATAGAAATAATTTATATTTGAAAGTTGGTATCTTTTATGAGTTTTAGAAATAATGACTAATAGTATTGGAAAAACTATGGATAAGTGATATTCTGCTCATAAGGAAAAAACAAATATACCTTTAAAAGAAAAGAATCAGAGATTTATGGAATGCTTTTGCGATTTAGGAAAAATCAGATTTATGGGTGCTTTATGGAATGCTATTATGATTTAGAAAAGATATTCCATTTTCTTAATTCTATTTACTCTAAGACTGTGAGAAAAATATAAAGGGAATGAGAGAATGCATGGAGAATGGAGCCAAGGAAGAGGAAGAAGGGATTACAAGCATGCATCAAAAGATAAGTAACTATGTTCTTTGAAAATTATTTTTTTTACATATGGGGCATGGTGACTTAATAATTGAATTTATTTGCATGGAAACATTCATATGATAAATGATCAAGATTATTTCTTGAGAAAACCTCTATAAAATTTTATGGATAGAGGAATAAGTGTTTTCTTCACTGAATTATTAGAATATTTCATGTGATTTGAATTCTTAAAAGTTTTCATGGCTAAATAATTCTATGAATTAGATGAGTTATTGGAAAATGGGGTCCAAATGTGTCTTTATATCTCCCAAACGAGGATAGATATCTATGAAGTGAAGGATTTCTCTTTAAACGAGGATGTTATAACCAAAATCCTCTTTAAAATTTTTAAAATTTGTTTCCCATGTCTCAAAAACTGTGTCCTAAATTGATGTAAAAAACAAGGAATTATTTAAAATTTAAATTTGGAAAAATGAACTCCAAATATTCGTTCAAATATTCCAAACCATAAGACCTATGTAAACAATGAGAGAGGTTATTTCTAATGAACCTGTTAAAAACAAAAAACTCTTTGGGTTTTCCAAAATATGTTTCCATTTGTTCAGAAACTGTGTCCAAATTTGATGACAAAAAAAATAAATTATTTAATATTTAAATTTGGAAATATGGGTTGCAAAGATTCATTCGAATCTTCCAAACCATGATACCTATGAAAAAAATGAGAGAGAGGTTATTTTTAATAAGTTTGTTCCAAAGAAAAACCTCTTTTTCTTTTCTGAAATCCGTTTCCATATATTTGTAATACATGTCCAAAGTGGATGGCTAAAATAGAAAAATAACAGTAAAACATAGTTCTTACATTTCAATTTTTAATGGGATAACAATGATTGTTTATATCCATATAGAAATAATAATTATGTTGATGATTATTGAAAATGAATTAATTTATATAATTACCAAGTATATTGTCATGGTGCACATGCATTAAAAGTTTTAAAGGCACATATTCGACTCTTGAAGAGACTATGAGCTTAGGTGCACATGAATAATATCTAGTATATTTGATCTAATAGAAATTATTATGTGATTTTACATGCATGAGGAGCTTGAGTTATGTAAAAATATATAAATAACTTTTGTGAGAAGTAGTTCACATAAAACCTTTGCATAAAATACAATTGGTTATGTTATTTGAGAATCATTTGTTATTCATGTTATTTCTTGAGGAAATATTACAAATCGCTCTAATGTGTGAAATGATAAGAAAATATTTTTTGTTTCATGCATAATAGCTAGTGATTTAGCTATATTTTGGAAAAAGAATAATTATGGTGTAAATATCCTTAGAATATATATATATATATATATATATATATATATATATATATATATCTATCTATATATATATATATATATATATATATATATATATGCAAGGAAGAAATTATTGTGTTAGAACTATTTAAAAATAATTAAAGAGAAAATTATGTCTGTGTACGCATTATTGGAATAGATTATTGTAGAGGAAAATTAATAATCACATGCTTTATTATGTAAGATTATTTCGAGAAACATATATGTTTGCATGCATGGAAAAAGTATAGTTTTGGGTATTAGATTTCTAGAGAAAAGGAAGATGCAATCACATAATATTGATTGTGTTAGCCTTCTTTTGGGAAAAATAATATGTATTTTGCAAACCTAAAGGGATTTTCTATGGTATTAGCTTTATTTTGGGAGAATAGTTACTGGGTTATATCTTTTGGATGAGAGGGAAATGTCCCTTTTCATGCATGAAAGAATAAGTGGTATGTGCTTGACCCCTTGGAAAAGAAATGTGTTTATTTTTCCATGACATATTTATTTAGTTTCTTTTGGAAAGAAATATATGCTTTACATGCAAGAAGAACAAGCTATGTTATTACATGCAAAAAATTATAACTAGTATGTTGACTTTGTTTGAAATAGAGTTGTCATTGTTATACATAATAGCCATTGTGAATAGATCTTGTGTGGAAAATATGTTTTTGGAAAAGAACATTCATTCACATGCATAAGTATAGAATACATTGTGTTAATCCCTTTGGAATATAAAACATAAGAGTAGGCAAAATGTAGGTTGCTTGTTGGGATAGTTATGTTCAAAGGTTGTTATGAAATTGCATGCACAATATTATTATATAGTATGTTACATTTCCTTCGGAAATAATATGAAAGTGCATGCAAGATTTTGTTAGCTTGACAATAATTTTTTTTTTACTGATGCATGTCAAATGATGTTAATGAAGACATTTCATGTGAATTTTTTTATGTTTTATACATGCATACAAATAGTTTTGGAAGTTTCACAAATATAGATTGATTATTGGTTCATTAATATTTTACCTAATCGTGATATTAAGTGTGTTGACGATAGCAATGGCATGAAAGGAGGCTGACTTGATAAAATGATTGTTCAAGTTTAAAATTGTGGAAGATAATAGTTGATAGTCCATGCAGGGTTAAGATTACCAACTGTAGGATCATCCACTGAAGAAAACTACCTGAACCCAAAGGCAAAGATTGAGGATCTGTGGGTAAATGGTATCATGATGATTGTAATAGATTTTAACTAGTTATGTTTCCTTCAATATTATTTTTATATGTAATATTTTATGTCAATGGTCAAGGGATGGACTCCCTTATAACCATTGAGTGAGGAGTGACAATCCTCACAAGTATTCAATAATAAAATTAAACATTTGCTAGTTTTTACCCTACGGGGTTTCGAGGGTATATCAATGTATATTGATGTGATTGTTCATTGTGTAATTTTCATGATTTGATTTTTATATTATAAATTATATTATTTACTACTTTAGTTAAAATGATCATGGGATTGATGCATAGTTATAGCAGGAAATTTAAATGACTATGCTACAACAAGGAGAGTTGATGGTTGTGTCACTCACTATGCCTTTTACTAAATATTTCTCTAGGGTATGATGATGGTTATTCTAATGGTTGATGATGGAATATAGAAATAAATTTAGAAAATTACACATTGGTAAATGTTGAAAAAAAATTCCTAACTCCATGTAGTTTCCTGTGAGGTTACTGGGGTATGTTACAAATGGTATCAGAACAAAAGGTTGCAACATTGACACCTTTTGGGAATCATTATGTAACAATGGATTATAGATATGATTCTAGTTGGCATCGTCTAAGTTATGATTTTAATTAAACTTGTAGTAGACTAAAATTAACATGAGATGCATGATGCATGATTAATGACCGCATGAAAGAGTACAAAGTTATAATGTTTCTTTAAAATTTGTGCTCATGAAACTTGTATATGGATGTGGATGAAAGAAAATGAAACCTCTATGGAACCTATGAACAATTCTCAGCACTCACTTGTTATGGTGCAAATTAATTACAAACCTTTGCACGCATAATATTAGAAAAATGATAATGGTGCGTAAGAAAAAAAAGGGGGAAAAACATGGCTAAAGTTATGATTCACTGCTTATAAATAATGAATGCATGTATGTTTGGTGTGATAACTAAATAATTTAGAATTTGGTGTTGACTCTGAAGAGTACAATGTAATGTTGTAAAAAAAAAACAAAAAAATGAACGAACCTCTTTATTTGTTAAAAATAAGCAATGAGTGAAGTGTAAGTCACATAGTAAACAACTCATATTAGCATAATGCCAGGTTTTCTTTCTTCATGTAGAGTTGTAGAGGGAAATTTGCATTCCATGTGTTCGAAAAAATGTGGTAAATGAGATCCAAAGTTTTGTTGTTTTAAATAATTTCATTCGTGGGAGTTTTGGATGTGATTCATTTAACATAAAGGGGTATTAATACCTTGAGATCATGTAACCCCAATTTCAATCCAAGATAAAGTTATGTTTAAACCTAGATCAATAATTTGGTCTACTTTTCTGATTATACGCTCTAGTAGGGATTGCTGGTTGCGTTGTTTGGAAGAAATTTTACCATTAATGATATTAATATGATTGCATGATTGCAAATTGTTGTCGAAATTCATCAATGGATTTATATTCCGTGCTTGCAAACTATTGGTTAGAATTCCTAATGGGTTTTAGATTGCATGCTTGCAAACTATTTTATAAAATTCTATAGTGATTGTAGATTGCATGATTGAAAATTATTTTCCCAAGATTCCCCAATGGTTTTCACTTACATGGTTGCAACCTAATGGTACGGAAATAAAAAAAACACATTTTTTTACCTAGTGTTCAATGGGACTGTTATTTCTTTATAATATTGATGGTTAGTAAGGTGAGACCTTAAATAAAGTTTAATTATATGGTATTCAATATATGTTAATGCATTTTTTCTAAGTTTCATGATTGTTATTATCTGGAAAATTGGAATGTATACCATCTATATTACATGTGATGAAGTTTTGTTAATGTACTTTGAAAAATTGTGGGACCCATGTTGAGGATCAAGTATAGATGCATGGTGTAGATAAATGTTCCTTTTCCATAATGATAATATACAAATGGAAAATTATGTAAATTACAATGGATTCTTACACATTGAATATTTTTATACGTTCAATTTTTATGGGATTTAATGGCTATGGAAGCCATGATGGGGCTGATGTGATGATGTAATATTTTATTATTGATTTAATGAATAAATTGGTTGGGGTATTAAGAAAATAAATCTAGAGTTTGGAAGAATTCTTGCTAGCTTATTAAAAGCTATTGGTGGTTAATTACAACATGGACCTTCCCTAAAAGTCTCATAAAAATCCCTAGGTGAAAATAATAAAGAGGAAAATATTAACAAAATGGGAGAGAAAGACTATGTTAATGAATTAGTTGGAGATAAGTATTAAGTGGGGTAAAATAAAGCACAACGAGAGTAAAATGCACGCTTTAAAGAAAAAAGAGAGTATCTTTTTCGAAAAAAAAAAACAAAAAGACCTAGGAAAAAAGGTTGGCAGAACTTAAAGCAGGACGCTGCTAAAAATATGTTGGGATGAAAGCACCAAGGAATTAATGAGGTTGTTGATTCTAGTGGCAAGAAGATCTTAGCTCGGTGGGTAACTATTGGAGATAGTTCATGGTCAGGTGGAATATGCTTGGTTCCTCAATGGTCCCATAAATTAAGTACGGTTATATGAAATAATGTCTCTGTTCAAAATTATCTAAAGATTTTGGATGTTATTGCAATGCTTACAAGATAACAACATTACTATAATAATGTTATTGCAGTGCTTACAAGATGGAACCTTCATTAAAATGTTATTGAATTTTTTTATTTATTTTTCCTCATAACCAATGGGATAGAATTGATCCCTATGGTAATCATGAAAATATATTATTTTGTTATTGAAAATAATGTTATTGGGGTGTTTACAAGATGGTATCTTTATTAAAATGTCATTAATGTTTTTTTTCTTTTTAGCCATTCATGAAAAATATTACATTTGATAATTTGCGAGTCAAGGAGTTATATAACTTTATTACATTAAAAACCATGATTTCTTGATTCTAATTGAGTAAAGTATATTATAATACACTGCTATAACAACGATCTCTTTCTTATATCATAATTGCTAAGAATCATTTATCCCCTACATTATGAGCTATCATTTAATCAATTTATCCATCGATATGTTGTGCATTCATTTGCAAGTAAAGACATGGAGAGAGTCATACCTCATCACTATCACAATACATGCTTATAACTAGCGTAATACCAACACATGTACCATGGATACATCAGCAATAGAATCCATATATAGACTAGTGCATATACACATCAAATACCAAGGCAATGAACCTTTCATTAATGACTGTAAAAACCAACCGGGAATGGGACTTCCACGTCTCACTCGAGCACAGAAAAGGCTAAGCCAAATCTCACTTCAACCAGTCACCCACGTTCCATATTCCAAGCTTGAATGTGGGACTTTATCAAACGCATCAATCAACAATCAATGAGGGCTCCAGAGAACACACCGTCTCAACCCCAAGTAGTGATTCCACCTCACGGTCAAACATCACTAATCATTACAGATTGGTCTCTATCCAAGGTGCTCCAAGACTCCAAAATGTTTGTTCCAAACATGGTTTTCATGACTATTAACTCAACCCCAACTCTTACAGGGCTTCCCAAGTGTTTTTCCAATGAGGGCTTCGAGGACTAGTAACTCAACTCACCTAGGACTTCCAGAGCATTTCTCCAAGGAAAGCTTCCAGGACTAGTAGCTCAACCAAAAATTCTTTGTCAGACTTGGAGAGTGTTTGCCCAACCAAGGCTTCCAAGAACTAATAACTCAACCAAACAGCTAAAAGACTCATGAGAACCAACGAGAAAACAGTCATTGGAAATAAGCCCATAATACCATGGTTGGCTAGGAAATGGAAATGATAGGAAATCCACATGCATACACCATGCATGCCAAAAAAAGTGAGGAAATCATACATGCAACTCGATACATGCACTTAGAACCTATTCTAGACACTTGATTGGAATCTAGATTAGGGGAAAAAATTTGCTAAAAAATCAAAAATTTTAGAATTTCTCCAGAACAGAACGACTGAATAGATTTGGTCACGAGAAAACTGACGTACTTTGTTATGCTCAAATCAGAGTGTGTATGTGAAAGTTAGAGCATGTTTTCTGCTTGACCAAATTGGTGAATTTTCAAAAAAAGGGTCAAACAGGGTCAAAGGGGTCAAATTTATGGGCTTTGACTAGCCAATAGCATGTCAACAAGTGTCAATTTGTGAGTGGTCCAAATTTCTAGGCACATGGCAGTTTCTGGGTGTTTTTTGAAGAACCAATGGGATGAGGACACATGAATATCCTGGAGGGAACCACGTGGCCGTCCGAAAGGCCAAATTTTCGCTAAGTGTGGTCGAAATTCAATCTATGTGTTGGGGAAAAATTGTTATGTGGTGGACAGGCAGAGGTCAGGCTCGACCCAGCGACCTGCCCTGCACCATGCACCAACGTTACCAATATACCGGAACCATGTTTCTTAACATACCTTGGGAGCGGAATATATTTGAAGTTTAAAATGGTTTTGGACGAGGGTTAAAAGGCCCATCCATGAAGGGTTAGACCACTGTAGCAGAGGACCGTGGTGCATGACCAAGCGGAGTGCTCTAACAAATGCGTGGGGTTATACCACTAAATATGGGTTAATTAACCCTAATGAACATTTAAAATCCATTAATCAGATTTTAATTTGGATTTGTTTAAAACATGCTTAGAGTGCTACACCCCAGTTAAATGCACACTTAAATTTAATTAATCTCTAGTTTAATTTAAGTGCAGATTGGAACTAATTGGTGCAGTCTGCCATTTTCGATGGAACTCCCAAATTCGACAGAGTTAATTGGAGTTTCTCCAAATTTGGAGGTGTTTTTCTAGGAAATACTGAAGAAGGCATATCTTTGGCATATTTCGACCAAATTAGGCTAAAAAATAGTAAATCCTAGACGATTTGGATGATATGAGCATGATGGTGCAGGTTGCAGAGGTAGACAAGCACATTTGTATGTGTTTTTTTTCCCACTTTGAAGATTAAAGAAGCCGAGGGCCACCAGAAGAGGAGGCCATGTCTAGATCACCTGAAGATTATTTGCAGAGCCAAAAGAGGCTACATATGGGTTTTTGAGTCTTATGAATCCAATGGAGCACGTTTCAAAGCCATTGGAGCAATGTAGATGCATGTAATCATTGAATTTACAATTAATCCAAAGAGGGACAACCCATTGAAGCAGGTCCATGGAGATGTAGCCCAGGAGGGGCGAACCCCATTATTAGCTACTATGTAATGTGTTTGGTGTTTATTATTTCTCTATAATTTACTTTTTGCACATGTGTTTTTAACAACTAATTTACTTAATTTCTCATAAAAGACAGACAAAAATTGACACATAAACCCTCTCATAACTTTCTAATTTGAGACAATCCTTAAACACAATTATTTTATACTGATGAGGAAGCTAGCAGAGAAAAAATAGTTTCTCCATATTCAGATCAAGTTGGTATCAGAGGAGAGTTTATCTCATTTTAGCACAAATTTATCTCAAGCTTTTCCAAGGTTACTTAGAGAATTGGCTATTGGTTTTGTATTTGTAGAAGGAGAATTTAATTGTTTGCAAGTTCATGTGTATCTATTATCTTCAAGAGAAGTTCAAGATTGAGGACTCAACTCTCAAATCACAAAAAATAAGGTTTTTGTGCATTACAAGTGTGATGCAAGTGTCATCAAGCACTGTTTCTAATCCATATTACTTATCAAGACTCTTTGATAAAGAGATGTTGTATAAGCTCTACATCATGAGAGATATGGTGCAAGAGTTGGTTGGGTATACGAAGGAGAACACTATACTTCAGGATAATTTGAGTGTCATGAAGGAGGAGGAGCAAGAGCTTCTTAATAAGTTGCATGAGATGGAGACTCAACTCCATATTCCAAATGAAACCTTAGTCAAGTATGTGCATCAAAAATAGGTATGCAATTCAAGTGTATCTTCAATTTCCTCTCAAAATGAATGTGTAGGATCTTTTTAAATACACACTAGAGGAATAGACTCTAAATTATTGATGATTATGGGCTATGAAGGTAAGGGATTACACAAACATGTACAAGGAATAATTGGGCCAATTGTTGTTTTGGAATGGCCTAGGTATCTGGGACTTTGCTATGGACAACATGATGGAGAATGATCCAAAGATAAGGATGCACATGTAGGTGTTCCAAGAAGAAATTTCATGACATGTTCATTACCTCAAGCTTGTGAAGTTTGTGTTCATGAGGAATGCAAAAGCTTCACACCCACTTTGCAAGAAGATGCTCATAAGAATTCAACTTATGGAAATGGAAAACAAGAGGATGTTGAAAGAACTAAACGCATTGAATCCATTGTTGGTATTTCAAAGAGAGGCACTACCTCATCAAATTAACCTCCTCAAGAAGGCGATAAAGGTGACTATTCAAGGTATAAATCAACCTTTAATAAAGTTTCTTTTGATTATGATAAACATGGAAAATCCTCACATAATATTTGGAAAAATTTTACATGTTTCTTTTGTGGTTTGAATAACCATACTATTTCTAGGTGTTGGAAGAAGTTCTCCATGCACAAGAAACATTTGAAACAAAGGAGGAGTAAATCCAAAGGTCCGTTGGACAATGAAAACTGTGTTGAAAATAAGGTGCAATTCTTTTGCACTCATTTTGATAAGTAAGGTCATCTTGTTGACAAGTATTGGACTTTGTATCCAACAAGTCATCCACAACATGAGAAAAATGGAAAAGAAGAGTCCATAATTGATTTTAGTGAGGATAATTCACATGATGAAGTGCAATTAAAAGAAGCACCATTGAAGTGGTTTGGAAGGACATGATTATATTTTTAAACCAATTAAGGAATTTCATTTATTTTGATGTTTGATGAAAATCTTTCCTTGTTGATGCATTTTTTGTCAATTGAATTCATTTCTTTTATTTCAAAAGTATGTTGCATATTCCATGAAGCAAGATATTGGAAAACTACAGTTATGTTGACTCACTTAGATGTAGTAAAGATGGAAATTTGTACATGCTTTTGTTTAACTTGAGAGTCAGTTGTTTGAAGAGGCATGTTTTGTCAACTTGTATTTGGTCGATGATTTTGTACACCAAGATGTAATAATGCATGGAAATGTTCATATGATGTGACATTTTTTGCTTTTAAGGAGCAAAAGGAAGAGGTCATCAAGTTATGTTTCTTGCATGATGTGCTTTTCAAGATTGATGGTTTTTCTTGTGACAAGATGTCGCGGGATTTTAGAAGGACCTTTCTTGAGAAAGAGACTCACGATTAGCCTTCATTATCATATCATGGAATGAGAAGCATGTCAATACTAGAGGATGATGGAATCAAAAAGAGGAAATTGGACAAGATGCCAAAATTTTTGCAGCCAAAACAATAGCCATTGTAGATGATTTGATGCGTTGAAGCCAAGAAGCAAAAGAGATGGTGAATTCATTCTTCCAGATGTGGAATTTGGAACCAGGGAGGTAAAAAGAATGGCCATTTATTTTCTTGTGATTACCAATGTTGGAAGTCATTTTTTTAGTTCACTTTAATGGGATTAACCTGGAAAAGTGGTTTCCAAGGAGAAGCTTGCATCAAATGCATGTGTGTGGAAAGGAGGAACATGATTCTAAGTGGGAAGGCCATAAATAAGTTTTCCAAGAACCGAGGGATCGATTTGGTACAAGAAGGTGTTTAATCAGTTAGCAAGTAACCAACAAGTGTTAGATTGGGTTAGCAGCAAAAGGAGGACATTGGTTTAAGTGCCAAGCCATTTCCAAGGAAAGGCATCTCAGTGAACCCAAGTGGTTTTCATGGAGATTATTCCAAGTGAAATCAATGTGATAGAACTTGGTAAATAGAAGGTTATTTATCTCTAATCATATAACCAAATTTTGTGGGACCAAAAGCCTTGTCAGTCGGGAGGAGTGATCGGAATCTGGATTCGGGGCAAAAATTTGCTAGAAATTAAAAGTGTTTAAAATCACTCCAAACTAGACCGACCAGATGGGTCTCATCTCTAGAAATCTGGTGCGCTTCGTTTCGCTCAAAATAGAGTCTCTCTGTGAGAGTTAGAGCTCGTCGTCTGCTTGACCAAATAGGGAAATTTTCAAAAAAAGGGTCAAACAGGTTGAAAGGGTTCAAACTTATTGTTTTCCATCGGCCATGAGAATGCTAAAAAGTGTCAATTTGTAAGTGGCCAAAATCTATGGCCACATGGTAGTTTCTTGTTGGATTTTGAGGAACCAATTGGATGAGGACACGTGGGTAGCCCAAAGGCTACCACGTGCCCATCCCAAAGGCCGAATTTTGACTAAGTGTGGTCGAAATTCAATTTATGTGTCAGGGAAAAATTTTTATGTGGTGGACGGGAGGAGGTTAGGCTTGATGCCATGACCTCCTCTACACCATGGACCAACGTTACCAATATACCATGACCAGGTTTCTTAACAGCCATTGCGCGCGGAATATCTTTGAAGTTTAATATGGTTTTCAACATCGGTTAAAATGGCTGGCCCTCGATTTCACAAGACTATGGCCCGTGACTAGGAGGAGCGCTCCAAAAAATGTGTGGGGTTAGACCCCTAAATATGGATTAATTAGCCTTAATCAACATTTAAAATGTGTTAATCCGATTTTCATTCGATTTTTTTTTAAATGTGCTTAGAGCACTAAACATCAATTAAATGCAAACTAAATTTTAATTAATCTCCAGTTTAATTTAAGTGTAGATTAGCACTAATTGGTAGAGTCCACACTTTTCAGAAAAACTCCCAAATTTGGTGGATTTCATTGGATTTTCTCCATATTTGTAGTTTTTCTAAGAAATATTGGAGAAGCAATAACTTTGACATATTTCGACCAAATTAGGCTCATAAATAGTCAATCCTAGATGATTTGGATGCTCTAAGCATGATGGTGTAGGTTGCAAAGGCGGGAATTTCTGTAAGTGTTTTTTTCACTTTGAAGATTAAAGAAGCCAAAGTCCACTAGGAAAGGAGGCGATGTCTAGATCACGTGAAGACCATTTTGAGAGATGTAAGAGGCTACCTAGGGGTTTCTGAGTCTTCTGAATCCAATGGAGTAGGTTGCAAAGCCATTTGAGCACTACTGGTGCATGTAATGGGAGAATTAACCATTAATCCAAAGAGGGCTAAGTCATTGTGTTAGCCCCCCTATGAAATTCTTGACAAGCAAGCTGGGGGCTAGATTATTGTGGAGCCTTCAAGGAATTCCTTTCCCCTGAAAAACCATCCTCCTTGAAGTCTCTGAGTGTTATGCCTAATACAATCCTATTTGCTGATCCGTTCCTAAAAGGCCTACTGTTTCCCCCCTGCAACCTTGCAATTATCCCTTTCTCTCCTTTTCCCTCCTTCTATTAAAATACCTTTGTTCCCCTCTGTTTCCCCCTGTCAACCCCCTAAAATCCCCTCTAAAGTCCCTACACCCTTCGTTGTCCCCAAATCCCCCTCCAACTCCCTACCGTTACCCCTTATAGCCTTTAATTTCATTTAAAATGGCTTTAAAACCCACTTTCTGACTATATAATAGGCCAAGCCCTTTTTCTGCTAGCCCCGCACCCTTTTTTCCCATGTAACCCAGCACGTGACCTAAGCACTGTCCCCAAAGGCATCTCCCATAAACCATGAAACTTTATAATAAGATTTTTATTATAAAGTCTCCCGCTTTCATCTCCACCGTCCGTTTAAAATACGATCCAACGGTGCGGAGTTCGCCATATCAGTGGTCCCCACTCCCGTCCCCGCGCACTGTTCAAAACCGCCTGTTTATTTCGCACCACCTTTGGGTGGGTGGCGGTTTTCCCCCGTTGCCCATCGATTCCACTAGCCGTTCTCCGCGTGTCCCCTGTACGATGGCAAAACCACTTTCTTCCCGTGCATTACCTTTCGACCAGAGTCACGCGGCGAAATGAATGCAAGCCGTCAGATCTTGCGCTCCTCATCCGACGACCGTTGTTCGCCAGAGTTGCACGCCGCTTAATCCATGTCATGTCCCGTCCTCTACCGTTGATCTTCGTCATGATCAAAGGTTCAGATTTGTTCACCTTCCGTTGACCACCCCCCCGGTCCGCTCACCACGTCGTCTCCACGTGAATCCATCGTACACCAGACCACTCCGTGACATATATTGTTTCGGTTTCATGTTTTTTAAGGTTTTTCATTCGTTTGTTCTGCAGACCGTCCTCCCCACCAGAGCGGATCTCCGTTGTTCCTCTCCATTTCTCCCCGCCATGTCACCGTCTGCACGACCTTTCTCTACCTCCACATCACCCGCCACCCCATTCATGGTTTCCTTAACTTATTTGTGTATTTTGCAGGGTTATTAAGAACTAATGGCCGCCATGGTACGCGTCTCTGTTACGAGGACATCAAGAGTCAAAAATATCATTTGTAGAGGCGTAATTTATAAAAAACGACCCGAGAAGGTGAAGATAAGACGGTCATTTAAGATAACAGGGTTTAGATTCGGTAGAAAATATCCCAGCGCCATTAAAACCCGAGCTAACCTGTCAGAAGCAAAAATGGAATGGCTGAGTGTTGTAATATGAGCAAAGGAGATTAAGGCACCCTAATGAATATCTAGAGCCTTAAATCAGTGGTTTAGAAGGAAAACCACTAGTTGAAAACCCCGAGGATCGATCAAAAGGTCCTGAGCACAAGAAAAAGGTAACATCAGGGTTCATTCATCAGCAGAATGTTTTTCTTCATCAAGTACAGGACGTCCATACAGCTTTTATTATGCACCATGTCCCTGAAGTAATTCCCACCCTAACAGCAGTTCAAAATTGCCAGAGCATTTATGTGACAAACCTCTTAATAGTTTATTTCTTTTTGTTCAAATCACCTGGAGTAATACAGCCAAAAGATGTCAAAGTCATATCCAGAGAAGATCACCCCTACATGAAGAAGTGACAGAAATTAAATACTCAGCATTCAAACAGAATGGGTCTCGGCCCTTTTTCTCTGTTCTATGTTTAATGATACATTTAGTGTTCACCTACCACCTCAGTCGACCTTCTGTTCATCATCTGCTATAAATCACAGAAGGAAATTATTGTAAGGGTTGTTGATGAAATATCAGTGAAACGCAAGCATTTTCCTCTTGAGACAAGTTCTCTGTGTAATATTGTAAGATAGGCTAAGATTAGATGTATTCAGACTGAATGTTAAAGCTATGGGCTATGATGTACCTGATTGGTGTTGTTTTTAATATAACAAGCATATTTCTTTGGATCCTGATCTAAAGTAGCTGGTGATGTTTTCTTTCCTTCGTGTTTAATTCCATTTCATTTCATTTCTACTGGCTCGCATCAGAAGTTTGGCATAAGATTTAGCCTTGATAGGTACCTTATGCTGCTGCTCTCCCAACCTTTTATGTTTTCTTCTTATATGTGTATCTGAATATTGATTTCAATTGATTTAACCAGTGCAGTGGATGTTGTTGCCTGCTCTCTGATGTATGAATTAATGAAATTGATGTTTATATGTTCTTGTGAGGATTTAGTTGGATGTGTTGAGAACACTAGGAGGTCTAGGACCCTGTATCAGCCTCACTAGGATCTTTCCATCTCAATTAATCCTTTCTAAGACCCCTTGTTCTACCTCTGATTTTGTCCAAGCAGGCCTGGAGTTAAATGACCTCTGGCCTGATCTATAGACAGAGTTGGTTGGTTCTCCTTCATTCATTTTCAATCCTTAATGTCCCATTCCACTAATCATCCTTTGAGATCGAAATGCTCTAGATGACTAGCCCAAATGACAGCTTGCACATTGATTACAAATAAATCCTTTCTTGACTCCATTGCCCAATGGCTTTGATATTCTCTGAAATATCTACCTCTGCCTATTTTTCCTTCTTGCTCACCCTTGTCTTATATTGGATTCTTCTTTCCTGATTCCCAACAACCAAACACAAACAATCAAACAAACAACCCTGAGCCTATAACTAGCCTAAAATCATAACTTAGAGCCTCAAAGACAAACACCCTTTGGCTCATATAGAGAGATCCCTCTCTGGACCTAGGAGGGCTAGATCCTAAGGTCTGAAAGTGGTTCTATGTTGTCTCATATTTTGGTCTTGTCAACCTGGCGAAAACATGGGAACCCCAACATAATGGCGACTCCGCTGGGGAATTCCGAATGATTTCCATCTCACTACATCAAAAATTTCAGAAACCTACATCTCTGGTTAGGTTGACAGTAAACCCCCCCTTTCTTGAATCGGCCTCCATTATTTAATATCCACTATACTCTTAGACAGAGCCTGGAAAGGGCCAGGTAGCCTCCGGATCTCACCCTCTTCGGAGGTGACATATCTGGTAAACACCCTCCCAGTCAATCTCTGGTTGGAGTTTGTTGTTTTTGAGGAGATTCCTGAAAGGTGATAGTTCCTGAGCACTGTGGTGGACAGTGTGATCCCTTAGAAATACCTTGAAATCCTCCACCTAGTGACTCCATTGTTCCTAAATGAAAATACTCCACTGGTGATCAGTAGGCCTGCTGATTATCTTTGTTTCACAATAGACTCCATTGGGAGACCAGCCTCCAAGACAACATTAACCACAGTAGAAGCAACAAGTAGGGTTAAGTTGCTTGGCTAAGAAACAACATTCTGGCTTTCAGAACCATTCACACAAGAGCTTATCCCAACCCTGACCCACCTGAAATAGTTGACAATTCGAAGAGTATCCTCAACGGAGCTCCTACACCTAAAAGACCAACTATTTCCAGTCACATTTGTAGAGCTAAATCCACACCAGAATACCTAACAGCTCTATCACTCGTTTTCCCTAACCTAGACTTACCTAGTAGATTACCAAGAACTGGGTCATTCAATCACCTAGACTAGCAAGACCCTGAGTCACACGGTACACCATCTCACAGCGGTCAAAACACTAGGGGCAGAGGAACCCCTCCATCTACACCACCTGATATTCACTTCACTCAGAACTTGGGGCTCTCCCACCCTAGATCTGCTCAACAAACTTCTGCTGGTCCTAATATCCCTGTTATCCAAATACCAGCTGCTCAAGCCAACCCTATACCTCATCATAACATTATCATGGCAGCTTGGTATGCACCTTTAGTTTTACCTCAGCCCTTGTTACCCTTACCCAATGATTATCAGTCAAAAATCCCACACTTCACTGCTAAAGAATCCATCACAGCCCAACAACATGTAGATAAGATGGAGGATTCTTTTGACTATATGGAAATTGATGATGAAACAATCAAAATGAGAATCTTTTCCCAAAGCTTAGGGGGTGATGTAAAGAAATGGTTTAAAATTTTACCCCCTGGTAGTATCCAAGATCTCCCTGCATTATATCGGAATTTCATAGACAAATGGGAGGTTAAAGCAAACCCCCGCCAGCTCCTGGCAGAATACATGTCCCTTAAGAGGAACGTAGGAGAGAGTGTTCACGATTACACCACTAGATTCAACAGCATTTACAATGCTCTTCCTCCACACATGAAACCTCCACAAGGTATGGCCCTGGCTAAATATTCAGATGGGTTTGATGCCGACATGGCCTATGAGCTCAGAGATAAAGAGTATAACACATTGGAAGACATGCAGAAAGGAGCCATAACCATAGAAGCAAACTTGATGGAAAAAAGGGCAAGATTAAAAGCTGAGAACAGGGTAACCTATAGGGATGACAATGTAGCTTCCACATCTGATCCCAAATATGACAAACCATCTAAGAACGTGGAAGAGCTAGAACAAATGATAAAGAGGATGGTTGTCCAAAACAGAAACCAAAACCAGAACCAAAACGTTAGAAGAAACAATACCGCTCCCAACAGACAAAGAGAGTCAGATCAACAAGTAGTTCCCCCATTCCAAGAAAACTTCTTAGATGAAGACGAGGGAATCATTGAAGAGGCTGAAGGGAGTGGAATAAACATTTTCGAAACAGAGGACTCAGTCCTTAACTGTGATTCAGAGGAAGACCAACCCTCACCTTCATACTGGGATGAGGAATGGCTAGAAACTGAGGATTACAGATTAGGATTCGAAAATGCCATGATGCAGGTCAGAGAGCAGTATGAACTTAGGAGCAAAAAGAACCAAGAAAATCCCAAAACAAAGACTCCTGAGGTAACTATCAAGAAAAGACCTGATAAAACTTCTAAAGCATCTGCTGCAAATAACAAATCAGCAGCTGAAAGTTCTGGTAAACACAAGGAAAAAGACAACCAAGTCACTGAGAAACAAAGCCAACCAACCAGTAGCACTAGCACAGCAGTTAGTGCTCCTGATAAAACGATTCCTCACCTTGTACATAATGAGAAATCACAAATTGATTTAGCTACTAAGGCAGTAGCAAATAAAACAGAGTCAAGCATTTCCAAGACATAATCCACTTTCAATTTGAAGAGTGAGATTGCAAAAATAAAGATTTCTATACCCTTATCTGAATTGGACACTCAGAATGTATATAAAGGCCAAATTTTGAAAGCCTTGAATTTGGGGGAAAACAATGATATTGTAAATTTGAATGATGACCAACCTGCCCTCCTGTTTGGTCCAAAGATTGAGGGAAAGTTCCAAGAAGGGGTAGTTCCACCTTTTTATATCAGTCTCAACATTCATGACAAAATACTCCACAATGCCATGCATGATTCTGGAGCATCACACAATTTAATGCCTAAGGTAGTGATGGAAAAGCTAGGCCTAGAGATAACACGACCTTACAAAGATTTATATTCATTTGACTCTAGCAGAGTAAAATGCCTAGGCCTAATCAAAGACTTATGTGTGAGCTTGACCCAGATTCTTGCTAAGTGTATGGTCATGGATGTGGTAGTAGCAGATGTGCCACCCAAGTATGGCATGCTACTATCCAGATCATGGGGAGCCAAACTGCAAGGAACAATGCAGATGGATGGCTCATATGCCACTATCCCTCTATTTGGCCAATTGATAAGACTGTATAGAGAGTCCCAGATGAAATTCCTAGTCAGCAGCCCCGAGAAACCTGAAAATTCACCATTATACTCTGTGCACACAGACCTGGACTCTTTCATTCTTTACAACGACCAATCTTTAGGTGAGCCAGAATCTGAATGCAAGAATACAAACGAGGACGCAGAACCCATGGACTTTAGCATAATGGCTACCCTAGAAGAATACGATGAAGAAAACCATGGGCAGGATAATGAAAACAAAACTCAGAACGAATTAGAAACGCAACGCAGTCAGCCTATTAGTCACACCCTGCAAACCAACACACCACGTGAAGAACAAGACAACCCGCAACCTAGTACAAACCCCACAACGCAACATAATGGCGAACCCCTGTGGGAAATGAATTTCGATGGGTCCTGTACGAGGCAAAATGCTGGCACAGGGGTGTGGCTACGTAACACAGGAAATGATCATGCAGAGAGCCACGCTGTGAATCTGCATTTTAAATGCACGAATAACATTGCAGAGTATGAGGCCCTTATCCTGGGCTTAAACCTATTGAAGAAATTAGGAGCCCATAGGATAGCTGTGAGAGGAGACTCTGAGTTAGTTGTCAAGCAGGTGAATGGTGAATACACAACAAAACATCCCCGATTAAGAACATACAAGAACGATGCCCTGGATATATTGAAAACTTTCATGGAGTATAAACTAGTGTTTGTTCCCAGGAGTCAAAATGTCATTGCAAATGGATTAGCTTGCCTAGCTAGTTCATATCCTAAAACTCCACCTGACCAACAAATCATCATTCAGACCAAGTTCAGACCTGCAGTGCCAGACAATGAAAAATATTGGCAGGTCTTTGAAGGAGATAAACAGATTGAGGATTTCCTAATAGGCAGAAATGAGTTTGGATTTTCTGATTTAGACTTTGAATCTGACAATAGCCGCCTAATTGTAGAATCCTTGGATGAAGAAACCCCACCTTGTAACATAGAAATAAACACCTTTGCCGAGGAAACTGGAAACACAAGCGAAAAATGTGAAAACACAGAAAATGAGGAAATGGAGGTGTTGCAGGCCAAAGATAAGAACATACCCAGGGGCCTGGCACCCCTAGAAGACATTTTTGACTTTGATGATGTAGCAAAAAAGCCCACTATAGAACATGCGGACTCAGACATAGAAGAATGCAACATTGGCGCTGAAGATAAGCCCAGAATGATAAAACTGGCTAAGTCTATACCTGCAAACATGAAGAAAAAATACATCGACCTGTTTAAGGAATTCATTGATGTGTTTGCATGGAGCTATGAAGAGTTAAAGGCCCATGACACCAACATCATACAACACAAGATACCCCTGAAGGAAAATCAAAATCCTTTCAGACAAAAACTCCGTAGGATCAATCCAAAACAATTACCTGCAGTAGAGAAAGAAATTAAAAAAATGTATGATGCAGGCATAATAGTCCCGGTAAGGTTTTCTGATTGGGTGTCAAACTTAGTGGCTGTGAGAAAGAAAATAGGAGAGATCAGGCTATGCATAGACTTCAGAAACCTCAACAGAGCCTCCTTGAAAGACAACTACCCCTTGCCTAGGATGGAACATATCCTCCAGAAGGTAGTGGGTTCTAAGAGAATCTCCCTGCTTGATGGTTTCTCGGGATATAATCAAGTTCTGGTACTCCCAGAAGATCAACCCAAAATAGCTTTTACCACTCCATGGGGCACCTTCATGTATGTGAAAATGCCTTTTGGATTGATGAATGCCGGAGCTACCTTCCAGAGAGCGATGGATATTTCTTTCTCATATGAGATAGGGCACTTCATAGTTATCTACTTATATGACTTGACTGTCTTTTCTAAAACTGAAGAAGAGCACTTGAAACATCTGAGAAAAGTTTTTGAAAAATGTAGAAGGTATGGCCTGTCCTTAAATCCTAAGAAAACTGTTTTTGGGCTGCAAGAAGGTAAACTTCTTGGCCACATTATATCTGAGAAAGGGATTAGGATAGACCCTCAGAGGGTTGAGGGAATACTTCAAATTACACATCCGAGAAACATCAAGGAGTTACAGTCCTTCATAGGAAAGATCAATTTCCTTAGGAGATTCATTCCTAATCTTGCTGAGCACCTTAGGAAAATGACCAACATGCTAAAGAAAGATACAGGAATTAAGTGGACTGTTGAAGCCAAGAAATCTTTTGAGTCAATAAAACTTGCACTCACACAGGCCCCTGTACTTATCAGCCCAAACTTCTCAAAAGATTTTCTGATCTTTTCTTTTGCCTCTGAACATACAATAGCTGCGCTCTGTCGCAAAGGAATCCGTGCTGTCATGAATGTACCAATTTTCTTTTCTTCAAACAGCTCGAGGGATGCACCCGTAAAGTACAACATTATGGAAAAGCAGGCCTATGCCCTGGTAAAGGCCTTAAAAGAATTTAGGGTGTACATTCTACATTCTCACACCATAGCCTATGTTCCAAATATAGTGGTTAAGGATATCTTGTCCCAGGACCCTGATGGGAAAAGGGGCAAATGGATTGCTACAATCTTGGAATACGACCTTGAAATAAAACCCACCAAGCTGATCAGAGGTCAAGGCTTGGCCCAATTAATGGCTGAATATAACTTGTAGGCCCTTGACATTAATATGATAAATGCCTTAGATGAGCAGGAAGGAGCACCCCATCTAACTGTTGAAGAGCAGTTTCAAAACTCTCCTTGGTATACTGACATCCTTTACGTGCTCACCAACCTCAATGCCCCTCCAGAATTGTCCAAAAAAAAGGCCAGATTCATAAAACTTAGAGCTAGAAACTACTGCATTTTAAATGAAAATCTGTACTGGAAAAATCCAAATGGCCTATTACTAAAATGTTTGTCTGAAACGGAAGCTGAAAAAATCAAACAAGAATTCCATGCTGGAGAGTGTGGAGGCCACCTGAGTTGGAAAGCCACTGCAAATAAAATACTCAGGGCTGGTTACTATTGGCCTACACTCTTCAATGATGTCCATAAAATGATCCTTACCTGCCACAAATGTCAGATCTTTGAAGGTAAAAGAAAACTCCTCCCTCTCCCTTTGCAACCTATCACCGTAGAAGGTCCCTTCATGCAATGGGGCCTAGAATTTATTGGGGAAATTCACCCTTCTTCTTCAGGACAACATAAATGGATCCTAATTGCCACAGATTACTTCACTAAATGGATAGAAGCCATACCTGCTAGGAATGCCATTGATTCTGTCATCATTAGGTTCCTAGAAGACTTCATCCTTTCTCGATTTGGCTGTCCAAGGAAAATAATCACTGACAATGCTGCTGCTTTCGGATCCAAGATAATGGTTGATTTTTGTCACAGGTACGGAATAGCACTCATTCATTCAACCGCCTATTACCCCCAAGGTAATGGCCTAGCTGAATCATCTAACAAAAGCCTGGTTACAATCATTAAGAAGTTGATGGAAGAGAACAAAAAGTCATGGCATAAAAAGTTGGTACATGCTTTGTGGGCTGATAGGCTCACTACAAAGAAATCTATTGGCATGTCACCATTCCAGCTGGTTTATGGAACAGAAGCAGTTTTTCCTACAAGCCTTGGAGTTCCAGTAGTCAAACTTGTCCAGGAGATCCAATCAGAGGAAGACAGCATGATAAGAAGAATAAGTCAGACAATCCATCTTCAGCAAACAAGGGAGCACGTTTATGAAAGAGCTATCAAAATGCAGGAAAGCATAAAAAGGCAATTTGACAAAAGAGCTAAAGCTTCAGATTTCAGAGTTGGAGACAAAGTTCTGAAATGGGACTCGAGAAGAGAGGACAAAGGTAAACATGGCAAGTTTGACAGCTTGTGGCAAGGTCCATATGTTATTCAAGCCACTGTGGGTCCTAATGCATTTTTCTTATAAGAACTTGATGGTACAGAGCTGTTTGGGGGTCCTGTCAATGGCAGGATGCTCAAGCACTACTTATGCTAAATTTCAGTTTCCAGTCTCATTCCCATTGTACATACCATTGCAGTTTTACTTTCAAGAAAACAGAGAAAAATGTTTCAAAAAAAACAAAAAGAGAGGTTCAGACATGCTCAAAACTTGAACCTCTGGTATGTGCAAAAGATCGACTCTAATATGCTCAAAATATGAGTCACAAACAAAGAAGGATACTTCAAAAGTTCAAATTTCAAGCCTTCAAAGTTTTTTTCCACTCAACAGCAAGTCAGACAGTTTAATCCTGGCTTGGATTTTTTAAATTTCCTGTCTTAGAATGTAGAAGAAGAAATCTGTTGGACAGTTTAATCCCAGTAGATGTTAGATTAGATAGAGAAACATATGAGGCCAACAGTCTAATCTGGCCTCATGGGGCAATAAGGGTAGATTTAGGATAGGTTTTTTTTTTTTTTGAAAATAAAATGTAAAGGGTCTGCTAGCTCAAATGTACCCAAAGGGAAATTGTTAGAAGTGTAGTTTGGGTAGGTAGATTGGTTGGGAAATATTTCTGCTGATGTTTCTACCATATTATGGCAGCTAAAAATCGAAGAAAGGGGGGATGTCCCAAGCAGCAGGCATCTGGCCTACTCCAAAGATCATCTCTGGTTTCTTGACTCCTTCAATAAGAAGCCATCCCCATGTGGAGCCACTGTTAGCCCCTCTATGAAATTCTTGACAAGCAAGCTGGGGGGCTATGTCGTTTTGGAGAACTTCAAGGAATGCATCTCCCTTGAAGACACATCATCCTTGAGGTGTCCATGTGCTTTGCCTTATACAAATCCCCTCTGCTATTTCCCTAGCTCAAAGCCTTCATTTTTCCCTTGTACCCCTGAAAAATGTCCCTTTTCCCTTGGTTCTCCTTCTATCAAAGTGTTATTGTCCCCCTCTATTTTCCCTCTAAAACCCTCCAAAATCCCCTCTAAAATCTCTGCACCCTTTTTTGTCCCCAAATCCCCCTCTGTCTCCCTACCGTTACCCCTTCTAGCCTTTAATTCCATTTAAAATGGCTTTAAAACCCACTTTCCGACTATATAAAGCCTAGCTCCTTTTCTTCTAAGCCCCGCACCCCCTTTCTATCATGTAACCCAGCGCTGTGACCCAAGCACTGTCCCCAAAGGGTGCTTCCCATAAACCATGAAAATTTATAATAATATTTTTATTATAAATTCCCTCGCTTTCATCTCCACTGTCTGTTTAAAATTGATCTGACGGTGCGGAGTTTGCCCGATCAGTGGTCCCCACTTTCGTCCCCGCGCACTGTTCAAACCCAGCTGTTTTTATCGCACCGCCTTTGGGCGGCAGGCGGTATTTCTAAAATCACAGCGATTCCACTGGCCGTCTGCCGCGTGTCCCCTGTACGACTCCAAAACCACTTTCTCCCCACGCATTATCGTTTGACTCAAGTCACCCAGTGAAATCGCCGTCAACCGTTCGATCTCTGGATGCCCATCCGACGGCCATCAATCAATGAAGCAGCGCACGGGTTAAATCACCTCCGCCGTGCCTGATGGCCTACCGTATGTCGCCCTCACCGTTGATCTCATCTAAGATCAACGATCTAGATCTGTCCACCCTCTGATGACTGAGTCCACCCGCCACGTTGTAATTCCACGTGTCTCACCATATGTTTTCCCATCCGTTCATATATGTTCGTTCCAAAGGTCAAAGGTTATCATTTTTTCCATTCAAACTTCAGCCTCGACGTTCTCCCATGCATTCTCCACTGTGTCGTCTCTTCTTCCATTGTTGCCTCCGCAGTCCTCGCCCCTGTCCACGTCCAACATATGACCATCATCATCGTTTTCGTCGTGCCCACCACCTCTGTTCATTGTTTTCTCCACAACTTCGTGTTTTGCAGGGTTGCAATGGATAAAGGACCGCCATAATGCGCCACCTCTATTATAGTGACAGAAAAATCAAGGAAGATCATTTGCAGTGGCTGGAATTTATGGAAAATGACCTGGGAAGGTGAACACAGGACATGCATTAAAGAGAACAGGGTTCGATACTCTATAAAAAGCCTCTTGTGCCATCAAATCTCGAGCTAACCTGTTAGAAGCATCGATGGAGCGACAAAGGATTTTAGTACAAAACAGAAGAGATTAAGGCACATTAATGAAGATCTTAAGCCTGAAATCAAGGTTTTAGGAAGCAAAGCATCAGTTTGTAGATCCCGAGGATCGATCGGGAGATCCTGTACAAAGCAAAGGTAACATCAGGGTTTTTCGTCAGCAGAATTTTTTTCTTCACCAAGTACAGGACGTCCATACAACTTTTATTATGCACCATGTCCCTGAAGGAATTCCCACCCTAACATCAGTTCAAAATCGCCAGAGCATTTATATGAAAGACCTCCTAGTAGTTTATTTCCTTTTGTTTAAAGCACCTGGAGTACTACAGCCAAAAAATTTCAAAGTCATATCCACAGAAGATAACTCCTACATGAAGTGGTGACAGAGATTAAATACATGGCAATCAAACAGAATGGGCTTCGGCCCTGCATTCATTTCTGTATTTAATATTGCGTTTAGTTCCTCACCTACCCTCGCAGTCGATCTTCTGTTCGTCATCTGCACAGAAGGAAATTGTTGTTGGTTGTTGATGAGATATCAGTGAAACTCAAGAATTTTCCTCTTGAGACAAGTTCTCTGTGTAATATTGTAAGATAGGCTGAGATTAGATGTATTCAGACCGAATGTTTAAACTATGGGCTATG
Source organism: Pinus albicaulis (assembly GCA_034641835.2). Taxonomy (NCBI): domain Eukaryota; kingdom Viridiplantae; phylum Streptophyta; class Pinopsida; order Pinales; family Pinaceae; genus Pinus; species Pinus albicaulis. The sequence continues at coordinate 423,580,331 of CM076582.1, forward strand.
ATTTACCTAATTGGTGTTGTTTTTAATATAACAAGCATATTTCTTTGGATCCTGATCTAAAGCAGCTGGTGATGTTTTCCTTCATCTGTATTTGTGATTGACTTGATTTCATTTCATTACGTTTCTTCAGGCTTGCATCAGAAGTTTGGCATAATATTTACCCTTGATAGGTACCTTGTGTTGCTGCTCTCCCAGCCTTTATGTTTCCTGCTTATATGTGTATCTGAATATTGATTTCAATTAATTTAACCAGTGTATTGGATGTTATTGCCTGCTCTCTGATGTATGAATTAATGAAGTCTATGATTAGATGTTCTTGTTAGGGTTTAGTTGGATGTGTTGAGAACACTGGGAGGTCTAGAACCCTGTATCAGCCTCACTAGGATCTTTCCATCTTAATTAGCCCTTTCCAAGATCCCTTGTCCTACCTCTGATTTGGTCCAAGAAGGCCTAGAGTTAAATGACCTCTGGCCTGATCTATAGACAGGATTGGATGGTTCTCCTCCTTTCATTTTTAGTCCTTAATTCTCCATCCCACCAACCATCTTTAAGATCCGAATGCTCAAGATGACTAGCCCAACTGAAAGCTTGCACATTGATTAAAAATAAATCCTTTCTTGACTCCATTGCCCAATGGCTTTGATGTTCTCTGAAATATCCACTTCTGCCTAATTCTTCCTTCTTGCTCATCCTTGTCTTATATTGGATTCTTCTTTCCTGATTCCCAACAACCAAACACAAACAATCAAACAAATAACCCTGAGCCTATAACTAGCCTAATACCTTATTGTGAGCTTCAAAGACAAACACCTTTAACAATCATAGAGAGATCCCTCTCTGGACCTAGGAGGGCTAGATCCTAAGGTCTGAAAGTGGTTCTATGTTGTCTCATCTTTTGGTCTTGTCAACCTGGCCAAAACATGGGAACCCCAACAGAATGCACCCGAATCCAGGACCAGGGCAACATTTGATTGAGGACACGTGGCAGAAATTGATTGGAGCAGATCTTTGTTTGGGCCGCTCGCGCAGTGGAAATCCGGACTCGAAAAAGATTAGGGCAAATTTGATAAGAAATTCGCGTCACAACTCTCCCTCCATACGCCAGCCCAACTTCGGACCCGAAAAAGATTAGGGCGTTACACTCTCTTTTATGCACTCATCAAGGAATGGCATATTCCTCTTACACTCATAAAATATATGTCATAAAATATTCTTACACTCATTAAATATGTGTCATAAAATATTCCTCTTACACTCACTTTAATGCATATGTTACACTCTCCTTAAATAAGGCATGCATACCTCTCCTTAATGGCATAAGTTACACTCCTCTAAATGAAATAAAATGCATGCATATTAATCCTCCTTTATGACAAGAATTTGTTGCTCCTCCTATATATGAGTCTCATGTATTCTCATTTGGGGGGAGAGGGGGGTAATGCCAAGAGTGGAAGAGACTTGAGGAATATTGTGAGAGGGAGAGATATGGAGAGTATCCAATTACTTCCAAAACAAATCTGAATTTCTTATTAATCTACCAAGTATCTATTGAGGTTGAACATGAGTGGTATTTAGAGGAAGTGAAAACTATCTTCCTTAGTTTTCCTTGCATCTCTCTCTCTACTGCTATATTTTGGTACTGTTTGTGAGCTTTTACAGCTCGGGGGTTCTAGGGGGAGGAGTTCTCCCTGGATATGGTTGGGTGGAAAACCGGATGGTTCAAATGAGTTGGTTAAGGGATCGAAGGTGGATCATATTCTCAACGATTGGAGTTGAATATCTCTTCAGGTATAATTTCCATTGTACTAAAATTATAGTATAGCTTTAGCATAAAATAAAAAGTAGACATTTAAATTGTTGTAAGCATCTAATTTTGGTTTAGGCTTATGTTATCTAGAATATTATTTATTAGTTAAAAATGAAGACTAGATTAATCTATATGAATGGATGTTTAGATCTCAATATTGGAGTTATTATTGGTGTAGTTTATGGTACTAATCTTGGTATTGTAGCATTTGAAAAAGGAAAGCCAAATATTGTTGAAGGTAATTGCAATAAATTTATTCCAAAGGACTTGGGTAAGTATTTCATGACTTATGGTTTTATTTCAAATAATTAATAGATGCATGTTTTATAAATGGTTTTAGGATAATTTGCAAAGTGTTTGACAAAATCTGTGAATGAGTAATGTTATCAATTTATTTATGCATGAATAAGTGCTAACTTGCAACTTACATCAGAAGTAAGAAAATGGACATGTATCCAAAATATACTTGGAGGAATTACAGAATCAACCCTTAAAAGAAAATGAAAAAACAATGGCAACTAAAATATAGTTTGGAAGATCAAATGCTTGATGTAAGTTGGAGATAAATTTCAGTTATGGCTTATGTTTCATATTCTTATTAATAATTCAATGTTTTGTTATTCAAGTTGTTGTAATAGTACTATCAGAATTTTGATAGAAAGCCTTAATGGCTGTAGCATTCAGGGCTGCCATATGTTTGTTAAATTCTAGCAATTGGCGCAAAAAGCTTGTCAATCATGTCAAATGAATTAGCTTGTGGGTGGTAAAATGTTTTAAGGACTCATATGGTGGATTTAGAAATGTGTGATTTCAATGAGCATATCTTAGTAGCATAACTTTGGGTTGTTTTTCCTCATGTAGAGGTGTAGTTGTAAGTTTTTATTCCATATGTTTGACAAAAGTCATAAATGAAACAGTTAGGCTATAAATTTGTTGTTTTCAAGAATCACATTTCTGGGCGTTTTGAATTCGATTCAGCCCAACATCAGGGGGTATCCGTGCCTAATGGTCATGTAACCGCTGATTTCATTCCAAAAAAATACTTTTCAGAACCCAGATCGGAAATCTGGGCGATTTGGCAGATTGCTGCTATGAGTTATGTGCGCCTGTTGTTGAGTCTTTGCTGAAAAACTAAGATTATTTAGTTCCTGTTTTAAGATGGAAACATTTATAGTTTAAATTCTGAATTTTATGAGATAAATATGTTGAAGAATAATCTTAAATTCATTGTTGCTAAGTATTTGACAAAATGCCTCAATGAATTTTAATTGCATGCTTGCAAAGTGTTTTTCATAAGGGCTGAATGAGTGTAGAGTGCATGTCTGCAAAGTGTTTGTCAAAAATCTTGAATGGCTGTAGCTTTTGTGCATATAAATTGTTAGTGTAAAATTCTTAGTTACTCTTGTGTTTTTATGTTACTATAAATTTTAAATAAACTATTTAATGGGTGTAGCTTCCTATGTCTGCAAGTTTTTGGTATGAATATGAAAATGAATTTAATAATTTGCTGAAGTGTGACTAAGACAGTTGTTTCTTGTATTATCTAAAGCTTTCAAAATAAAAAGGGCCTTTTGTTGGAAACAATTTTACAGTGACTAATTATTTAGGATTTTGTGCAAATGAGTATTAGTGATTATGTGACATCTACTTCTCTATCTTATTGATGGGGGGTAAGGTGGGACCTTACATATGGTATCAGAGCCAAGTTAAAATGCTAGGGCCTAGTGGGCCAACATGCTTACTTGTAGGTTGATGATGTATGAATGTTGATTTTGCATGCATGTTGAGTTGTTGTATATATTGACTTGGAAGCATATTGGTTACATAGAGGATATTATTATCATTATGTCATTTAGAAACTCATGAAATATATATATATATATATATATATATATATATATTGATATATATATAGTTCTGATATTCCTTTATATTTTTGTTAAGACATATTATCAACAATATGTTAAAATGCTTAAAGACATGCTGGGAAAGGATGTGCTTGAGAAAGTTTGGGTTAAACCCAAGTATGTGAATGAATTGATTTTCAATCAATGAGTGAGATAGGTGGAGTGCATGCATGGTTTCATATATTTTTAATGCATCATTTTCAATGTGATATGGGCTTAGTAGCCATCTTTACTAGCTGAAATCATATCTACCAAGAAGAATATTGGCTTAATTTGGACTATAGTATGATGACCTTGGTGTGTATGCTTTGGGAATGAGCAACAAGTGTAAGGTTGAGATTCCATTAACTTGATGATTGAGTTCATCATGATAATCTTGAATCTTTTCGTACCTACACTAAAAGAAAATTAACTAAAATCTACCTTGAAGGATGTCACTTTTAACTGTGAATGTAGATTCAAGAGTAATGTATGTGTATTAATTAGATGTGTTAAAATATGATTTGGGAATACATTCTTAATGAGTAAGAATGAAATTTATCTGATTTCTTTGACATGATTTTTTGTATTTTGGGTTGACATTAGGCATCAAATAGCTTTAAATTACTCAATTACTAGGTTGAGGTATGACCTTCATAATAAACAAGAGGCTTAAATGACTGGTGCATGAAGGGCTGTGGAAGCCAATTTAAGGAACACTGGAAGGTTATAAAGCTAATGTATGGGTGTGGAATCCATACTAACATATATCTATGAGAAAATGTATGGGTGTGGAATCCATACTAGCATATATCTATGATCTAATGTATGGGTGCGGAATCCATACTAGTATATATCTATGAGAAAATGTATGGATGTGGAATCCAACTAGTATATATCTATGAGATAAGTAATGAGGTAAGGTATGGGTGTGGAACCCATACTAAAATATATCTATGAGCTAAGTAATTCTTCTCGTTAGAATATTTTGATGGAATCTGATATTCATGATTAAGGAGTGATTATGTGTAATTAAAGTTAAATGGATAGAGATTTGTAACACAAATGTGCTTGAGCTTTAAATCCATTATTTTATTACAAATGAAGATACTAAGATTGATATACTGAACACCATTAGGTGGTTTAGAATGTTTGGAAGAATTGATTTTGATATATGGAAGTGTGAACTAGATATATTGAATCCTTTTGTATGTATTGAATTTAGGTAGAATTAAAATGACTTTCAAATTCTTGAAATGTAGAAAAATTTTATTGTGATAAGTTGATGAAATAACTTTTCTATTGGCTTAAGACAAACTAGGTCTAGGAAAGCCATAATAGTCTCTTTAATGATTTTATCAGTTGAATATTGGTTGCATTCTATTTAAGCAAATTAATTAGATAAATTATGAAGATTGAACTCATGTATTGCTCTAAGCTATTGCTAGTTCAGCGACCGTGTCAAAACTCAAATTGTTTATAAATTGTGAAGAGAATAGCATGTTTAGAAGGAAAATATTTTATGTGGTGGGAACTTGTTTTATTTGAAATTAAAGAAAAAAAAAACATGTGATTAATGAAAAGCTTAGTTGAGTTCTTGTTTTACAAGAATATGTGCTTGTGATATTTTTTGAGGAAGAAATTGAAGGAGAGTGATATCACATTTTGATGAATTGGAATTCTTGCATGATTTAGAAGCCTAAGATGAGTGTATTGTATGTGGAATGGAAGAGATTGTTGGATTTAAGAATTTTTTTGTTGTTGTTGGGATGTATAGTTGTTTGAGTATTTATTAGTCCTACAAAATGTTGTAATAATTTGAGAGGGTGGTAATTATCCTTAAGAAAAAAAAAGGGTCTAACTTTAGGCTAGAAATTCCCTTGTGATAGTCTAAATCTTATGTAAATTTAACAAGATTCATCACATCTTGAAAAATGTACGGTTTTCATAGTTTGTTGTTGTGTATGTATTAATATTAAGGAATAATTACTAAATATAAATCATGACTGATTTCATATTTGGAAAACAAATTGACATAAAGTTATCAAGGTTACCATATTTTCATAATTGTGAGAGTTGTTCTTGATTACAAGCCACTTTCAAAAATATATCATTAATCTACTTTTAGAATGAAGATCTTCTAACTAAGTCATTTCATAATTGATTCTCAAGTTAGATAAGTGAATAATAATGAAGATTATGCAAACTAAAGGAATGATCTATAATACATAAGTGGGTCAGTGAGGACTGTATTTAACCTTAGGTTGTTAGTTTAAAAAAAAAAAAAAAAAACAAAAATGGTGCCTTGAACCTCAAATTGTATTTTTTCCTAAAGAGTAAATGTTTAGTAAAAACTAAAGATAAATCCTAAATATTTCAATTGCAAGGATGCCTTATGGAATGAAAAGAGGAAAATTGGATTGAGAAGACATAAATCAAGTGGGATGTAAGAGTGTGTTTTATATATAACATCATGTTTTGTTGTGTAAGAGTGGGTTATATATATAACATCATGTTTTGTTGCATAATTTCACTCACAATTGTATGTTGATTATTTTATGCTTATTGTATGCCAATTTGATTGTGATATGGGATGGACCATCATTGTTGTGTATACAACCAATGTGTGTTCTATTTATAGCTTGGCAAGCTCAACATACTACAGAACCTTGAAGATGACACATGTAGGATTCATATATACTATGAGAAAGAAAAACATGTAGAATATCAAATTATTATAGATAAATTAAGTAGATATCTTATCAATTACATACAATATTACTTTATAAGGTACTATAAATTGTATGGTTAGTTTTGATAAAAATCTTTGGTATTTTATATTAAAACATGTCTAATATGGCATGGATATATTTTCTACTTGATTAAGAATGGTATGTTTAGTTGTCATGGAGTTGCTTCCAATTTAGAAAACATTAAACTATGGATTGGCATGAAGAAAAAATAAAAAATAATAATATCAAATATATATACATAAGGTTAACAACTTATTGATAGGAGAATCTAAAAGAACTAAGTATCTTATGACCGTAGGAAAAACTTCGGGCCAAGTTTAGCCCAAGAGGGGGAGTATGTAGTGTCCCTTCTTAGTGAGATAGCTTTGATGACACTTATAGATGGTGATTTTGATATAATGATATAATATTATGTATGAAAGACTTATGTACATGCTTATATGCTATGACCTGGTTTAGGTCACTTGGTTGTTGTGTGCTTATGATAATATCTATGGTTGCGTACACAAGAATTGATTTTGGTTAAGAGCATATTAGCAATATTTTCTCTTTTGGTATCCTATTTTGGACATAGGTGTATGACATGAATGGTGATTCATAATTGAGACACAGATCCATGGATGATCATGGTTAGATGGAACATATGGTTAATTATGATTTATGGATGATACATAATTTGTATGATTATATGTGCATAATATCGTACTAAGCATGATGTGGCAGGGGACTTGGTCATTGCCAACAAGGATGCTTAAGTTATAAATGACTGTGGAAGTCATTTCTCCAAAACGAAAATGACTGTGGAAGTCATGCACAATATTTGGTAAAATTTGAATAAGTTAATTATGAAATTCATTTGATTTATTTGATCAATGAGTCTGTGATGTGTGCAGGTCTTGGAAGAAGACCTTACCAATGAACCATCAGATGGGTATGAGCTCACAATCAGTACCTTAAGGTGAAATGCGGAGTTTAAAAGCATAATAGATGAGAAGCCATGGAAATTAGGGCGCGGAGTCCTAAATCCATGAAATATAAAGACGTGGAGTCTTGGATATATGATAAAAGGATTAGGACGCGGAGTCCTAAATCCATGAAATATAAAGACGCGGAGTCTTGAATCTATAATGAAATGTTTGGGGCACGGAGTCCTGAATATTTTAAAAAAAAAGATCAAGGTGTGGAATCTTGGATCTTTAGAGTAGATCAGGGTGCAGAGTTCTCAATCTACTAAGGCACAAAGATGCATACAATAGGGGTGCCGAATCCCTATTATCCGGAAGAAAAATACCACTCATGGGCAACTCGTAGATGAATTTCCTTAATAATCTAATTCCTAACAATTTTGGAGTGACTTTCTAAAAATAGAAAGTCATGTCTACCATTTTAAGTATGACTTTCCAAAAATAGTAAATCACCTCCAATCAATGGGTAAACAAGTATACTTGAAGGAAAATCACTTAAATTATGATTAATCAATTGTAATAGTTCAATCTCGACTTAATCCTCAATATTATTAATATTATTAATATTATTATTATCTTTTATGAGACTATGATATTATTATTAAAAGGAAATTATATATCCTCAATCACTTCACACCTCTCTCCTTCATGACTCTCATGGCTCTATGTAACTCTCTCTATTTTAAATATTACATTACACTCTCTTTTATGCACTCATCAAGGAATGGCATATTCCTCTTACACTCATTAAATATATGTCATAAAATATTCCTACACTCATTAAATATATGTCATAAAATATTCCTACACTCATTAAATATGTGTCATAAAATATTCCTCTTACACTCACTTTAATGCATATGTTACACTCTCCTTAAATAAGGCATGCATACCTCTCCTTAATGGCATAAGGTACAATCCTCTAAAAGGAATACAATGCATGCATATTAATCCTCCTTTATGACATGAATTTGTTGCTCCTCCTATATATGAGTCTCATGTATTCTCATTTGGGGGAAGAGGGGGTAATGCCAAGAGTGGAAGAGACTTGAGGAATATTGTGAAAGGGAGAGATATGGAGAGTATCCAATTACTTCCAAAAAAAAAAAATCTGAATTTCTTACTAATCTACTAAGTATCTATTGAGGTTGAACATGATTGGTATTTAGAGGAAGTGAAAACTATCTTCATTAGTTTTCCTTGCATCTCTCTCTCTATTGCTGTATTTTGGTACTGGTTGTGAGCTTTTACAGCTCGGGGGTTCCAGGGGGAGGAGTTCTCCCTGGATATGGTTGGGTGGAAAATCGGATGGTTCAAATGAGTTGGTTAAGGGATCGAAGGTGGATCATATTCGCAACGATTGGAGCTGAATATCTCTTCAGGTATAATTTCCATTGTACTAAAATTATAGTATAGCTTTAGCATAAAATAAAAAGTAGACATTTAAATTGTTGTAAGCATCTAATTTTGGTTTAGGCTTATTTTATCTAGAATATTATTTATTAGTTAAAAATGAAGACTAGATTAATCTATATGAATGGATGTTTAGATCTCAATATTGGAGTTATTATTGGTGTAGTTTATGGTACTAATCTTGGTATTGTAGCATTTGAAAAAGGAAAGCCAAATATTGTTGAAGGTAATTGAAATAAATTTATTCCAAAGGACTTGGGTAAGTATTTCATGATTTATGGTTTTGTTTCAAATAATTAATAGATGCATGTTTTATAAATGGTTTTAGGATAATTTGCAAAGTGTTTGACAAAATATGTGAATGAGTAATGTTATCAATTTATTTATGCATGAATAAGTGCTAACTTGCAGCTTACATCAGAAGTAAGAAAATAGACATGTATCCAAAATATAGTTGGAGAAATTACAGAATCAACCCTTAAAAGAAAATGCAAAAATAATGGCAACTAAAATGTAGTTTGGAAGATCAAATGCTTGAGGTAAGTTGGAGATAAATTTCAGTTATGGCTTATGTTTCATATTCTTATTAATAATTCAATGTTTTGTTATTCGAGTTGTTGTAATAGTACTATCAGGATTTTGATAGAAAGCCTTAATGGCTGTAGCATTCAGGGCTGCCATGTGTTTGTCAAATTGTAACAATTGGTTCAAAAAGCTTGTCAAATCATATGAATTAGTTTGTGGATGGTAAAATGTTTTAAGGACTCATATGGTGGATTTAGAAATGTGTGATTTCAATGAGCATATCTTAGTAGCATAACTTTGGGTTGTTTTTCCTCATGTAGAGGTGTAGTTGTAGTTTTCATTCCATATGTTTGACAAAAGTCATAAATGAAGCATGTAGGCTATAAATTTTGTTGTTTTCAAGAATCGCATTTCTGGGCGTTTTGAATTCGATTCAGCCCAACATCAGGGGGTATCCGTGCCTAATGGTCATGTAACCCCTAATTTCATTTCAAAAAAATACTTTTCAGAACCAAGATCAGAAATCTGGGCGATTTGGCAGATTGCTGCTCTGAGTTATGTGCGCCTGTTGTTGAGTCTTTGCTGAAAAACTAAGATTATTTAGTCTCTGTTTTTAAGATGGAAACATTTACAGTTTAAATTCTGAATTTTATGAGATAAATATGTTGAAGAATAATCTTAAATTCATTGTTGCCAAGTATTTGACAAAATGCCTCAATGACTTTTAATTGCGTGCTTGCAAAGTGTTTGTCATAAGGGTTGAATGAGTGTAGAGTGCATGTCTGCAAAGTGTTTGTCAAAAATCGTGAATGGCTGTAGCTTTTGTGCATATAAATTGTTAAGTTACTCTTGTGTTTTTATGTTACTATAAATTTTAAATAAACTATTTAATGGGTGTAGCTTCCTATGTCTGCAAGTTTTTGGTATGAATGTGAAAATGAATTTAATAATTTTCTGAAGTGTGACTAAGACAGTTGTTTCTTGTATTATCTAAAGCTTTCAAAATAAAAAGGGCCTTTTGTTGGAAACAATTTTACAGTGACTAATTATTTAGGATTTTGTGCAAATGAGTATTAGTGATTATGTGACATCTACTTCTCTATCTTATTGATGGGGGGTAAGGTGGGACCTTACACCTCCTCAGTCGATCTTCTGTTCATCCTCAACTATAAAAGCTCATGAGAGAATATTGTAAAGGTTGGTGATGAGATATCAGTGAAATTCAAGTGTTTTCCCCTTAAGACAAGTTCTCTATGTAATATTTTAAGATAGGCTGAGACTAGATGTATTCAGACTGAATGTTCAAGCTATGGGCCATGATGTACCTGATTGGTGTTGTTTTTAATATGACAAGCATATTTCTTTGGATCCTGATCTGTAGTAGCTGGTGATGTTCTCCTTTCTCTATATTTGTGATTGACTTGCTCTCATTTCATTATGTTTCTTCAGGCTCACATCAGATGTTTGGCATAAGATTTACCCTTGATAGGTACCTTATGTTGCTGCTCTCCCAGCCTTTTCTGTTTTCTGCTTATATGTGTATCGGAACATTGGTTTCAATTGATTTAACCAGTGTAGTGGATGTCATTGCCTGCTCTCTGATGTATGAATTGGTGAAATCTATGTTTAGATATTCTTGGTAGGATTTAGTTGGATGTGTTGAGAACACTGGGAGGTCTAGAAACCTATCTCTGCCTCACTGGGAATTTTCCATCTTAGTTAAACCTTTCTAAGATCCCTTCTTTCGCTTCTGATTCTGTCCAAGTAGGTTTGGAGTTAAATGACCTCTGACCTGATCTATAGACATGATTGGTTGGTTCCCCTTCACTGATTTTCAGTCTTTAATGTTCCATTCTATTAACCATCCTTTAAGATCCAGATGTTCTAGATGACTAGCCCAACTGAAGGCTTGCACATTGAACACAAGTAAACCCTTTCTTTACTCCATTGCCCAATGGATTTTATGTTCCCCGAGTTATCTGTCTTAACCTAACTCCCTTTATGCTCACCCTTGTCTTATATTGGACCTTCCTATCTTGATTCCCAACAACCAAACCAACAATCAAACAAACAAACCCTGTGCCTATAACTAGCCTAAAATCATGACCTTGACCTTCAAAGATATAAAATTTTTGATCATCATAGAGAGATCCCTCTCTGGGCTTAGGAGGGCTAGATCCTAAGGTCTGAAAGTGGTTCTATGTTATCTCGTCTTTTGGTCTTGTCAACCTGGCCAAAACATGGGAACCCCAACATAATGGCGACTCCACTGGGGACTTCTGAATGATCTTCATCTCACTACATCAATAACTTCAGAAGCTTAGAACTCTGGTTAGGTTGACAGTAATTCACTCCTTTCTTGAATCGACCCCCATTGTCGAGTGTCCATCATACTCTTAGACAGAGCCTGGAAAGGGCCAGGTAGCCTCCGGATCTCACCCTCCTCGGAGGTGACATATCTGGTAAATGCCGTCCCAGTCAATCTCTGGTTGGATTTTGATGTTTTTTGAGGAGATTCTTGAAAGGTGATAGTGCCTGAGCACTGTGGTGGACAGTGTAACCTCTTAGATACACCCTTAAACCCTCCACCTGACAACTCCATTATTCCTAAACAAAAATACTCCACTGGTGATCAGTAGGCCTACTGATTGTCTTGGCTTCACATTAGACTCCACTGGGAGACCAGCCCATGAAACAACATCAACCACAATAGAAGTAACAAGTAGGGTTAAGCTGCTTGGCTAAGAAACAACATTCTGGCTTTTATAACCATTCACACAAGAGCTTACCTAGACCCTGACCCACCTGAAATAGTTGACAATCCGGAGGGTATCCTCAAGGGAGCCCCTACACTAAAAAAACCAGCTATTTCCAGTCACATTCATAGAGCTAATTCTGCACCAGAAGACCTAACAGATCTATCTCATTTTCTCCCTGACCTAGACCCTCCAAATAGTTTACCAAGAACTAGGTCGTTCAGTCATCTAGACCGGCCGGACCTTGAGTTTCACAGTTCACCATCTCACAGTGGTCAACGGACTAGGGACAGAGGAACCCCTCCATCTACACCGCCTGATAACCACTTCATTCAAAACTTGGGGCTCTCCCACCCTAGATCTGCTCAAAAGATTTCTGCTGGTCCTAATATTTCTGTCATCCACATACCAGCTGCTCCAGCCAACCCTATACCTCATCAGCACACTATAATGGCAGCCTGGTATGCACCTCTGGTTTTACCTCAACCCATGCTACCCTTACCCAATGATTATCAGTCAAAAATCCCACACTTCACTGCTAAAGAATCCATCACAGCCCAGCAACATGTAGATAAGATGGAGGACTCTTTTGACTACATGGAAATTGATGATGAAACAATCAAAATGAGGATCTTTACCCAAAGCCTAGGGGGTGATGTAAAGAAGTGGTGTAAAAGCTTACCTCCTGGTAGTATCCAAGATCTCCCTGCATTATATCAGACCTTCATAAACAAATGGGAAACTAGGGCAAACCCTCGCCAATTCCTAGCTGAATACATGAGCCTTAAAAGGAACGTAGGGGAGAGTGTCCATGATTACACCACTAGGTTTAACAGCATTTACAATGCTCTCCCTCCACATATGAAACCTCCACAAGGCATGGCCTTAGCAAAGTGCCCCAAAGGATTTGATGCTGAAATGGCCTATGAGCTTAGAGATAAAGAGTACAACACATTGGAGGACATGCAGAAAGGAGCAGTGAACATAGAGGCAAACCTGATTGAGAAAAGAGCAAGACTGAGATCTGAGAAGAGGGTAACATATAAGGATGACACTGTAGCTTCCACTTCAGACCCAAATTATGACAGATTATCTAAGAATGTGGAAAAGTTACAAAAAATGATGGAAAAGATGGTTGTCACAGTTAGCAGTCAGAACAGAAACCAGAACCAAAATCAGAACCAAAACTTTAGAAGGAACAACAATGCTCCCAACAGACAAAAAGAATCAGATCAACAAGTTATTCCCCCATTCCAAAAAAATTTAGATGAAGATGAGGGAATCATAGAAGATTCTGAAGGGAATGCAATAAACATGTTCGAAATAGAAGACTCTGTCCTTAACTGTGACTTAGAGGAAGACCAGTCCTCACCTTCTTATTGGGAGGAGGAGTGGTTAGAATCTGAGGATTACAGATTAGGATTTGAAAATTCCATGTTGCAGGTCAGGAAACAATATGAACTTAGGAGAAATAAGAACCAAGAAAGTTCCAAAACAAAGACTCCTGAGGTAACCATCAAGAAAAGACCTGAAAAAACTTCTAAAGCATCTGCTGCAAACGACAAATCAGCAGCTGAAAGTTCTGGTAAACATAAGGAAAAAGACAACCAAGACACTGAAAAACAAAGCCAACCAACCAGCAGCACTAGCACTACAGTTAGTGCTCCTGATAAAACGATTCCTGAACCTGTACATAGTGAGAAGTCACAGACTGATACAGCTACTAAGGCAGTAGCAAATAAGACAGAGTTAAGAACTCCAAAGGCACAGTCCACTTTCAATTTAGAGAGTGAGATCGCAAAAATCAAAATCTCTATCCCACTCTCTGAGCTGGCCACTCAGAATGTATATAAAGGCCAAATTTTGAAAGCATTGAGTCTAGGGGAAAACAGTGACACTGTGAATTTGAATGATGACCAACCTGCTCTGTTTTTTGGTCCAAAGATTGAGGGAAAGTTTCAGGAAGGGGTAGTTCCACCTTTTTATATCAGTCTCAACATTCATGACAAAATACTCCACAATGAAATTCATGACTCTGGAGCGTCCCACAACCTAATGCCTAAGGTAGTGATGGAAAAGCTAGGCCTAGAGATAACACGACCTTACAAAGATCTGTATTCGTTTGACTCTAGCAGAGTAAAATGCCTAGGCCTAATCAAATACTTATGCGTGAGCTTGACCCAGATTCCTGCTAAGTGTATGGTCATGGATGTTGGGGTGGCAGATGTGCCACCCAAGTATGGCATGCTGCTATCTAGATCATGGGGAGCTAAGCTGCAAGGAACAATGGAGATGGATGGCTCATATGTCACTATCCCTATCTTTGGACAACTTAGAAGACTGTATAGAGAATCCCAAATGAAATTCCTGGTCAGTAGCCCCGAGAAGCCTGAAAATTCACCATTGTACTCTATACACACAGATCTGGATTCTTTCATTCTTTATAACGACCAATCCTCAGGAAAGCCAGAGTCTGAATGCAGAAATACAAGCAAGGACGCAGAACCCATGGACTTTAGCATAATGGCCACCCTAGAAGAATACGATGAAGAAAACCATGGGCAGGATAATGAAAACGAAACTCAATGCAGTCAGCCTATTAGTCACACCCTTGAAGCTAACACACCACGGGAAGAACAAGACAACCCACAACCTAGTACAGACCCTCCAGCGCAACATAACGGTGAAGCCCTGTGGGAAATGAATTTCGATGGGTCATGTACTAGAAACAATGCTGGGGCAGGGGTGTGGCTACGTAATACAGAAAATAATCATGCAGAGAGCCACACTGTCAGTCTGCACTTCAAATGCACAAACAATATTGCAGAATACGAGGCTCTTATCCTTGGTTTAAATCTGTTGAAAAAATTAGGAGCCCGTAAGATAACTGTGCTAGGAGACTCTGAGTTAGTCATAAAACAAGTGAATGGTGAATACGTAGCGAGGCATCCCTGATTAAGAGCATATAGGAATGACACTCTGGATTTACTGAAAGCCTTTGTTGAATATGAATTAGTGTTCATTCCCAGGAGTCAAAATTTTATTGTAAATGGATTAGCTTACCTAGCTAGTTCATATCCTAAGACTCCTCCTGACCAACAAATCATCATTCAGACCAAGTTAAGACCTGTAGTGCCAAACAACGAAAAATATTGGCAAGTCTTTGAAGGAGACAAACAGATTGAAGATTTCCTGGTGGGCAGAAATGAGTTCGAGTTTTCTGATTCAGGCCCAAAATATGATGACAGCTACCCAAGTCAGGATCCCCTAGATGAACAAGAAACCCCACCCTGTAACATAGAAATCAATTCCTTTTCTGAAGAAACTAGAGATCCAACCACAAAATGTGAAAACGCAGATAGTGAAGAAATGGAGGTGTTACAGGCCAAAGACAAGACTATACCCAGAGGCCTAGCACCCTTGGAGGACCTTTTTGACTTTGATGATGTAGACAAAAATCCCACTATAGAACATGCAGACTCAGATATAGAAGAATGCAACATAGGCACTGAAGACAAGCCCAAAACGATTAAACTAGCTAAGTCTATACCAACAGACATGAAGAAAAAATACATTGACCTGTTTAAGGAATTCATTGATGTGTTTGCATGGAGCTATGAAGACTTAAAGGCCTATGACACCAACATCATACAACACAAGATACCCCTGAAGGAAAATCAGAAGCCTTTCAGACAAAAACTTCGTAGGATCAATCCAAAAAAATTGCCTGCAGTAGAGAAAGAGATTAAGAAGATGTATGATGCAGGCATAATAGTTCCTGTGAGGTTTTCTGATTGGGTGTCAAACTTGGTGGTGGTGAGAAAGAAAACAGGAGAGATCAGACTATGCATAGACTTCAGAAATCTCAACAGAGCCTCACTGAAAGACAACTACCCCTTGCCTAGAATGTAGCATATCTTACAGAAGGTAGTGGGCTCTAAAAGGATCTCCCTGTTAGATGGTTTTTCAGGATATAACCAAGTGTTGGTACTCTCAGAAGATCTACTCAAGACATCATTTACCACTCCATGGGGCACCTTTATGTATGTGAAGATGCCTTTTGGGTTGATGAATGCTGGTGCAACCTTCCAGAGAGCGATGGATATAGCTTTCGCAGATGAGATAGGACACTTCATATTTATCTACTTGGATGACTTGACTGTCTTTTCTAAAACTGAAGAAGAACATCTGAAACACCTGAGAAATTTTTTTGAAAAATGTAGAAGGTACGGTCTGTCCTTAAATCCTAAGAAAACTGTTTTTGGGTTGCAAGAAGGTAAACTTCTTGGCCACATTATATCTGAGAAAGGGATTAGGATACACCCACAGCGAGTTGAGGGAATAATTCAAATCACACACCCGAGAAACATCAAGGAGTTACAGTCCTTCATTGAGAAGATCAACTTCCTTAGGAGATTTATCCCAAATCTAGCTAAACACCTTAGGAATATGACCAACATGCTGAAGAAAGGTGTAGGAGTGAAATGGAATGTTGAAGCCAAGAAATATTTTGAGACAGTAAAACTTGCACTCACGCAAGCTCCTGTCCTGATTAGCCCTGATTTCTCAAAGGATTTTCTAATATTTTCATTTGCCTCTGAACACACAATAGTTGCAGTATTGCTGCAAAAGAACACAGAGGGATTGGAACAGCCAATTGCCTTCTTCAGCAAAGCCTTAAGGGATGCACCCTTAAAGTACAACATCATGGAAAAACAGGCCTATGCCCTGGTAAAGTCCTTAAAAGACTTTAGGTTGTACATTCTGCATTCTCACACCGTTGCTTATGTGCCAAATATAGTGGTCAAAGACATCTTGTCCCAGGACCCTGATGGGAAAAGGGGAAAATGGATTGCTACAATCTTGGAATACGACCTTGAAATAAAACCCACTAAGCTGATCAAAGGTCAAGGCCTGGCCCAATTAATGGCTGAATCTAACCTGCGGGCCCTTGACATTAACATGATAAATGCCTTAGATGAGCAGGAAGGATTGCCCCATCCAACTGTTGAGGAGAAGTTTCAAAACTCTCTTTGGTATATTGATATCCTTTACGTGCTCACCCACCTCAATGGCCCTCCAGAACTGTCCAAAACCAAGGCTAGATTCATAAAACTCAAAGCCAGAAATTACTGCATCCTGAATGAAAAATTATATTGGAAAAATCCAAATGGCCTATTGCTGAAATGTTTGTCTGAGACTGAAGCTGAAAATGTTAAATAAGAATTCCATGCTGGGGAGTGTGGAGGCCACCTGAGTTGGAAAGCCACTGCAAATAAGATACTCAGGGCTAGTTACTATTGGCCTACACTCTTCAATGATGTCCATAAAATGATTCTTGCCAGCCACAAATGCCAGATATTTGAAGGCAGAAGAAAGCTCCTTTCCCTCCCCTTACAACCCATCACTGTTGAAGGTCCCTTTCTACAATGGGGTCTAGACTTTATAGGGAAATTCATCCTGCCTCCTCTGGACAACATAAATGGATCTTAACTGCTACAGACTACTTCACTAAATGGATAGAAGCCGTACCCACTAGGAATGCCACTGATTCTGTCATCATTAGGTTCCTAGAAGACTTCATCCTATCTCGGTTTGGCTGTCCAAGGAAAATAATCACTGACAATGCTGCTACTTTCGGATCCAAGAAAATGGTTGATTTCTGTCACAGGTACCATATCACCCTTGGTCATTCAACTGCCTATTACCCTCAGGGTAATGGATTGGCTGAATCATTTAATAAAAGCTTGGTTACAATCATTAAGAAGCTGCTGGAAGAGAACAAAAAGTCATGGCATAAAAAGTTGGTACATGCTTTGTGGGCTGACAGGCTCACCACAAAGAAATCTATTGGCATGTCACCGTTCTAGATTGTCTATGGAACTGAAGCAGTTTTTCCTATCAGCTTGTGAGTGCCTGTGGTCAAACTTGTCCAAGAGATTCAGACAGAGGAAAACAACATGGTGAGAAGGGTCAATGAAACCATCCATCTGCAGCAAACAAGGGAGCAGGTGTATAGCAGAATTGTCAGAGTTCAGGAAAACATAAATAGATAGTTTGACAAAAGAGCTAAAGCTTCAAATTTCAAAGTTGGGGACAAGGTTCTTAAATGGGATTCAAGAAGAGAGGACAAAGGTAAACATGGCAAATTTGACAATTTGTGGCAAGGTCCATTCATCATCCAGGCTACTGTGGGTCCTAATGCATTCTTCTTACAAGAACTTGATGGTACAGAGCTGTTTGGGGGTCTTGTCAATGGAAATATGCTCAAACATTACTTCTGCTAATGTTCATTTCCAGTTCCATTTCAATTGTACATAGCATTGCAGTTTTGCTTTCAAAAAACAGAGAAAATGTTCCCCCCCAAAAAAATAGAAGGTATAGGTTCAAACATGCTCAACACATGGACCTCTGAGAAGTGAAAAATATTGGCTCTAATATGATCAAAACCTGAGCCAAAGAAAGAAAGATAGTTGGTCCTAACATGTTTAAAATCTGGAACAACAAAGGAAAAAGAAGAATCAGCTCTAACATGCCTAAAACCAGAGCTGAAACTGAAAAATAAAGGGTGACTCTAATATGCTCAAAATCTGAGTCACAAACAGAGAAGGATACTTCAAAAGTTCAAATTTCAAGTCTTCGAAATTTTGTTTCACTCCACAGCAAGTCAGACAGTTTAACCCTGGCTTGGTTGTTTTTCAATTTCCTGTCTTATAATGTAGGAGAAGAAACTTTTTGGACAGTTTAATCCCAGCACGGAGTAGATTAGGTAGAGAATTATATGAGATCAATAGTCTAATCTGGTCTCATGGAGCAATAAGGGTAGATGTAGAATAGGTTTGTTTTCGTTTTGAAAATAAAATGTAAAGGGTCTGCTAGCTCAAATGCACCCAAGGGGAATTTGTTAGGACTGTAGTTTGGGTAGGTAGACTGGTTAGAAAAAAAAATTCTGCTGATGTAACATATTCATATTGTGGCAGCTGATCCAAAAAAGGGATGTGCCAAGCAGCAGGCATCTGGCCTACTTCAGAGATCATTTCTGGTTTCTTGACTCCTTCAAGAAGAAGCCATCCCCACGTGGAGCCACTGTTTGCCCCCCAATGAAATTCTTGACAAGCAAGCTGGGGCTAGATAGTTTTGGAGACCTTCAAGGAATGCCTTTCCTCTGGAAACCCATCCTCCTTGAAGTCTCTGAGTGCTATGCCTAATACAAATCCTATTTGCTGGTTCATTCCTAAAAGGCCTATTGTTCCCCCTTGCACCCCTGCAAATTACCCCTTTCTCCCCTTTTTCCTCCTTCTGTCAAAACTCCTTTGTTCCCCTCTATTTCCCCCTATCAACCCCCTAAAATCCCCTCTAAGTTCCTGCACCCTTTTTTGTACCCAAATCCCCCCCATCTCCCTACCGTTACCCCTTCTAGCCTTTAATTTCATTTAAAATGGATTTAAAACCCACCTTCTGACTATATGATAGGCCTAGCTCTTTCTCTGCTAGCCCCGCACCCTTCTTCTTACCATATAACCTAGCACCGTGACCTAAGCGCTGTCCCCAAAGGCGTTTCCCATAAACCATGAAACTTTATAATAAGATTTTTATTATAAATTCCCCCACTTTCATCTCCACCGTCCGTTTAAAATATGATCTGATGGTGCGTAGTTCGCCCAATCAATGGTCCCCACTCCCGTCCCCGCGCACTATTCAAAACCGCCTGTTTATTTCGCACCGCCTTTGGGTGGGTGGTGGTTTTCCCCCGTTGCCTATCGATTTCACTAGCCATCCGCCACATGTCCTTTGTACGATTCCAAAACCACTTTCTCCCCGCGCATTATCTTTCGACCAGAGTCACGTAGCGAATTCGTCATGAGCCGTTGGATCTTGCGCGCCCCATCCAACGGTCACCCATCAACCGAGCTGCACACGGGTTAAATCACCTCCGCCGTGCACGATGGCCCACCATATTTCACCCTCATCGTTGATCTCCTCCGCGATCAACGGTCCAGGTCTGTCCACCCTCTGATGACCGAGTCCACCGGCCATGTTGTAATTCCACGTGTCTCACCGTACGCTTGCCTATCCGTTCACATATGTTCATTCCAAAGGTCAAAGGTTATTGTTGTTTCGTGTAAAAATTTGTTGCGATGCTCTCCCATGCATTCTCCACAGTGTCATATCTTCCTCCTTCGTTGCCTCCGCAGTCCTCGCCCCGTCCACGTCCAACATACGACCATCATCATCGTTTTCGTCGTGCCCACCACCTCTGTTCATTGTTTTCTCCACAACTTTCGTGTTTTGCAGGGTTGCAATGGATAAAGGACCGCCATAATGCGCCACTTCTGTTATAGTGACAGAAAAATAAAGGAAGATCATTTGCAACGGTTGGAATTTATGGAAAATGACCTGGGAAGGTGAACACAGGACATGCATTAAAGAGAATAGGGTTTCAATTTTATAAAATCTCCCAGTGCCATTAAAATCTCGAGCTAACCTGTTAGAGGAAAAAATAGAGCGGAAAAGTGTTCAGTACGAAGCAAAAGAGATTAAGGCACCCTAAAGAAGATCTGGAGCCTTGAATCAGCAAGTTTAAGAGACAAAGCATCAGTTTGTAGATCCCGAGGATCGATCAGGAGATCTTGTGCAAAGCAAAAGGTAACATTAGGGTTTATTCGTCAGCAGAATGTTTTTCTTCATCAAGTACAGGGTGTCCATACAACTTTTAATATGCACATTGTCCCTGAAGTTCTTTCCACCAGACAACAGGTCAAAACCACCAGAGCATTTATATGATAGTCTTCTCAGTAGTTTATTTTATTTTTGTTCAAAGCACCAGGGGTATTACAGCCGAAATATGTCAAGATCACACCCGGAGAACATCCCTTTTTCACAAGGGAGGTGACATAAATCAAATACTCAGCAGTCAAACAGAATGGGTTTCGGCCCTGCATTCATTTCTGTGTTCAATGCTACATTTAGTGTTCACCTACCCCCTCCTCAGTCGATTTTCTGTTCATCCTCAACCATAAAAGCTCATGAGAGAATATTGTAAAGGTTGTTGATGAGATATCAGTGAAATGCAAGTGTTTTCCCCTTGAGACAAGTTCCCTGTGTAATATTGTAAGATAGGCTGAGACTAGATGCATTCAGACTGAATGTTCAAGCTATGGGCCATGATGTACCTGATTGGTGTTGTTTTTAATATGACAAACATATTTCTTTGGATCCTGATCTATAGCAGCTGGTGATGTTCTCCTTTCTCTATATTTGTGATTGACTTGCTCTCATTTCATTATGTTTCTTCAGGCTCGCATCAGAAGTTTGGCATAAGATTTACCCTTGATAGGTACCTTATGTTGCTGCTCTCCCAGCTTTTTATTTTTTCTGCTTATATGTGTATCAGAACATTGGTTTGAATTGATTTAACCAGTGTAGTGGATGTCATTGCCTGCTCTCTGATGTATGAATTGGTGAAATCTATGTTTAGATATTCTTGGTAGGATTTAGTTGGATGTGTTGAGAACACTGGGAGGTCTAGAAACCTGTCTCTGCCTCACTGGGACTTTTCCATCTTAGTTAAACCTTTCTAAGATCCTTTGTTTCGCCTCTGATTCTGTCCAAGCAGGTCTAGAGTTAAATGACCTCTGACCTGATCTATAGACAGGATTGGTTGGTTCTCCTTCACTCATTTTCAGTCCTTAATGTTCCATTCTATTAACCATCCTTTAAGATCCAGATGTTCTAGATGACTAGCCCAACTGAAGGCTTGCACATTGAACACAAGTAAACCCTTTCTTGACTCCATTGCCCAATGGCTTTGATGTTCCCCGAGTTATCTGTCTTAGCCTAATTCCCTTTACAATCACCCTTGTCTTATATTGGACCTTCCTATCCTGATTCCCAACAACCAAACAAACAAACCCTGTGCCTATAACTAGCCTAAAATCATGACCTTGACCTTCAAAGATATAAAATTTTTTATCATCATAGAGAGATCCCTCTCTGGGCTTAGGAGGGCTAGATCCTAAGGTCTGAAAGTGGTTCTATGTTATCTCGTCTTTTGGTCTTGTCAACCTGGCCAAAACATGGGAACCCCAACAGTTACTAGGGCTAAAGGGATTATACTCTTGTCTCTCCTTAGAGGATTGTTGCCACAACATGTTGTTTTCCCTCAGAGCAACAATCTCTTTGGCCCTGATAAACTGGTGACACTCTTGAAGTACTGAGGCTTGCAATTGCTGTATATTTCTAATCATTCCTGGCTTCTGCAAAAACTGATGATATTCTGCCACAAAAATGGTCGGGTTTCAAGGTTCTGGCCTTATCTAGAGAAGGAAATTATCCTCATTGTGCCTAGTTGCAAGAAAAGTGGTTTTCCATGTGATTTGATTGGCAAGAAAGGAAAAAATTGCCCTAATCTGTACATCACCAACAATAGGATTAAGATTGATCTCTCTGTTTTCAGGCATAGCCTCATTTATTAAGATACAACTCACATAATAGATGTTGATCACTGGTGGAAGCTTCAACAAATGTTTTGAAAAACTGCTTAGCTATGAGCAGCTCATGAGGTCTTCCATCCTTAACTGCTTTCAACTGGAAATAAACAAGGTGTTCCGAAAGAAACAAAGAATAGTTCAAGGATGGTTTCCTGGTGGCTAAGAGTTTTTGTGCTAGTTGAAACATCGGGAGCAGTTTATCTTCTAATTCTTTATTCTCTTTCTTAGAATCTCTAAGTTGCTGAAGTGTCTGCTCCTAGTTATCCCAATTGGAATACATATGATTTTTCCAGGCCAATTTATGCTATTGTAAAATTTTGTCTTGATCAATAGCATACTGCTTCTTCCACTTATTCATTATTTCCAACTCTTTCCATGGTGGAGTTTTTGTTCCGACATTATAAGTAATGGGCTGAGGCATAGTCTGAGTAGCCGAATCAGTTAATGTAGGGCAAGATACCTGTACCTTGGTTTCTTTCTCCAGAGTTTTTGAAGGCCCTACTAGTTCTTGTGTAACAGTAGGGCATTCTTCCTTAACTGCAGATGATGTGGACGCACCAGGCATTGGAACTTTAACTATCTTGTATCCTACCTGTTGATTGATGTTTCCACACTGATGACACATGTATTCTTTATAGGGATCGTTCTCTGTATGTTTTTCTTCCATGGATGCTATATGGGCCAAGGTATAAAGATTTAGTTCCTTGTCAAAGGCTTCCCTTACCATTAACAATTCTTTCTTGCAGGCTTCTAATTCTGACTTTGAAAATTCATTTTCCTCTAAAAGAGAGGCCATGGTGACTGGACCGTGTGTATCGGTTGCTTTTTCTGAAGTTTATTGCTGTTCTTCAGCTGTAGCTGGTTCTTGTGTTACAGATACAACTGGTTTCCTTGTAGAATCATCTTGGATGTTTGACTTTTGCACGTCAACAGCTGGTTCTTGTGTTTCAGCTGCTGAGTGAGTAGCTGGTTCTTGTGGAGAAGCTACTGATTGTGTAGAAAATGATGTCATATTACCTTGGGAATCTGGTTCTTGTGGAGCAGTGCCACAGGATGAGACGGGTAATGATTCCAGGATTTGGAAAGGTGGTGATGACTAGAGTTTTAGCAAAATGGTTGCAGGGTCAGGGGTAATGTGAATGGTTTTAGATTCAATGGTTGTTTTCATTTTTCTCCTAGGTAGGAAAGCAGAAAAAGCAGTAGCTTTCTTTTTCTTTTTATGAGAAGATTTTTCCCTAGGAGAAGGGCTATCAGAGGAGGTGGCTGCTTTAGATGCATCCCTTGTTTTCCTTTTTGATACAGAGGCAGTTGTAGTTTGCCTCTTTCTTTTATGAATAGGGGGAGATGGTGGTGTTTCAGCCTGAGAGTCATCACTAGGGATGTGGACGGTAGGATGGGATGACTCTGCTAAATGAGATGGGCTTGAAGACATGCCAACTGGATTGACTGGTTTTGAGGATGGGATTGATGGAGGATCCGGGATATTCTCCAATTGTTGCTCATAGGAACTTTTAGGGATTTCTTGGGGGTTTTTAGCTTCTTGGGGAATTTCAGGGGCTTGCTCAGGGGGTAAAGGTAAATTGTTTAGAGGGGGGTTTTGCTGAGCAAAGCCCCTCTGAATCAATAGTTGACAAAGGAAATGGTCAGTAAGGGAAATTAGTGGAAAATTTACCCGTCTACAGTAATATAACATATTTCTAATACATCCAAGAAAATAATAAGGGATGTTTACTAGTCTGCCATGTCTTAAGTGGCTCATTAAAACAAAGTCGTGCTGATAAACTACTTGATAGCGACCCTCGCAAGTTAAATAAAGCTTGAAAAATTCAACTACCTTTGGCCATGGAGGAGGTAATGAGTGCAGTCCTATGCCACGGCCTTTAATCTAAACATGTTCTCCTGGAAGAAGGAAGTCTTGTTGGGCATTTAGGATGATGTGTTTCCTACTAAACCACCGAGCACCTGTGACTGGAAAACCTGAGACTTGCGCTATGTCATCCTCTAAAACCAGAATTTGGACCCCCTGAACTGTAGAATGGTCCTCCTAAAGGTTCTGTGCAAATTCCAGGACCTGCTGAGGGTCGAATTCTTGAAGTCTTTCAAAATATGCCACCCATCTTGCCTGTTGGAAGATCGGATAAGTATATGGAAACAATTCAAGGAGAGCCATTGAACCAGGCTCATGTCTAATGGCCGGTCCTCCCATAGTTACTAGCTTAGGTAAAATGTAGAGGCAAAGAGTAGAATTACCAGGCTTTGAACAGAGTAATCATTGTGACTGAGAACATGGATTCTCGGTAAAGGGCTGAAATAATGGGTGTAAAGAGTGACGATAGTTTGCATCCTGTGAAATGATGGTTTGTAATTTCGAAATCCCCCCCATGTATGGTGAAATGATCTTTTTAAGTGTGCAGAGATTATAGTCATAATGAGTGAAATCTTCTCTTTAAACTATCGTTTAATTGTATTACATAAAATCACATACCTTATATTTACCTTTGCTTTGTGATTCGAAATATATAGTGCATGTTTATGATAGCTTGATATTGATGGAAGAACTTTAGAATTCTCTGAAATGTAAGGAGGATCATATTAGAGTTTGGTAAATCATAAGAGAGAGGTAGTAAATGGACAGTATTCACACAAGGAGTATGAAGAATAAAAGTGAAGGACTGAAGAAGTTGCATAATCATGTTTTTAGGGGAGAGAAATGGTGTTTTAGCAATGGAAAGATAAATGAAATGGTGTTTCAGCAATGGAAAAATAAGGGAAATGTTGCTACAAAGTAATGATTTAGCAATGGGAAAATAGGGGAAGTATTTGCTGAGGAATGATATTTCAGTAGTAAGGAATAGGGAAAATACTTGCTGGAGAATGGTGTTTCAGCAGTGGGTAAATTGGGAAAAATAGGAAAATGATATGAAAAGGGAAAGAAAGAATGGGGGAATAAGTGGTGAAATGTTACTAGGAGATGAGGGAATGAATTTAAATAAGGGAAGTAAAGCCTCTCAGATTGAAGCTTATATCTTCTTGTGATGAAATTGTCCTCCTTGGTAAGTTCTTCCTTAATCTGCAAAATACAATTGTAACATGCCAACCCTTGACAGGGATTATTAGTTTTAAGAAATCTAATATAATACTAAAAATACAGTGCAGAAAACAATTAAATGCTGTGAGGAGCAGAAGACTCCCCTAGAAAAAGATAATGTGCATCTGTCATACAAGTGGCCTTAAAATCTTCTTTAGAAATAGGGCACTGGTACAAACAAAGCCTATGACCATTTACTAGTAGAGGTGTTTTAGAATCATCAATTGCTAAAAGTCTTATTGTTCCATTGGGAAAAATAGCATCTACTTCATAAGGTCCCAACCATCTTGTACGTAACTTGCCTTGAATGTTCTCAAACCGAGAATCATACAATAAGGCCCAATTACCTTTTTGGAACTGCTTGTGCTTGATGGTTTTATCATGCCACTTTGTTCTTTGTTGTTGGATCATGGTTGTCTGGTGAATGGCATCTAATCTATTTTCATCCAGTTCAAGAAGCTACTACAACCTAGCTGTCTGCACATCAGTCAAATCAAGGTTAACAACTAAAGCAGTTATTAAAGATTTAATTTCAAATTCCACAAGAAAAACAACACGTTTACGATAAACCAATTCATAGGGAGAAAATCCTGTAGTATTTCTCCAGGTAGTTCTGTAAGCCCATAGTGCTTCAGGGAGCTTTTGAGACCAATCCTTCCAGTTATCCTTCACTGTTTTAGTTAGAATGGCTTCTATTACTTTATTTGTGCTTTCCACCTGCCCATTGGCTTGGGGATGGTATGGTGTAGTCATTCTATGATGAATATGATATTTCTGAAGGATAGATTTGAAACCATGAGAATTGAAAGGAGGTCCTCCATCTGTAACTAGCTCTTTAGGGATTCCAAATCTAACAAAGATTTCTTCAAATAAGAAAGCTAGGACAACT
This sequence comes from Pinus albicaulis, assembly GCA_034641835.2. Lineage (NCBI taxonomy): Eukaryota > Viridiplantae > Streptophyta > Pinopsida > Pinales > Pinaceae > Pinus > Pinus albicaulis. The sequence continues at coordinate 423,606,903 of CM076582.1, forward strand.
TCTTCATTAGCTCTAAGAAGTGCTTTGGCCTCCACCCATTTGGTCATATAATCTGTACAAACTAATATATAAATCCTTTGATTGGATGGAGGATTAATGGGTCCTATAAAATCTAAGGCCCATATTTCAAATGGTTCAAGTATTACCTGGGGGTTTAATGGAATTTCATCTCTATGATTAGGTTGACCCATTCTCTGATAGCTATCACAAGCCCGCACATATTTCTTTGCATCCTTAAATAGTGAGGGCCAATAGTAGCCCATCCTCAGAATTTTATGTGAATTTCTTTTATTAGTAAAATTCCCTCCACAAGGGCCATCATGACAAGCTTTCAGTATGTCATACACATCATCCTCTCTAATGCATCTTCGGATTTCATGATAAAATCCTGTGTAGAAAAGACACCCGCTTATCCAGCTATACCTGGCACTTTGTTGAATATTTTTTCTCTTTTCTCTATGTGACAGGTGTGATGGTAAATTTCCCGCAACCAGATAATTGGCAATCTCTGCGTACCAAGGTGAGTGAGCAGATACTGCAAATAAATACTCATTAGGAAAGGAATCATCTATTGAAATATTATTATCAGTTTTCAACCGTGAAATGAAATCAGCCACAACATTTTCTTTGCCTGGTCGATCTACAATTTTAATATCAAACTCCTGCAGTAACAATAACCATATGGTAACTTGAGCATTTGTGACAGACTTATTCATTAAATACTTAGTAGCCGAGTGATCAGTATGGACAAAAGTAGAATAACCAGTAATATAATGTCGAAATTTATTAATGGCATAAATTACTACTAAAAAATCCTTTTCGGTAACTGTATAATTAAGCTCAGCAGGGGTCATATTCTTACTAATAAAGTAAATGTTAATATTGCAACAAGATGAAGAGCTTAGTGGAAAGAAGTTGCCTTCACTAAGTGGGCCCGCAGACTATTTTTGGCGCAAATTCTATTTTTAGACTATGTCTATTTTTAGACATATGTATCATGTTCTATGAGTTGTAGGTTGCTATTTGTGGATGGTTGGTTAAGTCAGAAAAGATATATGGACTTATTTTTTTAGACATACTGGGAAGAATCTATTTTTAGATTTCCAGTCTAAAAATAGATATGTCGAATATTATTAGCTCTTAATAATATTTGGACTATAAACATTATCTTATTCTCTTGCAGCACTTGAGTTAAGTGCACAGATGTGGCATAGGAGCTGACAAAAGGAATTACGCTATTCCTGAGGGTTAAGTGGAGCTATTTCATGGATACTTCAGTTAGAACTCATGTGAGAGAGTTTGGTGGAGTTGATTGAGGAAGCTATTGGACTTGTGTTCAGTTTAACTAATCTAAACATAGTTGAGCTAGTTGTATCTAGTCTAACTGATTGATACACTAGTGAGAGTGGTGAAAATTAATTATTAATTAATTCACTAATTATAAACTCATTAATGAACTAAAGAATGCATCAGTTAACTTCAGTGCATGGACAGTTTCAGTGGAGACCAGTGCAGAAATAGGTTAAAGAGCAGGTTAACTATCAGTTGTGACTATAGTGTTGCATATTTGCAACAACCAGTGATTGGATAAGCCCATGAGGATTGCGCAATAAAAGCCAGGTGTTTCATGTTATTTAATGAGCCATCCCATAGCATTGATTACGCAATAGAGGCTGGCTATCAAGTGACAAAAGATTGGAGCATGTGTTTTTCTAGATCTAGCTTGATAGTGTGTAGCAATTTGAGGTTGTGCTGAGAGCTTGTGAGGAGCTTTGTACTATGATTGTTACATGATCTCCATGACATATAATATACAGATAGTTGGGGTTTTCAGCTTTAAGCTTTCCTATTAAATACTGTTTTCATATGTGTGATTGTTTATGGTTTTAATGTGTGCATGCAATTGATTTTATTTCCGCAATTAATGATCAATGGTAGAAGAGATTCTGTATTATGCATGAAGCTAAAATAGTGTGTAATCAGGAGAATCTCGGTGGATAACATATCAGTTACCAAATTTCTACATGGTATCCGAGCGATATTGATCATTGGAGCAATTGCAAAACATTGAAGCGGTTGAGTTTTGTGCTGGTGGAATTCGAATTTGCAGCAATGTTTTCTTGGTGTCGAAGTTGAGATGTCTTTCAATGGATTGCGATTGGAGTATGCCCTTGAGGGCAGCTCGAATTATATTGCATGGAAGGACAAGATGGAGGTAGTGCTTGGTGACAATGGGTTGAAGGAGTTCATAGATGTAGAAATTCCAAAACCTGCTTCTAGCAATGCTGCCGCACTTGACACATTGCAAAAGAAGACAGCAAAGTGTCAAAGGATTCTATTGGAAGGTGTGAAGGATAACATAGTATCCAGCCTTCATGGTAAGGCTTCTCCATTCTTGATGTGGAAATCTTTGACAGATTTATTTCAAATCAAGAGCGATCAGAGGAAGTTGGCGCTCAAGGACAAACTCAGGAACATAAAAATGGAGAAAGGCGACAATATGCCCAAGTACCTCACGAAGTTCGTCCAATGCAGGGATGAGCTGGGAAGTGTGGGGGTGACTATTGATGATGAGGACTTGGTGAGCTTGGCTCTCCTTGGGCTTCCGAAGAGTTGGCACTCCTATCAGGACTCTGTCAATGGTCGAGATAAATTGCCAAAATGGGAGCGACTTTGGTCGGATCTTGTGCAAGAGGAGATAAGGCGAAGTACTAGGGATGGATCTTCATCAAAGAGCTCTGATGAAGAGAATTGCGCTTTGGCCGCCAAAGCAAAGAAGAGGAAGAGAAAGAAAGCTTCTCAATCTGGTGCGAAAGGAAAGAAGCAGGACATGTCCAAGGTGAAGTGTTTTCACTATCACCAACACGGACATTACGCCACTAATTGTCCACAGAAGAAGAAAAATAAGCAGGCTGCTAGAACTGCAGCTGGAGAGGCCTTAGCCTCGCAGTTTGAGCTAGATTTTTTGTTGATCGCATGCTTGGTATCAAGTGTGATGGGTTCAGTGTGGTTTCTTGATAGTAGTGCATCTTTTGACATGACAGGAGACAAAGATTTGTTTACTGATCTGGATGAGAAAGATCTTGGAGTGCACATCGAGATGGGCGATGATGGTAGATATAGTGCGACCGGTATCAGTACCATTTCCTTTGAGAGGGAGTTTGGTAAACCCTTTGTATTGAAGGAAGCGATGCATGTTCCAGGATTGAAGAAGAATCTTATCTCTATGGCGATGTTAGAAGATAAGGGATATGATGTTGTCTTTAGCGAGGGAAAGGCTTTCCTACGCAGTAAGGCAACTGGTGAGACCCGAAGGATAGGGGTTCGAGTTAAGAACCTTTATCAATTGCAGGTAGATGGCTGCACAGCAATGGCAGGAAAGGAAGAAGGAGTGGTGAGCCAGGATGATGGCGAGTTGTGGCACTGGAGATTGGGCCACCTTCACCATGGATCTTTGAAGATATTGCAACAGATTTCTACTGGGCTTCCTAAGGGTACTCTTGCGCAGTCAGATCAGTGCAAGGGATGTACCTTGGGAAAATTTGTGAAATTTACCTTTCACAAGAAGGATAGTCGCACCACGATGATCCTTGAGAGAATTCACACAGATGTGTGTGGACCTTTCTTAGTAGCTTCGACAGCAAGACACAGGTATTATGTGATATTTGTTGATGATTTTTCTCGGAAGTGCTGGATCTTCTTCATGCAGAAGAAGAGAAAGACATACTCAAAGTTCTGTGAGTTCAAGGCACTGGTTGAGAAAGAATCGGGAAGCAGGTGAAGGCTCTTAGGAGCAACAATGGTGGTGAATTCATCTCTGGCGAATTCAAGGAATTTTGCAGCACAGAAGGAATTCGAAGAGAGCTCATAGCACTTCATAACCCATAGCAGAATGGGGTTGCTGAGTGGAAGAACAGAACGATCATGGGTGCATCACAAGCGATGTTGCATGATCAGGCCCTTCCCATACACTTGTGGGCTGAGGCATACAGTACTACAGTATATGTGCAGAACCATTGTCCTCACAAGATACTTGGCATGAGTGCACCCGAGGAGGCATTTTCTAGTAAGAGGCCTGATATTTCCCATTTGAGGATTTTTGGTTCACCTGTTTAGATTCATGTGACGAAGGATGCCAGGAAGAAGCTGGAGCTGACTACAGAGGCTGGGATATTTGTGGGGTACACTGATACACCCCACAACTATCGTGTGTATTTTCCAGACAGTCACAAGACTATTGTGCGATGGGATATCAAATTTCAGGAGGAGAAATCCATGAAGTGTTTGCTTGAGAGGGAGCCACACTTGCATGCAAATGAGGAGCTATTAGTTCCTAAGGATGAGCCTCAGGATGTGGATCAGCCACAAGAGGAGGTTCATGGAGTGGAAGAGACCACTCAGGCAGCGCCAACCATCAGAGGGCATAAGTGCACTACAGAAGCTGAGCGACTGGCTCAATATGCAGAGAAGGTTGTAGGAGCACCTACATCACAGCACAGACAGAGTCAGTCACCTGACCGGTATACTGGATACAAGGCTCTTATGAGCAAGTGTATCGTGACAGAGCAATCCTCTTTCGAGGAAGCTGTAGAGGATCCCATATGGGTAGATGCCATAGTGGAAGAGTATGATTTGATTTAAAGAAACAGTGCATGGGAGATTGTCCCGAGACCGGAAGGGAAATCAGTGGTGGGTTCAAGATGGATCTACAAAGTGAAGCAGGCAGCTGACGGGAGTGTGGAGAAGTACAAGGCAAGATGTTTTGCCCGAGGCTTTTCACAAATTGAGGGGTTCGATTATGAGGAGACCTTTGCACCTGTCACAAAGTATTCTTCCATACAGACGATTCTTTCTCTCTCAGGGCAGATGGGGTGGCACATTCATCAGATGGATGTGAAGACTGCGTTTCTCAACGGATTCATTGAGGAGGAGGTGTACATAAAGTAGCCCAAAGGTTTTGAGATCTTTAGCAGCAATTCACATGTGTGCAGGCTCAAGAGAGCGCTATATGGGTTGAAACAAGCACCTCGTGCTTGGTACACACGGATAGACAGTTATTTCACCGGACTTGGATTCTCCAAGAGTGAGGCGAATCCTAACCTATACCAGATAGTGGTGGAGGGTAAGTTGCTAATCATTGTACTTTATGTAGATGATTTGATTTTGACAGGTGATGAGCTGTTGATACTCTCATGCAAGGATGATCTTGCAAAAGAGTTTGAGATGAAGGACTTAGGCCTCCTTCATTATTTCCTAGGATTGGAAATTTGGCAGCTCAGTGATGGACTGTTTGTTTCTCAAGGCAAGTATGTCTGGGAGGTACTAGAGAAGTTCAACATGCATGGTTGCAAGCCTGTTGATACTCCTCTTCCTGGTGGATGGAGGAAGGAGGATGCTACTTCGGCGGAGGTAATGGATGCCACTATTTATCGACAGTTAGTGGGGTCGCTTATGTATTTGGTCAATACACGACCCAACATATGCTATGTTGTTAACCAACTTTCACAAGCTATGCTTAAGCCAACCAAGCTCTTCTGCAAGGTAGGAAAGCATGTATTGAGATATCTCAGAGGCACATTGGGATATGGATTATGGTACAGACAGTCGAATGAGGTGAAGCTGTGTGGCTTCATGGATGCAGATTGGGCAGGGAGCCCAATAGACAGAAATATCACATTTGGAGGGATTTTCAGTATCAGGTCGACAATAGTTTCTTGGTACAACAATAAGCAGAGATCCGTGGCACTCAATTCAGCAGAGGCCGAGTATATGGCAGCAAGTTTGGCTGCATGCGAGGCTATATGGATGAGGAAGATTGTTAGGTCCCTATATTACTAGTATAGTCCCTTATTTTTGTTAGTGTAACCCCCTTATTGTTATTATTGTACCCTTGTAACCCCCATTTTGTTATTATTGTGCCCTTAAATTATTATTGTTAGGTCGGCTAGGATTACATTGTGGCCCACTAGGATTACATTATGGCCCCATGGACTCCTATATATAGAAAGGAGGTTTTGTAAATTGTGTCATCCAAGAATTGTTCATTTATGTAATGTATTGGAGGTTGCCCCCTCAAAGAGGCTCATTTCTAAGGCGTTGATATCTCTTTTCTTCTCTTTTTGGAGCCGGTTACACAACATTTGGTATCAGAGCCTTGGGATTCTAGGGTTTCGCTGCTCCAAACAGGTCATCGTGGCATTTTCGCTATAACTTTTTTTCTACGAAGTTTCAGAAGCTGAAATTTTTAGGGTGCGAAGCAGAAATCCTGAGGAATTGTCTAAAATTTTCAGACCTTGGTTCGCAATATTTGCGGAGATATCATCTGTGGAAGTCAGGTCTTTTTTCAAGCTCCTAAACAGGTCATCGTGGCATTTTCGCTATAAATCTGTTTCTACGAAGGTTCAGAATCTGAAATTCATATGGTGCGAAGCTGAAATCCTGAGGAAATTCGTCAAAAATTTTCAGAGCTTGGTTCGCAATATTTTTGGAGATATGATCTGTGGAAGGTAGTGCTTTTTCAGGCTCCTGAATTTCATCTCAAAGAGGTGATCGTGGGAAAAGTTTAATAACTCTCTCTCTGAATATTGGATTGGAGTGCCGTCAAAAGTGGTCACCAGTACACGGCCTGTAGTTTCTTCGATATCAATTTCAGAGACAAAGGACAAAACAGTGACACGTGGCAAGTCGTACAAGTTCGTTCTACTGAACCAGTCTAGAATTAGGTCATTGTGGGAGATTGGACACAACTTTGTCTTGGAGAATCAAAATCAGGTCAGACCTGTGGCATTTGAAAGAAGCTTCAGAGGACTACTACAGGGCTGAATTTCAGATATCGAAGATTTTCAAATACAGAGATAATTCAATTTCAATATCGAGCTCCTAAAAGCTAGTAAAAGGTGTGTATTTTTTTTTCCGAATTGCATAAGTCTTGTTTGCAGAATCAAGTTGAATTGATTCCAAGGGAATCTTGTAGAATAGATATCAATATTGAATTCTAAAATGGCCCCTAAAAATAATTCAACACCCATCAAGCCTTTAGAAGGCTCTACCATGACTCATGAAGATGAAGAATTGCAACATGATCTATCAAAATTACAAGAACAAGTGCAACAAATTTCACTCTCGCAAAGAGCAGCAAAAAATGAAATGGAAGTTTTCAAGAAAGGTGTGGAAGTGAAGATGGATGGTTTGAAGAAAGGCATGGAAGCTAAGATGGATGGCGTGGAAGTGAAGATGGAAGGTTTGAAGAAAGGCGTGGACGCTAAGATGGATGGTGTGCAAGCTAAGATGGAAGCTAAGATGGATGGCATGGAAGTGGGCATGGAAGCTAAGATGGATGACATGAAAGACAACATGGAAAACAGGAAGAATGATCTAAAAGCATACATGGAAGGCTTGATGACAAGCTTAAAACCAGAAATGATTCCTAATGGCGGAAATATAGGAGAAGAACCTCATGATGAGAACAAAATAGCTGTTAATTGTGATTTCATAAACTCGAATGTTGGTGGGAAGAACCACCATATTCCAAAAATGGATATGAGGAAGTTTGATGGAAAGGATCCTGTAACATGGATACTACAGATGGAGCAATATTTTGATCTCCATAACGTGCAAAACACACAAAAGGTACGCATTGCAACTTTACATTTAGAACAAAAATACATTTGTATGGTATCGATGGCTTTGTTCCCGTAAAAAAATTGTCACTTGGTCAATTTTTACGGAGGAAATGATAGCACATTATGAGGATACAAAGAGCAACACCTTCTTTACCCAATTAATAAATCTCAAACAAAAGGGTTTAGTGGGGCAGCACATTGAGGACTTCCAAAAATTGAGTATAAGAGTAACTGATATTTCAGAGGACCACAGGATTGATCTATTCTTAGGCAGTTTAAAGGATAACATTCAACATGAAGTTCGTGTTCTGGAACCTGATTCATTAGAGAAGGCATTCAGGTTGGCAAGAAAAGTTGAATGTAAAATTATGTCAACAAGGAAGTCTACTACTCAATTCTATAAAGAAGGAAGTGTGGCTACATCTAGATTTCCACAACCTACAAGGTTGACACCACAACAATTGGAAGAAAAAAAGAGCAAAAGGGCTTTGCTACAGTTGTGATAGCAAATACACTAAAGGTCATAAGTGTGCTGAGAAGAAATTATTTTACATAGATTGTGAAGAGGAAGAAGAAAATGAACAAGAAGAGGATATACACCAGAAACCAGCCCTAGAAGAGGAAGAAATGAATCCGACCATATCGTGTAATGCACTGGCAGGAATTACCACTCCTCAAACTCTCAAGATAGAAGGACAAATCAAGAAGAAAAAGGTAATAGTGTTGATTGATTCAGGTAGCACCCATAAATTTATTCATTGTAAGGTAGCCAAGGAATTAAATTGTTTCCTATACCCAGCACCAGAATGTCAAGTGATGGTTGCAAATGGAGGAACTATAAATTGCTCGGGAAAATGCAATAACATCAAGCTAACCATGGGGGAATATGTGTTGACTAGTCCAATGCTTTCCATTCCTATGGGAGGTGCTGATGTTGTACTAGGAGTACAATGGTTACAATCTTTGGGGACGGTAGCTTTTAATTTTCAAGAACTTTTCTTGAAATTCTTTTCAGAAGGAAAGGAAGCCGAACTACGGGGTATTGAAGGGAAGCCAGGAAGGATACTAAGCTCTAATGGCATGACAAAGCTTCTAAAGAAAGAACAACGAGGCGTAATTGCACAATTATGCTCACTAGAAGTTCCAACATCAAAATCATCTATTTCTGCATATCTCCAACAAGTCTTGGACAATCATTCCAAGGTGTTTGAAACTTCCAAAGGACTCCCACCTATTCGTGATCATGATCATGCTATTCATTTGATTCCAGGAAGTGTTCCTCCAAACATCCGGCCTTATAGATATCCTTACTTCCAAAAGAGCGAAATCGAACGCATGATTGCAGAAATGTTAGAGGCGGGTATAATTCAACCTAGTCAAAGTTCTTTCTCTGCTCCTGTAGTATTGGTACACAAGAAGGATGGATCATGGCGAATGTGTCCGGATTATAGGGAGCCCAATAAGCTCACCATTAAAGACAAATTTCCCATTCCTGTGATTGATGAATTATTGGATGAATTACATGGAGCAATTTATTTTACCAAGTTGGATCTTCGTTCAGGATATCATCAAATTAGAATGAAGACTGAAGATATTCCAAAAACAAGATTTCGAACTCATGAGGGTCATTATGAATTTTTGGTCATGCCTTTTGGCCTTACCAATGCACCTTCTACATTTCAAGGGTTGATGAATTCCATTTTCAAACCCTTCCTTAGAAAATTTGTGCTAGTATTTTTTGATGATATACTAATCTATAGCAAGTCTTGAAAGGATCATGTTGAACATGTTGACAGGGTGCTCAAACTATTGCAGGAGAAACAATTATATGCAAAAGCATCCAAATGTTTCTTTGGAGTACAAGAGGTGGAATATCCGGGTCATATTATATCCCACGAGGGTGTTAAAGTAGACCCTAACAAAATTAAAGCCATTAAGGAATGGAAAGTCCCTAAGACAATAAAGCAGTTGCGAGGATTTCTCGGGTTAACAGGCTATTATCGTAAGTTTGTTAAGAATTATGGAAGAATAGCAGCACCTCTAACAACATTATTGAAGAAAGATGTATTTTCATGGACTCCTGAAGCAACTAAGGCCTTTGAACATCTTAAAGAGGCAATGTGCCTAGCACCGGTCTTAGCTACGCCAGACTTCACAAAAACCTTTATTGTGGAATGTGATGCCTCAGGAAATGGAATTGGTGCAGTTTTAATGCAGGAAGGAAGACCCATTGCTTTTGAAAGTCGTCAAATCAAAGGAAAGTATTTATAGAAACTTATTTATGAGAAGGAAATGTTAGCAATACTGCATGCACTAAAGAAATGGAGAGCTTACCTAATGGGAAGACACTTCAAGGTAAAAACTGATCATGATAGTCCTCAACACTTTTTGGAACAAAGACTATCTTCAGAAGAGCAGCAAAAATGGGTCACAAAGATGTTGGGTTATGACTTTGAAATAATCTACAAGAAAGGAAAGCTTAATGTTGTTGCAGATGCACTCTCAAGAAAGAATGAAGAGGTGGAAGCATTGCTTTGTGCCATTTCTATTATCCAACCAGATTGGATAACCGAAGCAAGAGATGAATGGAAGAAGGACAAAGATGTATGGACACTCATTCAAAAGTTGCAGCAAGATCCTAGTACATCCGATACATTTAGTTGGAAAAATGATTCCTTATGGTACAAAGATCGCTTATATCTTTGTAAGAATTCCCAACTAAAACAAAAGATTCTTCTCGAATTGCACACTTCTCCTTTAGGAGGACACTCAGGATTTTTAAAAACTTACCACAGGGTGAAGAAAGAATTTTTTTGGGATGGCCTTAAATCCGATATTCAAAAGTTTGTGGCGGAATGTTTGGTTTGCCAGCAGAATAAAGTGGAGACAATTAAGACCCCGGGACTTCTACAACCTTTATCCATTCCAAGTCAGCGTTGGGAGGAGATTTCAATGGATTTTATCACAGGTTTACCTAAGTCTCAAGGAAAGAATGTCATCATGGTGGTAGTTGATAGACTTACCAAGTATGCACACTTTTGTGCATTATCTCATCCATTTAAAGCAAGTACAGTTGCTACTACATTTATGGATAGAATTGAAAAGCTACATGGAAGCCCAAGGGTTATTGTGAGCGACAGAGATCCCATTTTTACTGGAAATTTTTGGACGGAGTTATTTTCTTGTTTGGGTACTCAATTAGCTCATACCTCATCTTATCATCCTCAATCTGATGGTCAAACTGAGATAGTAAATAAATGTTTGGAAGGATATCTTCGTTGTTTTGTATCTGATAAACAAACACAATGGGTCAAGTGGTTACCTCTCGCCGAATGGTGGTATAACACTTCCTTCCATACTGCAGCAAAAATGACCCCATTTATGGCACTTTATGGATATCATCCACCATCGATCACATCATCTTTAAGGGAGAATTCGAAGGTTCAAGCAGTGGAAGATCACGTCGAGCATCAGCAAGAAGTTCTCCAACTCTTAAAGGATAACCTGAATTTGGCACAAAATCGAATGAAACAACAGGCAGATCAACATCGCAGTGAGAGAAGTTTTGATGTAGGAGATTGGGTATTTTTATGGCTACAACCATACAAACAAATGTCCCTCAAGCAAGCTAAGAAGGATAATAAATTATCACCAAAGTACTATGGTCCTTACAAGGTGTTGCAAAAGATTGGTACTATGGCATACAAATTTGAGCTTCCTGCTTCTTCACGAGTGCATCCAGTTTTCCATGTTTCATGCTTAAATAAGGTTATAGGTGAAAATCTTCCAGTTCAAACAATATTTCCAGAACTTGATGAGGAAGGAAAAATCATATTGGAACCTGAAGCGGTCACGGAAACAAGAACTCGATAGCTACGAAATCGATCAATTTTAGAGTATCTCATCAAGTGGAAGAACTTACCCACCGAAGATTCTACATGGGAGGATGAGAATTTTATACAGAAGCACCCAGAGCTACTCAAGCGTTGAGGACAACACTTTTTTGAAGGAGAGGGGCATGTTAGGTCCCTATATTACTAGCATAGTCCCTTATTTTTGTTAGTGTAACCCCCTTATTGTTATTATTGTACCCTTGTAACCCCCATTTTGTTATTATTGTGCCCTTAAATTATTATTGTTAGGTCGGCTAGGATTACATTAGGCCCACTAGGATTACATTATGGCCCCATGGACTCCTATATATAGAAAGGAGGTTTTGTAAATTGTAGCATCCAAGAATTGTTCATTTATGTAATGTATTGGAGGTTGCCCCCTCGAAGTGGCTTATTTCTAAGGCGTTAATATCTATTTTCTTCTATTTCTGAAGCTGGTTACACAACAAAGATCCTGGTCGGGTTGTTCGGTTCACACTTGGATCCTACCGTGATTTATTGTGATAATCAGAGTTGCATCAAACTCTCAGTTAATCTAGTATTTCATGATAGATCTAAACACATTGACATCCGGTATCATCATATCATATATTGTGTGCAGCGGAAGATCATGTTACTTTCATACATTCCCACGGAGGATCAGGATGTTGATATCTTGACAAAGGCGCTCACCAAGAGCAAATTCAAATACCACAGGGGTAGGATAGGGGTTGCAGATAATCCTTATCTTGTTGAGAGGGAGTGTTGAGATTGCAACAAGATGAAGAGCTTAGTGGAAAGAAGTCGCCTTCACTAAGTGGGCTCGTAGGCTATTTTTGGCACAAAGTCTATTTTTAGACTATGTCTATTTTTAGACATACTGGGCGAAATCTATTTTTAGATTTCCAGTCTAAAAATAGATATGTCGAACATTATTAGCTCTTAATAATATTTGGACTACAAAAATTATCTTATTCTCTTGCAGCACTTCAATTAAGTGTGCAGATGTGGCACAGGAGCTGACAGAAGGAATTACGCTATTCCTGAGGGTTAAGTGGAGCTATTGCATGGATACTTCAGTTAGAACTCATGTGAGAGAGTTTGGTGGAGTTGATTGAGGAAGTTAATGGACTTGTGTTCAGTTTAACTAATATAAACATAGTTGAGCTAGTTGTATCTAGTCTAACTGATTGATACACTAGTGAGAGTGGTGTGAATTAATTATTAATTAATTCACTAATTATAAACTCATTAATCAACTAAATAATGCATCAGTTAACTTCAGTGCATGGATAGTTTCGATGGATACCAGTGCAGAAATAAGTGAAAGAGCAGGTTAACTATCAGTTGTGACTATAGTGTTGCATATTTGCAACAACCAGTGATTGGAGAAGCCCATGAGGATTGCGCAGTACAAGCCAGGTGGTTTATGTTATTTAATGAGCCATCCCATAGCATTGATTACGCAATAGAGGCTGGCTATCAAGTGGCAAAATATTGGAGCATGTGTTTTGCTAGATCTAGCTTGATAGTGTGTAGCAATTTGAGGTTGTGCGGAGAGCTTGTGAGGAGCTTTGTACTATGATTGTTACATGATCTCCATGACATATAATATACAGATAGTTGGGGTTTTTAGCTTTAAGCTTTCCCATTAGATACTGTGTTCATATGTGTGATTGTTTATGGTTTTAATGTTTCCATGCAATTGATGTTATTTCCGCAATTAATGATCAATGGTAGAAGAGATTATGTATTATGCATGAGCTAAAATAGTGTGTAATCAGGAGAATATCGGTGGATAACATATCAGTTATCAAATTTCTATAGTAAATAACATAAGGAAGATGGTTTTCCTCTTGTCCCAAGATAGCTCCAATTGTAGTATCTGAAGCATCAAAAGATATATGAAAGGGAAGTGCCCAATCAGGACCTCTCATAATGGGAGCTATGGATAACTGATGCTTGAGTTATACAAAGGCTTCCTGACAAAGATTAGTCCACTTAAATTCAGCATTTTTCATAAGCAACACAAATAATGGAGAAGCTATCTTGGAATTTTTTTTAATAAATCTCCTGTAATATCCAGCATGTCCTAGAAAAATTATCACATCAGTTTGTGTTTTAGGAACGGGAAGATTTTGAATGACTTGTATTTTGGATGGATCTACCTGAATTCCTTGAGATGAGATAAAATTTCCAAGCACTACTCCTTCACTCATCATCATATGACATTTTTCAATACTTAAGGAGAGATGAGCTTGTATACAAAGTTTGAGTAACTTCTCAAGATTCTGTAATGCATCTTCAAAAGAGACACCATAAGGGGTAAAATCATCCATAAATATTTCCATGGAGTCATTCAGCATATCAGAAAATATTCCTATAACAGTCCTTTGAAAATTTGTTGGTGCATTACATAGTCCGAATGGAAGAACTCTATAGGCAAAAGTTCCCCAAGGGCTAGTAAAAGTGGTCTTGTCTTGGTCTTGGGGTGCAATTTTGATTTGGTTATACCCACTAAATCCATCTAAAAAGGAAAAGAATTTCTTCCCTGACAAACTATCCAATACCTGATCAATGAACGGTAAAGGAAAGTGATCCTTTTGAGTGGCTTTATTTAAGGCTCTATAATCTACACACACTCTCCATTTCCCCTTTTTATTAGGAACTATTACCAATGGGGAAACCCATTCACTGTCAGATATAGGGTATATTAATCCTGCATTAAGCAATTTCTGAAGTTCCTCTTTAACAATTTCTCTTAAATTAGGGTTCATTCGTCTTTGGGGTTGGCAGACTGGTCGACAACCTTCCTTAATATAAATCTGGTGAGTACATAATTCAGGAGAGATTCCCTTCATATCCATGTAATCCCATGCGAATGCTTCCTTATCTTCAAGCAGTAACTTCATTAACTGTTGTGTTTCAGCAACTGTCAGATCAGGATTTATGTTCAGTGTTTTTCCAGGTTCGATTTCCATTGTTATTCTTTTAGAAGAGATGGTAGTTGATGTTTGAGGTGAATTTTCGGATTTAAGCTTCTCCTGGGTATCTTTTTCCAAAAGTGCAGTCAATTGATTATGTGTTTCAGCAGTCATAGAGGAGGGTTCACAAATAAAATTATTAATTACTTCATCCTCTGTGCTGTCTTTAAGACTTAAAGCTTGTCCGATAGTCAAAATAGGTTGAATAGCATTATCATCATAGTCCATCCACATAGAATTCTCATTGTTAGTCATGGGTATAGCATGAGGGTAAAGAGTGAGCTGTTTAGTTTCATATCCATTGGAAATTGTCATTGAACCAGATCTACAGCTGATAAAGGCATCGGCTGTGGCTAGCCAAGGCCTTCCTAGAATTAGAGGGTGTCCCCCCAGCTTTGTTTTAGTTTGTAACACCACAAAGTCAACTGGGTAATTCCAGGACTCAACCGAGATAACTAAGTCTTCAACAACTCCTTCTGGTTTAATTGTAGAATGGTCAGCTAGCTCAAGGATGGCTGGTGTATCTCTAATTGTGTTCTTTAGTTGTAACAATTGTGAAGTTTCGAGAGTCATAATGTTTATAGCAGCACCTAAATCTACCAGAACTTGAGGGATTATTGTTTTACCAATTTGAATTGTCACAGTAGGATGGCCGAGGTCACCATATTTCACCAGAGGAGTTTTATCATACATTAATGCAGATAGGTCACCCATAACATGAACTGTAAGGGGATCTTTAGCTTTCCTACTAGGTTTCTTAACACAAATGTCTCTCATGGTTCTGGCATAAATTGGTACATCTCTTAGTGCCTGTAAAAGTGGAATTTTAACATACATATTTTGCAATTCCCATAAAATATTAAAAGCAGGTGGTTCAGGCGTTTTGGTTAAAACTAAATGCTCGGGGAATGGTGGCTTTGTTATTTCAGCATCCTTATTAGAGGGTGGTTGTACTTCTTTGTGTGAGTCATGTTTCTCAGTTTCTTCTTTATCAGAATCGGAAGAAGTTATATCATCAATGATGGGTTCTACTATTTTCCCAGATCTCAAATAAATATCATTAGATTGTGCAGGGAAAGTAGGAAATATAGGTTGGTTCTGAATATCAATGAATTTCACAGCTTTATTATTGGGGTTAGGATTTGGTTGTATAGGTAGCTGAGGTCTCATTCGATTATTTTGTGGAGCTCCTGATTGTAGAGGAAGTGGTTGTTGAAATTGAGGAAATTGATTTGGAAATGGGAGTTTTTGGCCTCTCCAATTTGAATTCCATTGATTAAAATAAGATGGTTGTTGTGGAAGCCAAGGAGTCCACATTGCAGGATCTACAAAGGGAGGGTTTGTTTGTTGCATGCGTGGGTAATTCATTTGATTAAAGGGTGGGTATTGCAATTGGTTGAAGGGAGGATAATTTTTCTGACTGAAAGAAGGATAATTGTTCCAACTATTAGAAGATGTGAATGGCATACTAGAATTCATACCTTGTCCTCTTGGTTTCCATTGTCTCCTTTGTGTTAGTAGATAGACTGCTTCAGCTTCTTCTTCCATTGGTTGCAATGTTGCCTTATTCCTGGTAGAGAAGGGCATTGTTGTGTTTCGTGATCTTTCTCACAAAGGGTGCAGATTGGTATCTTGTCCAATGGGAATTCCCTTAGTGGGTGTTTGTCTCTGCATTTGGGGCAAAAGACATCCAAATATGCTTCTGCTTCAGCCTGCTTCTTTTTAACCTGCAAGGTGTCAATTTGTGAGGCAAAAGAACTTAACATTTCAGTTTTAAATTCTTCAAGTAAATTACCTATTTCAGCTCTTGTTGCTCCTCCACTGGCTGATTTCTAAACTCTTGAATATGTGGCATCTCTGCTATTTGATATGTTCCTTGCAGCTCCTCTTAAACATCTTTTACAGAGGTCAACAATCTCATCATATGATTCTTTAGATATATATCCTTTACCAAGCATGTTTAGCATGTCTAAACAATCGTCCCTCACTCCTTTCAGTAATATTGTTATAAGAATATCTTTACTTACCCTGGGATGATCGGATCTCTGCAGATTGTACTGCAGTCTCTCCACAAAGTCCTCCAAATTCTCATCCTCCTTTTGTACCATCTTGAATAATTCCTCCCTTTTTTCTCTTGTCCGACAATAGTCTTGATATTTAAGCAGAAATTTATGTTTCATCTATTCCCATGTTGTGATTACCTGGCTTCCGAGGCTCATGAACCACCTTAATGAATTTCCTTTTAGTGTTGCTGGAAACAGTTTCAACTTTCGAGCATTAGTAACATAATCATAACTTCTGCATAATATATCAAATTCAAAAAGAAATTCGTCAGGATCTTCAGAGGATAAACCATGGAAGTTGGGTAAGGCTAACAGTGGGATATTATTCATAGGAGTTACTCCTCTAGGGAGATTACTAATAGGAAATCCCAAGGTAGAGAGATAATTTTCATCTTTTCCTTCTCCTTCAAGATCTACTCATCCTCCACCAAAGAATCCTTCGTTGTTTCCCTCCATTGTTTGATCTCCTACTGCACTTTCTCGATCCTCAAAGTTTTCTACTGGCTCCTTAATGTTTTCCACTGGTTTTTCAATGTTTCCTGTTGATTCCTCAATGTTCTCTGCTGATTCTTTAGTGTTTTCTTCTGGTTCTTCAACACTGTCTACTGGTTCTTCAATACTTGCTGCTGGTTCCTCAATGTTTTCCAGGCTCACTACTTCTTCTATTTCATAATTTGATTGAGGGGAGCGTTGAGGCTTTGGTCTTCAAGAGCTTAATCTCTGAGAAGATTCATCCTTTGATACAATTTCGTCAATAAAAGTCTTTCTTCCTCCCCTTCCTTTGCCCTTGCCACCTGTAGGATTAGTTTTCTTATGGGTTCCGCGTCCTCTCATACAATATGCACATCTAGAAGAAAAACATCAATGCTTTTGAAATCTATAATTGCCTTCCCCGGCAAAGATGCCAAAATGTTGGTCACTTTAATTTTTTTAACAATTCAAGTGCTATATAAATTGTCAACCCAGGAAGGTATGTTTATTCCAAAGGCAATCACACACTATATATGCTCAATTTCAAAAGCAAAGAAATGTTGTAGTATTAATCACACTAATTATATTAACCACACTGTCCACACCTTACTTTAACAAAGCTGAAGCCTCCTTGTGTTACAGCAAAGACAATCCTTCTATTGCAGACTTTCATTAAAGGAATCCTAGAAAAGATAATGAAAGGAAATCATTCTGCAGAAAGGAAGATCAATCAACTATAATAGACAATTGGACCCTATTCCTCTAAGTAGGAATCTCCAGCACCTATTTATTAATATCAAACTGTCACACATTCATTCCATAAATAGATTGCTGAAATAAAGTAACTCACAGCTTCTCAAGAATGAATTATATGAAACCAATGCAGTAAATAACAAAAGCAGAGTTCTAACAATAAACACGAGATTTTAGAACTGCATAAATAACTTCAGCAAATAGGGTTTAATCAAGGTGCGAATAACATAAATAGTTAATAGAATATAGGAACAAATGGGTGAATCTTGTGATGAAGGCAGGCCCTTTCCTTCTCACAAGATTCCCCAGAGAGAGGAGTTAAAGTGAAGTGCTCAAAACAAACTTTTATTCATCTGTCAAAAAGCAACATATTACAATAGAGTCGTGTTCCTTCTCTGTTAAAAAGCAACATATTACAATAGAGTCGTGTTCCTTCTCTGTCAAAAAGCAAAATATTACAATAGAGTCATGTTCCTTCTCGTGTTCCTTCCTACAGTCTCTAACCATCCTTCTAATGCTGATGTCTCCTCTTTCGAAAGAGGAGACATCTATTACAATTACATCATAAAAATTCTATCTTTATCGAAATCTGATCTTCTGTTCTTCCATAGCAGAATGTTGTTACGATGGATACAAGAATACTGGCTTCAGAATGGTCCATGTAACAACTTCCCTTGCTTGTATTTTTCTTTTTGTCGTCATACTTGAAATACACCTTCAAAATCGCAAATCATAGGCTGTTTCAGCAACGATATTTGTGTGCCTGTTGACTGTTTCAGCCACGCAATCTTCAAAATAGATTATTTTGCGATCTTTAAACCATCTCAACAACTATATACTTTCGATTAATGATCAAATATAAAATTAATGTAGAATTATATGCAAAACAAATTAAGCATATAGTAAAGAGAAGAACATTATATACCTTTGGGGAAAAATGGATGGAAGTGAAAATGTAAGCTTTAAATATGGACTAGAAAAAGTAAAGTGGTAACAAAATATGTAGTCAAAATGGTACATTATGAGGTCCTAACATGGATTACATAGGTGGGGACCGTGGCAACCTAGCACTTGCGCATCATCTTGCATTCTAACAACAAGGTGCCCATGTGTGCATCGGGGTCACTGACAGTGCTGATAATGAACCCCCTAGTGTTCCGCTTGACGTAATAATCATCACACACCTTATCAGTGACCTGTTGTCCATATTTCTTCCCAACATGCTCCATGGGATTTAGCCCTTTCTTGAGCAGGCCAGTGATACGATGAATGAGCGTTTCATCTATAGGAATGCGGTCCTGAATCCATAAGCAGGCATCATGAACCAGAGCGAGCAGTTGGTGCACAATCCTATTAGTGAGACTGTAATGGTTGAAGTGAGACATCCACAAAAAATTTAATATCCCGGACCTAGCCAATTCACTTTCCAATGGAATACGGACTACCTTCATTATGTCATCCTCCAATATCCTCTCTAGGTACAATTTTGGTGCTAGTTCATGGAAGGCCTCCAGGTTTGCCAGTTCATGATCATCAAGTTTTATCATGTGGAGCTTGCCGAAGGAGTCTCCAATGTGTTAGGGTCTCCGTAATTTGCAATTTTGGTAGATACAAACTACAAAGCCAACATATGAACCACTTTGGGGTTCAAGGATCTAGCCCTCCTAAATCCAGAGAGGGATCTCTCTATAAGTGTGTCAAAAGATGTGATCTTTAAAGCATGAAATGTGATATTAGGCTAGTTATGAAGAACATGGGTTTTGTTTTTTTATTTTTTGTTGGGCAAGGACATGATGAAGTTGAAGGCAGTTTAAATGAAGAGTGAAGGTGTATGCAAGTGAAGGGATGATTCAGCTGAAATATAGGCAAAAAGCAGCTTCAACCATTGGGCTATGCAGTCATAAAAGGATTTAATTGGACAACAAGGTTCAAGAATGATCCATGGGGAAATTCATCTCTGTCAAAGGATCTCTTTAAAGTTTATTTTATGGAATGAAACAGATAGATAATGAAGAAAAAAGAGCAGCCTAAGATCAATTAAGTACTTTGAAACTATCTTGCTTTGGCATACACTTAAGGAAAGAACATAAAGTAATTTGAGATCAGGTAAGTGCTTTGAAACTAGCCTGCTTTGATGTACTTTCAATCAGAAAACTCTTAAAATCACTTAGAATAGCTTAAGATCAAGTAATGAATTTGAACCTATCCTGCTTTCAGCATATCCTATGGGAAAACATAGATGATAAAGATAAGGAGTAATCTAAGATCAGACAAGTTCATTGAAACCAACCTACTTTCAATGTATTCTTAAGAGAAACTTTCAAAGGAGGAAAACATAGAAATAAAGCTTATCAGTTAGAGTAGGTTACTATTAAGAGTAAATCCTAGCTCTGTATTTGTTTTTCTTTATCAAAGAAAGTGAATGGAATGAAAACACAAAGGAAAATAACAATTAACAATCAGAAACACATCACCATTGACATAGATCAGGATCCCATAAATCAACTTGTATTTGATGTTCAAACCAGTTACAATCTTCAAGCCTGGAAGGTCTCTACAACTTCAAACTTCTCATATCTACTTATGTATCTTCAATTGCGAATAGGGCTTCAGCAAACTATTAACATGCAATCAGATATCCAAAGACCAACCATTAAAATGTGGTCCTTAAGGAGAAATTATAAGAAAATCTGGAAGTGGGAGAGTTTCTAGGGGTCAAGTATCATTAATTTCACAATCAATGCAATTCTTGGCCTTTGGAAACCAGGCAAGACATAAGGCAGGAATGCACTCAACCTATAACTCTACTTCATAACATTGTATTCTTCTTTTCTAGGCCTAATGGTCGAAAATATTTTCTTTTGGGCTATTCTTTATCTTTTAAAATAACTTTGCTGACAATTAGAAATAAGATCTTTTGATTTGTATTAGTTGTTCAACTGTCTTTAGGAAAATATCTCTTGTTCTGGTAATAACTAGGCTTTATTTGATTTCCGTGAGGCTGCATGCGTCTTTTGGTAGCTGGACAGGTTGGCTTTTGGTGCTATAGAGGGTTCAATTGGCCTCTGCTCTGGCGGTGGAGGCTTTCTCAGGTTGACATATGTCTTTGTCTTTTCCTAAAACATTTTTAATTCACTTTTAGGTCTGTGTTTTAGGTTGAATTAGGCCTCGGTCTTCTTTATGGTCATCATGTTGTCTCTTCATCCTTTAATCACTGGATTATGTCATTAATCTTCAATCACATACGTTTAATCCTTGCAGACTGTCACTGATACACTTTACCACTTTTGTTGACTGTTTTGGTGCATATACAATTTCAATGGTGCAGAAGAGTTTAGATCGAGGTTTTAACACTGATCTTTTTAATGAAATACATGTTTAAAACCCCTCTCAGGAGTCTTTTCTGCTATCTCTGGCTTTGAAATAGCTTCCTCTGTGGTCTGTGTCACCATGATAGTGACTATGAGAAAGAGCGGTTTTCACCGTCTGTAACCCTGCAAAACACAATAAACTTGTTAAGAAATCCCTGGGAATGGAGGTTGGATGCTGTGGAGGCCTGTGGAAGGTGGAGGCACAGAAGTGGAAGCAGTGGTTGTAGCGGAGAAAATGGTGGAAACTGTGAAATAATGGTGAGAAACTGATCTGATGGAGGTCTAGTGAAAAAATGGTTATGGACCATTGGATTAGATCTGATGGTGGTGATCGATGGTCAGGATTCACCGGTGGGATTTCTTTAGAAGGTTAGGTGGAGAAATTAACTTTTAATGTAAAACATAAAAGTTTAGCTTTGGGTAGATTACAAAGGAAAATGAGTGAAATGATATGAAATCGGAGGCTTTGAATGGTGGGACCCGAAGGGCGGAGGGAGATTCTCTATGGGCCATTGGATCTCAGGAGGAGATCAACGGTGGATATTGCCCGAAGAAGTTCTTTGGAGGTCCGATGAAGATAATGTGAATGGGAATGTGGTGGAATGAGGGTCGTAGATCTATGCAAATTGACAGTTGAGATCTTCAGGAAGGGCTTTCGGAGGCAGAAGGGGGGAAGTGGATTTTAGAAGAAAATCGTTGTTTTCACGCAGAAATAAAATGGTTTTGAAATTTGCCCAAAAAACGCGATATGTTCTACCGCCCGACACGTGTCTTTTAAAAACTGCTTGCATCACATAATTTTTAAGTGTTAACCTTCGGGCACAAAAAAAACGCGATATGCACCTCAGCCGTTGGATGTAGGACCAAGAGATCTGACGGTGTAGGATGGAGTGCAATATGGAGAGATGCGCGATCAGTATGATGGGGAATAGTCAAAGGCGGGTTTTCTATGGGCCGTTAGATCTGATAATGGACGGTCAGGATCAAAAGGAGGAGCGCTAATGTTCCAAATGGGAAAATATTATAATAGATGTGCAGAACAAATCCTGACTGTTGGATCCATGGGGATGGACGGTGGAGATTTAAAGAGGAAGTGGAGGCAAAGGGGCCAATGAATAAGCGGGGAGAAACGAGAGCCGTTGGATCAAAAGGGATGAATGGCGAGGATTGAATCATAATTGAAAAAGGAAAGGGCCAAAACTCCGAAGTTTGAACTTGCGATTACGCGTGAACCATTGGATCGGCGAGAGATCAACGAAGGAGATCTGATCGGAGGGGGAGTGATGGAGGGTGCAGGGGCAGAGCGTGATTCAATCTGGGTCATTGGTTCTTGTGGAGTCAATGGTCTTGATTAAAACTGGCGGGGTGACAATGGGCTTAGTGAACTAAGGCGCGATGAATCTTGACCGTTGGTTCTTGTGGATTTAACGACCAGGATCTAATCAGAGGGTCAGCCAATCGGGGAGAACGGAGGGTGGCACATAAAACTTTTTGTGATTGGCGGTGAACACGATTAGCATTGGCCATCAGATCTTTATAGATTGACGAATCATATTACGGCAGAGGCCTTCAGAACAAATAAATCTCGCATCGGAAGTTTTCAATTTAAAAAGGAAAAAGAGCTCACAACCAAACTTCTAATTGCGATTAGTGCTCAAGGCTTTAGCACCTAGTCTTGGGCACAGGTCATATGTGGGGAAGTGGTTAGGGGCTTAGCTAAAAGGGGCTTAAGGCCTCAAATGTAATTGGGGTTTTTTAGCCAAAAAATAGAGTTTTCAAGGCTTAAAAAGGGGTTCCGGTAGGGGAACAAAGGGATTTTTTCACCAAATGAAGGGATCCAAAAGGTTTTAAAAGTGGAATTTGGTGATTTGGATGACTTAGGAAGGGATTTTTGGGGTTTTTAGGGAGATTTTGAGAAGGGAAAAAATGGTTAAAATGGGGAATTTGCAGGGATAAAAGGGAGCAAATGGGGGTTTTCTTGACAGCAGCTTCTTTCACAAACAAAAAGGCATTTTCAATGGAAACAGTAGTGAAGATATTTTTAGAGGCAAAGGACACACAGAGGCTTCAAGAATGAGAGATTTTCATTGGAAATGTATCTCTTGAAGGCTCGGAAAAATAATTAGCCACCTGTTTGCTTGACAAAATTTATAGGTGGCTAATAGTGGCTCCACGTGGGGATGTCATCTTCTTGAAGGTGTCAAGAATATCAGAAGATAATCTTTGGAGTAGGCCAGATGCTTGATACTTGACACATCTTTTCTTTCTTTAATCATCTGCCACAACTCATGAAGACATCATATCAACAGATAACATTTTCCCAAACAATTTATCTACCCATCCTACAGTCCTAACATTTTTTCTTCAAGGTGCATTTAGATTTGCAGACCTTCTTCATCATTCATTTTTATTGAAAGTAGAAAAAAATAATCTATTTCTACCCTTATTCCTCCATGAGACCAGATTAGACAGTTGGCCTCATAGCTTCTCTACCTACACTAATATATGCTAGGATTAAACTGTCTAGCAGATTTCATTCTCTACATTCTACGACATAAATTTAAAAATAGTCAAACCAGGATTAGACTGTCTGGCTTGCTATGTATCCATGGCATAAGACAGTTGCACATGAACAGAACTTTGCAGGAACTTGAAAAGAAAATGTGAAGGTTAAAATTGTGAAATTTTGAAGCATCCTTCCTTTCCTTGTGACTCAGGTTTTGAGCTTGTTAGAGTCACTTTCTTCTTCATTACAGCTTTGGTTTTGGGCTTGTTAGAGCTGATTCTTCTTTCTTTCTTTGCTGGTTCATGTTTTGGGCATATTAGAACCAGCCTCTCACTTTCCTTGGCTTAGGTTTTGATCATGTTAGAGCCAATCTTTGGAACTTCATAGGTTCAATTTTTGAGCTTGTCTGAACCTTTCCTTTCATCTCTTTTTATTTTTGTTTCTTTTGTTTTTGTAAATTGAACAAAGCAATGATATTTACAATGGAAGTGAAAACTTTAAATTCTGAACTTTAGCAGTAATAATGTTTGAGCATCCTGCCATTGACAGGACCCCCAAACAAATCTGTACCATCTGACTCTTGCAGGAAGAACGCATTTGGGCCACTAGTGGACTGAATAATGTAAGGACCTTGCCACAAACTGTCAAATCTGCCATGATTTCCCTTATCTTCTCTTTTAGAGTCCCACTTGAGTACCTTATCTCCAATTTTGAAGTCACAAGCCTTTGTTCTTTTTTCAAACAACCTTTTTATGTTCTCTTGCACTTTTTGAGCTCTGTTGTAGACTTATTCCCTTGTTTTCTGGAGATGTATTGTTTGATTTATCCTTCTTACCATGTTGTCTTATTCTGACTATGTTTCTTGGACTAATTTTATCATTGGTACACCTAGGCTGGTAGGAAACACTGCATCTGCTCCATAAACAAGTTGGTAAGGGGACATTCCAATCCATTTCTTTTTGGTCAATCTGTCTACCCACAAAGCATGCACCAACTTGCTATACCACAAATTTTTATTCTCTTCAAGCAGCTTATCGATGATGATCACCAAACTTTTATTTGATGATTCTACTAGCCCATTAACCTGAGGGTAATAATCAGTAGAATTACCAAGTGCAATCTGATACCTGTGACAAAAAGTAATCATCTTTTTGGAGCCAAAAGTAGCAGCATTATCAGTAATAATCTTCCTAGGGTAGCCAAATCTAGATAGGATATGGTCTTCAAGGAATTTTATAATGATAGTATCTGTGGAATTCCTAGAAGGGATGGCCTCTATCCATTTTGTGAAGTAGTCAGTGGCTGTGAGAATCCATTTGTGTTGGGCAGATGAAGCAGAATGGATTTCTCCTATGAAATCTAGGCCCCACTGTTGAAAAGGAGCTTCAACAGTGATTGTTTGTAATGGTAAAGGAAGGAGTTTTCTTTTGCCCTAAAAAATTTGGCACTTGTGCCAGGCAACTATCATTTTATGGACATCTTGGAAGAGGGTGGGCCAGTAATAGCCAACTCTAAGGATCTTATTGGCAGTGGTTTTCCAGTAGAGATGACCTCCACACTCTCCTTCATGGAACTCATGTTTGATCCTCTGTACATCAACTTCAGGAAAACATTTAAGAAATAAACCATTAGCATTTTTCAAATATAAAAATTCATCTAAAATGCAATAATTCCTAGCTTTCAACTTTAAAAACCTTGCCTTTGTCTTTGATAATCCAGGAGGAGCATTAAGATTTGTAAGAACATATAAGATGTCAGCATACCAAGGTGAGTTTTGGAACTTCTCTTCAACAGTGGGAGCAGGAAATTCTTCATGTTCATCCAAGGCATTTATCATGTTAATGTCAAGGGCTTATAGGTTATATCCAGCCATTAATTGAGCTAAGCCCTGACCTTTAATGAGTTTTGTGGGTTTGATTTCCAAATCATACTCTAGTATTACTGCAATCCACTTACCTTTCTTTCCATTGGGGTCTTGTGACAAGATGTCTTTTACCACTATGTTAGGCACATAAGCAATGATGTGAGAATGCAGAATATACACCCTGAAAACCTTTAAGGCCTTTACCAAGGCATAGGCTTGTTTTTCCATGATATTGTATTTCAAGGGTGAGTCTCTTAGTGCCTTGCTAAAAAATGCTATAGGCCGCTCTTGTCCCTTTGGATTTTTCTGCAATAGGACAGCAGCCACAATATGCTCTGATGCAAAGGAGAAAATGAGGAAATCTTTGGTGAAATCTAGGTTGATTAGCACTGGTGCTCGGGTGAGTGCATGTTTTACCAATTCAAAGGAATTTTTGGCTTCTACAGTCCACTTAACTCCCACCTCTTTCTTGAGCATGTTATTCATGTTTCTAAGGAGCTCTACTAAGTTGGGAATAAACCTCCTTAAGAAGTTAATCTTCCCAATGAAAGACTGCAATTAATTTATGTTCCTTGGGTGGCTAATCTGCAGTATTCCCTCAACTCCTTTTGGATCTATTTTAATCCCTTTTTTTGATATAATATAGAGAAGAAGTTTACCTTCTTGGAGGCCAAACACTGTCTTTTTGGGATTTAAAGATAGCCCAAACCTTCTGCACTTTTCAAAGACCTTCCTTAGGTGTTTAAGGTGCTCTTCATCAGATTTGGAATAAACTGTTATGTCATCAAGGTAAATTACAATGAAGTTCCCTATTTCCTCTAAAAATGCAATGTCAATGGCCCTCTGGAAAGTGACCCCAACGTTCATTAATCCAAAAGGAATTTTCACATACATGAAAGTGCCCCAAGGAGTGGTGAAACCTATCTTAAGTTGATCTTCTGGGAGTACTAAAACTTGGTTGTACCCTGAAAAACCATCTAACAAATAAATCCTCTTTGAACCAACTACCTTTTGTAAGATGTGTTTCATTTTGGGTAGAGGGTAATTTTCCTTTAAGGAGGCTCTGTTAAGGTTTCTAAAATCAATGCACAATCTAATTTCTCCTGTCTTTTTCCTCACAGCTACAAGGTTAGAAACCCAATCTGAAAACCTCACAAGCACTATGATTCCTGCCTCGTACATTTTCTTTATTTCCTTTTCCACTAGAGGCAATTGTATTGGGTTGATTCTGCACAGCTTTTGCCTAAAGGGTTTTTGGTTTTATTTCAATGGGATCTTGTGTTGGATAATCTCTGTGTCATTGGCTTTTAAGTCCTCGTAGCTCCAGGCAAACACATCAACAAACTCTTTGAATAAATCAATGCATTTCTATTTGATATGTGCAGGCAAAGACTTAGATAACTTAGTCATTTTAGGCTTATCTTTGCTACTTATATTGCATTCTTCAACATCTGACTCAGTATGTTCTATAGTGGGCTTCTATTCCACATCATTGAAATTGAAAAGGTCCTCTAAAGGTGCTAATCCTCTGGGTATATTTTTGTCTTTGGACTGCAGCACCTCAATATCTTCCTTATCTGTTTTCATGTATTATTCAGTTTGTTTTTCAAATCCTTTGGTCAACATGTTTATTTTTGCATCGGGGGATGGTTTTTATTCGTTAGGAGGCTCCTCACCTAAACATTTTTCCTCAGATTTAGAGTCTGAATCGAGTAATTCAAATTCATTCCTGCATAGCAAGAAATATTCTATCTGTTTCTCACCCTCAAAGACCTGCCAATATTTTTCATTATCTAGCACTGCAGGTCTGTATTTTGTTTGAATGATGATCTGTTTGTCACTAGGTGATTCCTGATATGAACTAGCAGTGCAGGCCAATCCATTTGCAATTATGTTTTGATTCCTAGGAACAAACACAAGCTCATATTCCATAAATGTTTTCAGGAAATCCATGGCATTATTTCCGTATGCCCTTAATCTAGGATGCTTTGCAGTATACTCTCCATTTAGTTGTTTCATGACTAATTCTGAGTCTCCATGGAAAACTATCGTTTTGGCTCCTATTTCTTTCAATAGGTGTAATCCTAGGATGAGAGCCTCATACTCTGCAATGTTGTTAGTGCATTTGAAATCTACCCTGAAATCATGGCTGTCAGAGTAATTGTTTTCAGTGTTGACCAACCATACCCCAGCTCTTGCATTCTTTTTAGTGCAAGACCCATCAAAGTTCATGCACCATAAAGGATTGTCCTCAGAATTGTTATCAGTTTCATCCCGAATGTTATGTTCACCATTATATTGCATTATGAGGTCTGCACCATATTGTGATGGGTCTTGTTCTTCAGGACATTCATGGAGTTCAGAGTGATGGGTGATATGTTGTTTGCAGTATTGGCTATGTTCACTCTGGTTCTTTGTTTCAGCACACAGTTCAAAGATTTCTCTCTCGTTTTCCTCTATATCTAGAACTTCCATTATTTATAGATTTGGGGCATCTAATTGGTTGTCTGAATTTCTGTCTTCTGGCTCTGGCTTATTCATGGATTCATCATTGTAGAGGATAAAAGAGTCTAGTTCTATATGGACAGAGTAAAGAGGGGAATTCTCAGGATTTTCAGGGCTACTAACCATGAATTTCATTTGTGCCTCTCTATATAGTCTTCTAAGCTAGCTAAAGATAGGGATAGTGGCATATGTCCCATCCATTTGCACTGTACCTTGCAACTTAGCACCCCATGATCTTGACAACAACATGCCATACTTAGGGGATACATTAGACACCACAACATCCATTACCTTGTACTTGGCTGGGATTTGAGTCAAATTCACACAAAGATCTTTTATTAGGCCAAGGCACTTCACTCTGCTAGAGTTAAAAGAATATAAATCCTTGTAAGGTCTAGTTATTTCTAGTCCTATCCTTTCCATTATCATATTTGGCATAAGGTTGTGTGAAGCCCCAGAGTCATGCATGGCATTATGCAGGATTTTTTCATGGATATTGAGGCTGACATAGAAGGGAGGGACCACCCCTTCCTGAAATTTCCCTTCAATTTTTGGGCCAAACAAGAGAGCTGGTTGATCATAATTTAAATTGACAGTGTCACTATTTTCTCCTAAGTTTAAAGCTTTCCAAATTTGAACCTTATACACATTTTGGGTGGCCAACTCAGTGAGAGGGAAGGAAATTTTAATCTTGGGAAATTCACTCTCCAAACTGAAAGGAGAATGACTCTTTCAGAGGTTCAATTCTGTCTTGTTGGGCACCATTTTATTAGCAAGATTAGCTTGCTGATTTTCAGTATGTACAATGTTTGAATTTGTTTGCTAGATTATTGACCCGATTTTTCACTGGTTTGGGTGTCCTTATCTTTTTTTTTACCAGATTTCTCAGCTGTCGATTTACTGCTTTTAGCAGTTACTTTAGGAGTCTTTTCAGGTCTTTTCTTAATGGTGATTTCAGAGGCCTTTGGTTTGGGATTATCTATATTCTTTTTTCTTCTGAGATCATATTGTTCTCTAACCTACATGATGGCATTTTCGAATTGTAACCTATAGTCTGTAGTTTCCAACCTTTACTCATCCCAATGTGAGTATGGGGTCTGGGTATCTTCTGTGGAAAAAGTGGGATCCTGGTCATCTACTTCCACCATGTTTATGATATTCCCCTCTTATTATTCTATTATCCCTTCATCCTCATCAAGAAAATTCTCTTGGAATGGAGGTATGACTTGTTGATTAGAGTCACTTTGTCTGTTTTGGGGATTGTTTCTCCTAAAGTTTTGGTTTTGGCTTTGATTTTGGTTTCTGTTCTGATTAGTTGCTTGGATGAAAAATTTCTCCATCATTCTTTCCATCCTCTCCATGTTTTTGGATAGACTATCATACTTGGGATCAGATGAAGAAGCTATGTTTTCATCCCTATAGGTTACCTTTTTCTCCACCCTCATCCTAGTTCCTTTTTCAATCAAGTTTGCCTGTACACTCACTGCTCCTTTCTGCATATCTTCCAATGTGTTATAATCTCTCTCCCTAAGCTGGTAGGCCATATCAGCATCAAAGCCTTCAGGGTATTTCACTAAGGCCATCCCTTGGGAATGTTTCATGTGTGGTGGAAGAGCATTGTAGACACTGTTAAATCTAGTAGAGTAGTCCTGGACACTCTCACCTTGATTTCTTTTAAGATTATTATATTCTGCTAAGATTTGGAGAGGGTTGCTTCTGACTTCCCATTTGTATTTAAAGGTTTGAAGCAAGGAGAGACGATCATTAATTCTATTAGGATGTAAGCCTTTAAACCACTTCTTCACTTCTCCTCCCACACTCTGGGCAAAAATCCTCATCTTAATTGTCTCATCCTCTATTTCCATGTAGTCAAAAGCATCTTCCATCTTATCTACATGATGTTGAGTTGTAGTATATTCTTTCCTAGTGAAGTGAGGAATTTTAGACTGATATTCATTAGGTAAAGGAGCTAAAGGCTATGGTAACACCAAGGGAGCATACCATGCCACCATGATGATGTTTTGTGGAGGTAAACGATGGGCTTGAGAAACAGGTATATGACTGACTGAAATTCTAGGACCAACAACAAACTGTTGAGCAGACCGAGGGTGAGAGAGACCCAAGTTATGAATGAAATGTATATTAGGAGGTGTGGATGGAGGGGCTTCTCTATTACCAATATTCTGATCACCACGAGGAGGTGAGTTTGGAGGCTCAAAGTTTTTCTGACCTAAACTACTGAATGACTTAGTCCTTGTTGAATTGCTTGGTAAGTCTAAATCAAACTGAGTCTTTGATAGAGCTATAAGACTTTTAGGTGTTGAATTGGCTCTATAAATGGGAATGTCAATAGTGGGGTCCCTATATGACGAAGGCGTTCTCATAATACTCTCAGGATTGTCCACTATTTCAGGGGGTTTTGGATTAGGATAAGCTCTGGTATGGATTGTTCTTGAAGCCAATATGTATAACAATCTCAATGAAGAAAGTTAGCGAGATATGATAGTCTTTGGGAGGCAAACTATCTTCAAACAAAGAATCTTAATCCAATGTGTTTCCTTTAAAATGGATGATGTTGAAATGAAATTGGTCTCCCAGTGGAGTCTTGTGAAAACAAAGATAATTAGTAGGCCTACTGATCACCAGTGGAGTCTTTTTGTCATTCAAGAACTGTGGAGTTGCCAGGTGGAAGGTTTAAAGTGTCTTGAAGGAGATTTACTGTCCACCACAGTGATTTTCTACCAAAATAAGGCTAATAGGGTCTTAATCCCCAGTGGAGTCACCAGAATGTTAGGGCTGGTGGCTCAACTGGCTAACACACCAAATGCCTTTGAATCAAGGGGTTTTACTGAGGTCGTAAAGTATCTAGGATGAATTTCACTCAGAATTCCCCAGTGGAGTCACCAAAATGTTAAGGTCTCCGTAATTTTCAATTTTGGTGGATAAAAAATACAAAACCAACATATGAACCACTTTGCGATTCAAGGATCTAGCCCTCCTGAATCCAGAGAGGGATCTCTCTATAAGTGTGTCCAAAGATGTGATATTTAAAGCATGAAATGTGATATTAGGCTAGTTATGAAGAACATGGGTTTTGTTTGTTTTTTTTTTGGTTGGGAAAGGACATGATGAAGTTGAAGGTAGTTTAAATGAAGAGTGAAGGTGTATGCAAGTGAAGGGATGATTTAGCTTAAAGATACGCAAAAAGCAGCTTCAACCATTGGGCTATGGAGTCATAAAAGGATTTAATTGGACAACAAGGTTCAAGAATGATCCATGGGGAAGGTCATTTGTGTCAAAGGATCTCTTTAAAGTTTATTTTATGAAATGAAACAGATAGAGAATGAAGAAAAAATAGAAACCTGAGATCAAGTAAGTACTTTGAAACTATCTTGCTTTGGCATACACTTAAGGAACTAACATAAAGTAATCTGAGATCAGGTAAGTGCTTTGAAACTAGCCTTCTTTGATGTACTTTCAATCAGAAAACACTTAAAATCACTTATAATAGCTTAAGATCAAGTAAGGACTTTGAACCTATCTTGCTTTCAGCATATCCTATGGGAAAACATAGATGATAAACATAAGGATTAATCTAAGATCAGGCAAGTGCTTTGAAACCAGCCTGCTTTCAATGTACTCTTAAGAGAAACTTTCAAAGGAGGAAAACATAGAAATAAAGCTTATCAGTTAGAGTAGGGTAATGTTAATAGTAAATCCTAGCTCTGTATTTGTTTTTCTTTATCAGAGAAAATGAATGGAATGAAAACACAAATGAAAATAACAATTAACAATAAAAAACACATCACCATTGACATAGATCAAGATCCCATAAATCAGCTTGTATTTGATGTTGAAACCAGTTACAATCTTCAAGCCTGGAAGGTCTCTACAACTTCAAACTTCTCTTATCAGCTTATGTATCTTCAATTGCGAACATGGATTCAGAAAAATATTAACATGCAATCAGATATCCAGAGACCAACCGTTACAATGTGGTTCTCAAGGAGAATTTATAAGAAAATCTAGAAGTGGGAGAGTTTCTAGGGGTCAAGTATCATTAATTTCACAATCAATGAAATTCCTGGCCTTTGGAAACCAGGCAAGACATAAGGCAGGAATGCACTCAACCTGTAACTTGCTTCATAACTCTGTTTCTACTTTTTGAGGCCTAATGGTCGAAAATATTGGCTTCTGGGCTATTCTTTATCTTTTAAAATAACTTTGCTGACAATTAGAAATAAGATCTTTTGATTTGTATTAATTGTTCAGCTTTCTTTAGGTGAATATCTCTTGTTCTGGTAATAACTAGGCCTTCTTTTATTTCTGTGAGGCTGTAGGTGTCTTTTGGTAGCTAGATAGGTTGGCTTTTGGTGCTGGAGAGTGTTCAATTGGCCTCTGCTATGGCAGTGGAGGCTTTCTCAGGTTGACAGATGTCTTTGTCTTTTCCTAAAACACTTTTAATTCACTTTTAGGTCTGTGTTTTAGGCTGAATTAGGCCTTGGCATTCTTTATGGTCTTCATGATGTCTCTTCATCCTTTAATCACTGGATTATGTCATTAATCTTCAATCACATATGTTTAATCCTTTTAGACTGTCACTGATACACTTTGCTGCTTTTGTTGATTGTTTTGGTGCATATACAGGTTCAATGGTGCAGGAGAGTTTAGATCAGGGTTTTAACACTAATATTTTTTAATGAAATACATGTTTAAAACCCCTCTCAAGAGTATTTTCTGCTATCTCTGGCTCTGAAACAGCTTCCTCTGCGCTCTGTGTCACCATGACAGTGACTGTGAGAAAGAGTGGTTTTCACTGTTTGTAACCCTGCAAAACACAATAAACTTGTTAAAAAATCCCTGGGAACGCGATGGAATGAGGGCCGTAGATCTATGCAGATCGACAGTAGAGATCTTTGGGAAGGGCTTTCGAAGGCAGAAGGGGGGAAGTGGTTTTTAGAAGAAAACCGTTGTTTTCACACAGAAATAAAATGGTTTTGAAATTTGCCCAAGAAAACGCAATATGTTCTACCACCCGATATGTCTTTTAAAAACTACTTACATCACGTAATTTTGAAGTGTTTGTTAGGTCTCTGTAACAAGCAATATTGGTAAAGTCCGATCACAGAGTTAACATCATTTCAACCAACTTTGGGATTCTAGGATCTAGCCCTCCTGAATCCGGAGAGGGATCTCTCCAATATGTACAAAGATGGATATTGTCTTTGAAGTTTGGGGTGATGATATTAGGCTAGTTATGAAGGCCAAGGGTTTTGTTTGGTTTTCTCAGATGGTTGAATATAGTTGCTGTCTGAGACGGAAAGATCTATATGCAAATAGGTTCAAAGGTGAAAAGTTGCAAGTAAACAAAATAAGCTTTGATTCTAAAGAAAGATGATGGCAAGTTTTCAATCCATTGGGCTATGGAGTCATAAGAGAATTTAATTGAAACATTCAGGTTCAAGAGGAATCTATGGGGCAAGTCATCTGTGCCTAAGGATCTCTTTGAAGTTTAATTTATGGAACGGGATGATACAATAAGAAAGGGAAATAACAGATGCAGAACAAAGAGCAGCCCAGGATCTGGTAAGTACTTTGAAACTAGCCAGCCTTTGACCAGGCACTTAAGAAAAACATAGAAGCAAACTAGGATCTGGTAAGTACTTTGAAACTATCCAGCCTTTGATACACTCCTGATAGAAAACAGATTAAAAACAAAGGGAAACTTGAAAGGCAACCTTTGGAGCAGAAACTAGCGGGCAGGGCTCACCTTTCTCCTCTCCTAGCTCTTCTTTACTTAGTTGCTTTCAAGACAATCACCAAGATAACACAGAATGGCCCAAGATCTGATAAGTACTTTGAAACTAGTCAGCTTTTGACACATCCCAAGGGAAACAGACAAATAGTCGGGAAAACAAGAAAGGGACTCAGGGCTCACCTTTGATTTCCTCAACTCATTCCTTACACGACATATATGAAAGTAACATTTAGAAATAACATTCAGCAGTGACGAAAAGATGAGGGAACGCCAGCATCTCTATGCTTAGACCGAATTAAATCATTCCTAAATAACACAATTAGAAGAAAACATTGGGATAAAGATTTTTCAGCCAGAGAAGGTTACTGATATACATCAAACTCTAACACTGTTTAAACTGTTCTTTACAGTGGAAAATGAAACAAATTGAAAACTGAAATAAAATGACAAGTTACAGTGAGAATAACATCACCATCAGCATAGACCAGGATCCCATAAATCAGCTTGTATTGATTGCTTCAAACCGGTTACAATCTTCAAGTCCAATGTTTTAATCCATCTCTCTTCACAACCTAACCTATTTGTTACAAGCAGAGCTCCAAGAGCCTATGAAACCACTATTTACAGTCAAGAGTTTTCCACTCAGAGATGGCTACAGCGCTTCAGCAATTACATTGACAACCAACTAATCCAACCCCTCACTCATCTTCTTCTGGAGTATTTATAGAAGGATGAGGAGGTGAGATCTAATAAAAAGATCTCAAATACAATTAATGCAGAATTAATGTCTTCTTGGCCTGGGAGGCTCGATGAAGAATTTATACAGGTGTTCTACTGCATTTATGCGCTTACACTGATGAAGTAAGCTCGAAGGGAGCTTTTGTTGACCTTTGAGGCTCTGCGTACTGTTAGGGTTATTCCGCAAATATTCTGTCATTAAATCTGGTGCAGTAATAACTTCTTTGGTTGTTCCGAGGCATAATATCTGATCTTGTTCAATAAATTCATCCTCTGATTGAGCATTCTGAGGCAATAGGTGGCACTGTGGTGGTTGAGGAATCAATTCGCCTCAAAGTATGGCGGTGGAGGCGATCTGTCTGCTGAACACTTTTAGGTTTTGCTTTAATCCGTGTTCTGAGCCGGGGATTAGGCTTTTGATAACCGTCTTAGCCGTAATCCCCGCCAATTTATTCATAAAACTGCTGCTCTGGTTCATTCTGTCTTCAAAACCTGATACTATTTCTCTACTCTGATATCAATGGCATTCTTCGAGCTTTACAGGGATATGCGGCAACCAAAGCTCATGAAACTTTGTTGATATCATTGTTCTTCTCCGTATGATCGATTCCCTGGATAAATCGGAAGGATTGGAGTCGTCACCCTCATCCTTTAGATTTTCATAGAATACGAAGAAAAACCTTAAAAACCTGCAAAATACAAGAAAAATGAGGAAATCCTGCGTTATATGGATATACTGCATCGGAAGTCGTGCGGGAAAGTGGAGAGATCGGGACCGTTGATCATATCGCGATCAACGATTGGGAGCAAATTGAACAGTCAACGGGGAAAAGGTGGACTGTACAACGGAATCGGGAGAATAAACGAGAGCCGTCGATCTGCGGAGATCGACGGTGGGGATCGGCTCTTGAATGCGCCGGGGAAGATTTAACGAGCGGGCGAGTTCGTTAAAGGGTGAGCGGAAAAGGCGATCAGGGACCGTCGGATGGGAGGGCCCAGATCTGACGGTGGGGATGAATCCCACTGCGGGGACATAGGACGAGGTTTAACGCGCGGGCAATAGACATGGCATGGCGGTTTTGGGGTGAGGTGGAGAACACGCGTCGGCCAGCGGGCGGAATCGCTGGCCGACGGTAGAAAACCGTTTAACGCGGAAAGCGGTGCGGGATACTTACCACGGTTTTGAAAGCAAGCGTGGGGGGAAAAAGGGGGGGGTCCACCAGGGTATGGGGGTACACTCCACACCGTTGATCTGTGGGACAGATCGACGACTGAGTTTTAATATGATATTCTTTGGTGTAAAAATAAAATAAACCCGACTTTGCATTTTACAAAGGTTTTCAATGTTTTCGGGTAATAAATAAATTCCAAGTGTTAAGCGCCCGTAGGACTTAGCACACGGTTCTGGCGTCGGGGAATATGGAGGAAGAAACGAAAAGGGGCTTAGCCTGAGGGGATAAAACATAACGCATAGAAACGCATGTTTTTCTATGGTTTTTAACTGCTTTTTGCAAAAGGAGAAAGGTTCCGATAGGGTCAAAAGTGGGTTTTTAACCTTTAGGAAATGAGATTAATGGAGGAATAAGGGGTAATACATGATTTAGTGGGATTTTTATGAAGAAAAGGCAATTGGAGGATGAAGGTAAAAATGGAGGAAAGGGAGGGGAAAAAGGAGGAGGATGCAGCAATACTTGACTTGGATTTTCTTGGGGAATCAGAGGCTGGGGAGAAGGAAAAGTATGAAGAACCACCAGTAGTTTAGGATCTTACCAACAGACTTCAAGTACCAACAATTTTAGGCCTGAATTTGTTTCTTGAAGGCTGCAAAGAAAATTTAGCCACCAGCTGATATAACTGAAAAAATATAGGTGGCTAACACTGGCTCCACTTGGGGATGGTGCCTTCTTGAAGGCATCAAGAATTCAGA
The DNA here is from genome assembly GCA_034641835.2 of Pinus albicaulis. Lineage (NCBI taxonomy): Eukaryota > Viridiplantae > Streptophyta > Pinopsida > Pinales > Pinaceae > Pinus > Pinus albicaulis. Next base: position 423,643,337 of record CM076582.1, read on the forward strand.
CTTGATTTCTCTGGGATGCTGACTGGTGTCTGACCCATCACTTGCTCTTGCTTTCTTCTGGCCAAAATAATGTTAGTCATGAAAGAGAGATGAATTTCATCAATACAACTTCTACCTACCCCAATCCTACTGATCTAACATTTTTTCTTCATCAGAGTGCACTTGGATTGGCAAACTCTTTACACAACATTTTATTCTTTTGAAAACAGGAAATCTAATCTACTACTACTCCTTATTTCTCCCTGAGTTCAGATTAAACAGTTGAGCTCAGATATTCCTCTACCTATTCTACTGTTTGTTGGGATTAAACAGTCCAACAAACTTTCATTCTCTAAATTCTACAACAGAAATTTAAAAACTAGTCAAGTCAGGATTGAGTTGTTTGACTTGCTATGATCTATGGCATAAAAACAAGTTGCACATAGATTATTATTTGCAGAAAATTTTAAATCATAACAGAAGGCTTAAGATCTGAAAATCTCTCATTATGGCCTTCTCTTGTATTCACAGCTCTGTTTTTCTTTTGAGTGAGCTATCTTTATGTTTTCTCTGGTTCAAGTTTTGAGTAAATTAGAACCAGGTCTTCTTCTCTGACTCAGAAATTGGAGTAGTTTTGAGTCATTTCTTTGGAAACTTTGGCTCAGATTTTGAGTTTGTTTGAACCTTCATTTCTACCCTAATCTATCTACTAATAAGCCAAGATTAAACAGTTTGGCAAATCAAATTTGCTACCCTATCAGCAGAAAATTGAAAGCTAATTAGTCAAGTTTAAACAATTTGACCAATTAGAAGTGTGTTTCAAGGAGTGGCATTTAAGCTTGCACACTTTCAGATTTATTTCTCTTTTTTGGCATGGGGCCTTGCCTTTCTTGTTTTCATTCCTGCCCTCTTTTCATTTTTTTATTTTTTTTATTTTTTATTTTTTTTTTCTAAATTTTCATAACTTTAAATACAATGGTGGATGAAATATTTACAGTGGAAAAAGGCACAAAGGCTTCAAACATGAAATAGTTTAAGAAAGGTAATGCTTAAGCATCCTGCCATTGACAGGACCCCCAAACAATTCTACTCCATTCAATTCTTGTAAGAAGAATGCATTGTTTCCAGCAACTGAATGAATAGAGTAAGGGCCAAGCCATAGATTGTCAAATTTACCATGCTTTCCCTTATCTTCCCTCTTTGAGTCCCACTTTAAAACTTTGTCCCCAATCTTGAAATTGCAGGCCTTTGTTCTTCTGTCAAATATTTTCTTAATATTGTCTTGCTTCTGCAATGCTTTGTTGTACACCTCCTCCCTGATTTGCTGAAGATGGATGGTCTGATTGATTATGCCATTCTCTTCAGTCTGCAACTCTTGAATTAACTTCATAACTGGTACACCAAGGCTGTTAGGAAAAATTGCATCTGTACCATATACAAGCTGGAAGGGTGACATACCAATGGATTTCTTCAATGTTAATCTGTCAGCCCATAGTGCATGGACCAGCTTTATGTGCCAAGACTTCTTGTTATCCTGCAACAGTTTCTTTATTATGTTCACTAAGCTTTTGTTGGAAGATTCTGCAAGTCCATTACCTTGAGGGTAATAGGAAGTGGAGTGTCCCAATGTTATCTGGTATTTGTGACAGAATTCTACCATTCTCTTTGATCCAAATGCTGCTACATTATCTGTAATGATCTTGGTAGGACAGCCAAATCTGGAAAGGATATTGGTTTCTATGAATTTAATGATAACTGAATCATTGGCCTGTCTACAAGGAATGGCTTCTATCCACTTGGTGAAATAGTCTATGGCAGTAAGGATCCACCTGTGTTGAGCAGAAGATGATGGGTGGATTTCTCCTATGAAGTCAAGTCCCCACTGTTGAAAAGGGGCTTCAACAGTAATTGGATGCAGAGGAAGGGGTAGTAATTTTCTCTTTCCCTCAAACAATTGGCATTTATGGCAAGTGGCATTTATGGCAAGTGGTTGTCATTTTGTGTACATCAGGAAAAAGAGTAGGCCAATAGAAACCAGGCCTCAAAATTTTGTTGGCTGTTGACTTCCAGTACAGATGGCCTCCACACTCTCCTTCATGGAATTCCTGCTTAATCTTTTCTGCATCAAACTCAGGCAAACATTTAAGAAATATACCACTAGCATTTTTCCAATAAAGACACTTATCAATAATGCAATAGTTTACAGCTTTTAACTTTAGGAATCTTGCCTTCGTTTTGGATAAACCAGGAGGTGTGTTTAAATTAAGCAAAACATAAACAATATTAGTATAACAAGGAGAATTCGCAAAGTGATCTTCAACAATGGGAGTTGAGAATTCTTCTTGGTCATCCAAAGCATTGATCATATTAATATCAAGAACTTCACAATTTGATTCAGCCATTAATCTAGCTAGACCTTGACCTTTGATGAGCTTAGTGGGCTTAATCTCTAAATCATATTCAAGAATAACAGCAATCCACTTACCTCTCTTACCATCTGGATCCTGGGTTAGGATTTCCTTTACAACTGAATTTGGGACAAAGGCAATGATGTGTGAGTGAAGGATGTATACCCTGAAGTCTTTCAAAGCTTTTACCAAAGCAAAAGCCTGTTTTTCCATAATGTTATACCTCAGAGGGGCATCCCTCAATGCCTTGCTAAAGAATGCAATGGGCTGCTCTTGTCCTTTTGGATTTTTCTGTAAAAGGACAGCAGCTATGGTATGTTCTGATGCAAATGAGAAGATATAAAAATATTTTGAAAAATCGGGACTTATAAGAACCGGTGACTTGGTTAATGCTTGTTTCACCAGCTCAAAGGATGTCTTTGCTTCTGCGGTCCATTTTACCCCTTGCTCCTTCTTCAACATATTTGTGATATTTCTAAGGAGCTCAGCCAAGTTGGGGATGAACCTTCTCAAAAAGTTAATCTTCCCTATGAAAGACTGCAACTCTTTGATATTCCGAGGATGGGAGATTTGCAATATGGCTTCAATCCTCATGGGATCTATCTTTATACCCTCTTCTGAAATAATATCTCCAAGAAGCTTACCTTCTTGGAGACCAAATAAAGTTTTCTTGGGGTTCAAAGATATCCCAAACCTTCTGCACTTCTCGAAAACTTTCCTCAAATGTTCTAAATGTTCTTCATCTGTTTTTGAAAACACAGTTACATCATCAAGATAGATAATGATGAAGAAGCCTAATTCTTCCGAGAATGCTATGTCCATGGCTCTCTGAAAGGTTGCTCCATCATTCATTAAACCAAAAGGCATTTTCACATACATGAAAGTGCCCCATGGTGTAGTAAAAGTTGTCTTTAATTGATCATCAGGGTGGACTAGGATTTGATTATACCCTGAATAGCCATCCAGCAAAGAAATTCTTTTGGACCCCACCACCCTTTGCAAAATGTGATCCATCTTGGGTAAAGGGTAGTTGTCTTTCAATGAAGCTTTGTTTAAATTCCTGAAGTCTATACAAAGCTTGATTTCTCCAGTCTTTTTCCTAACAGACACCAGATTAGATACCCACTCAGAATATCTAATAGGGACAATAATACCAGCATCGTGCATCTTCATGATCTCCTTCTTAACCAGTGGCAACTGGACAGGGTTGATTCTGCGCAGTTTTTGTTTGAATGGTTTTTGGTTTTCTTTAAGAGGGATTTTGTGTTGTATTATTTCAGTGTCATAGGATTTGAGATCTTCATAACTCCACGCAAAAACATCAGAAAACTCTTTGAACAGCTCTAAGTATTTGAGTTTAATGTGAGCTGGCAAGGTTTTAGACAGTTTGATCAATCTCGGTTTTTCCTCACTGCCTATATTTCATTCCTCCACTTCGGTTTCCACAGGTTCCAGTTTTGGTTTGTTGGCCACATCGTCAAAATCAAACAGTTCTTCTAGAGGGGCCAAACCCTTGGGCAAACTATCATTATTAGAATGCAAAGTTTCTATTTCTTCTGTTTCAGATTTTGCACTTAGTTCTGTTTGATGTCTAGATATGATAGTCTGAAGGTTTATATCTACCAGCTGTGGAGATGGTTCTTCTTCACCAAGAAAATTTTCTTCACTGCGGTCTGTATCATAGTCTGAATCTGAACTATGGGGCTCAAACTCATTTCTGAATTGCATGAAGTCTTCTATTTGTTTATCTCCATCAAATACTTGCCAATATTTGTTGTTATCTGGGATAGCCGGTCTGAATTTTATCTGAGAGGTGTCATCATACAGCATTGGGCAGGTTCTAGCAGCAAAGGCTAAATTGTGGGCTGCAATATTTCTTTTTCTTGGGACAAAAGATAAGGTGTACTCCTCAAATGTTTTCAAAAGATCAATGACATCATTTCTGTAGGCCCTAAGTCTGGGGTGATTTGCATTGTACTCCCCATTGACTTGCCTAATAATTAATTCAGAATCCCCATATACATCGATTCTCTTGGCACCTAATTTTTTTAAAAGATGCAAGCCTAAGAGAAGGGATTCATATTATGCTATGTTGTTGGAACACTGAAAGTTTAATTTGCATGAAATACATTTTGTATGGTTACTTTCAGTGTTAGTGATCCAGACACCTGCACCAGCATTTGTTTTGGTGCATGACCCATCAAAATACATAGTCCAGAGAGGCAGATTTTCAGTTTGGTGTATGGACTTTGTATCATCTGATTCCTTAAGTTCTTCATTGGGTTGAGGACTGTCTTTCTGACAGTCAAGTTCTAAGTTCAACGGGTTGATGACTTGGAGTTCAAGATTTGTGTTTAATTTACTAGGACCTTCAGACACAGTAGACTGTTCTGGCAATTCAGCGTCGTCCTCCTCCTCTGTTTCAGCCCTTAATTCAGTTGACATGACTTGTTCTGTGAGTGTTTCATCATTAAACATGATAAAATAATCGAGGCTCGTGTTTATAGCATAGAGAGGAGAGTTTTGAGGTCAATCTTGACTTGTTACTGTGTACTGCATGTGGGATTCCCTATAAAGCTTCCTAGTCTGGTTAAAAACAGGGATAGTTGCATAGGTCATGTCCATTTGCATGGTCCCCTGTAACTTAGCCCCCCAAGATCGTGATAAAAGCATTCCATACTTTGGGGGTACATCAGCCACAACAACATCCATAACTAAACACTTGGCTGGAATTTGGGCTAAGTTAACACAGAGATCTTTTATCAATCCTAGACATTTAACTCTGCTTGAGTCAAAGGAGTACAGGTCTTTGTAAGGTCTGGTAATTTCGAGACCCAGGCTTTCCATTACAGCTTTTGGCATCAAGTTATGGGAAGCGCCTGAGTCATGCATAGCATTATGCAGAATTTTGTTATGAATGTTTAAGCTTACATAAAAGGGAGGGACAAGACCTTCTTGGAACTTCCCTTCAATCTTTGGACCAAAAATAAGCTCTGGTTGGTCATCATTAAGATTGAGAGTGTCTTCATTATCTTCTAAGTTTAAAGCCTTCAAAATTTTGGACCTATATACATGTTGGGCAGCTAGCTCAGTCAAAGGGACAGAGATTTTGATCTTTGAGATTTCGAGTTCTAAGCTGAAAAGATTTTGATTCTTCAAAGCATTGACTTCAGCCTTGTTTACTGCCACTTTATCAACAATATCAGCTTGCTGATTTGGTTTATCTACAGTTGAAACAGTTGTCTTTCCAGGAGTACTAACCGAAGTGTCAGTACTACTAATGTCTACACTCTGTTTTTCAATATTTTGAGTGTCTTTGTCTTTACCATTACCAGAATTAACAGCCACTGTTTTGTCCTTTTGCTTGATTGTTTTAGACTTGGTTGCAGTGCTGTTTTGAGAGGGTTTGTCAGAGGTTTTATTGCTAGGGTTTTGTTGATTAGATCTACTTCTGAGTTCATATTCCCTTAAAGGCTCTATGACAACGTTTTCCATGTTTTGATAGTAATTCTCACTGTCTTCTCTTCTGTCATCATAACGCGTATAAAGGCCTTGTTTTTCGTCATAATGAACCTCAAAGTCATCATCATCTACCCCAAATAAGTTTATATCATCTTCCTCTATTATTTGATCTGTTTGTTCAACCTCACTTAAAAAGTTCTGATGAAAGGGAGGAATGACCTGCTGATCATCTTCCCTGGGTCTGTTTGGAGGCTGATTTCTTCTAAGATTCTGATTCTGGTTTTGGTTTCTGTTTTGAGGAGCGTTTTGGTTTAGACTTGCTTGTGCTCTCTCTAGAATGCTCATTTTCTTCATCATTTCTTCCATCATTCTTTCCATTTTGGAGCTTGAAGTAGAAGAGGTGGATTCCTCTCTAAAGGATACTCTCTTTTCAGCTTTCATCCTTGCTCTTTTCTCCGTGAGGTTCACCTCCACAGAAAGAGCACCTCTTTTCATATCTTCAAGGGTTGCAAAGACTCTTTCTCTAAGCGAATATGTCATGTCTGGATCAAACCCTTCTGGAAATTTGTTTAAGGCTGATCCCTGAGGAGGTTTCAGTTCAGGGGAAAGTGCATTATACACACTGTTAAATCTGGTACAATAAGCTTGTACACTTTCCCCAGGGTTCCTATGGAGATTGTTATAGTCGGCAAGGACTTGGAGAGGGTTTTTCCTTACTTCCCATTTGTTTAAGAATGTTTGATGGAAGGCCTGTAGATCGTTAATACTGTGGGGGGTTAAACCTTTAAACCATTTTCTCACTTCTCCCCCCAAACTTTGAGCAAACAATCTGATTTTGACAGATTCATTATCGATTTCATTTCTGTCAAAGTAGTCATTCATCTTGTCCACATGTTGAGATGTTGTTATGGTATTATTAGCATCATATAACGAAATTTTGGACTGATAATCCTGTGGAAGATTGAATAATGGTACAGGAAGGACCAAGGGAGCATACCATGCTGCCATGATATGTGGTGGGGGTGGATTTACAAGAGGATGTGTGGGTTGAGGTGAAGTGGTTTCAACAGTGGATGAAAGATGAACAGAAGTGGATGGAACAGCAGTAGACCTCTGAGCTGATCTCGGATGAGAGACACCTAGATTATGTAAGAAATGTAAATCAGGAGGTGTTGATTCTCTATTCCCAAGAGTCCTACTTGTTTCGGGGGATGAAAGTGTAGGCTCAGAATCTAACTGATGTAAATCACCAAATGACCTAGTTCTAAATGGATTTAATAAGTCGATTTGTGATTCATGAAGAGCTGAAAGGTTTTTAGGGACTGAATTAGCTCTTAGGGGTGGTCTGAAAATAGTTGAGGATTGTGTCCTAGGAGACTTCCTAAGAATTCTTTCTGGATTATCAACTATTTTAGGAGGATCTGGGTCAGGATGGGCTCTAGTGTGAATCTTTTTAGGAGCCAAAATTTTTATATGTTTAGACCCAACTACACAAGAAAAGTTCAACCAGATATGACAATCTTTAGGCGGTTAACTAACCTGTTTTCTCAATTCGAATCCTGCAGTCCTCTAACTGAGTTTGAATGATTTTATAATAATAAAGGTTCTTCCCAGTGGAGTCTTAAGGTCTGTTCAGGATGGTGGAGTCGCCAGGTGGAAGGTTCAGAGTGTTTTCAAAAGAGTACACTGTCCACCACAGTGTTTGTGAAACATTCCTTTTCAAGAATATCTCAAAGCACAACAAACTCTAACCAGAGGTTGACTGGGAGGGCATTTACCAGATATGTCACCCCCAAAGGGGTGAGATCCAGAGGCTACCTGGCCCTTTCCAGACTCTGTCTAAGAGTATAGGGTAAAACACATCAAAGACGTATTCAAGATATCAAAACTAGTGTTTTACTACCAATCTGAAATGTTTTTGGTATTTTCTAAATTGTTTATATTTTTTGTTTAAAAGAATGTCCTAACTTTGCCTCAAAACTTAGCTACGGTTATGAAACAAAGACAGTCTATCCTTATGGCTAAGCTAGCTAATTTTCCAAGGTTAGATGAAAACTTAAAAGAATCCTAGGATTGACCTAGTTTGTCATTGATTCAATTTAGCTTTACCATGATTACCATTTCTTGGTAGTGCTTGAAAAGGCTGCTTTTAACTCTCAAAATTTTATGAAGATTCTGGGTAAAGTTCCCCAGTGGAGTCGCCAGAAATGTTAGGTCTCTGTAACAAGCAAGATTGGTAAAGTCCGATCACAGAGTTAACATCATTTCAACCAACTTTGGGATTCTAGGATCTAGCCCTCCTGAATCCGGAGAGGGATCTCTCCAATATGTACAAAGATGGATATTGTCTTTGAAGTTTGGGGTGATGGTATTAGGCTAGTTATGAAGGCCAAGAGTTTTGTTTGGTTTTCTCGGATGGTTGAACATAGTTGCTGTCTGAGACGGAAAGATCTATATGCAAATAGGTTCAAAGGTGAGAAGTTGCAAGCAGACAGAATAAGCTTTGATTCTAAAGAAAGATGATGGCAAGTTTTCAATCCATTGGGCTATGGAGTCATAAGAGAATTTAATTGAAACATTAAGGTTCAAGAGGAATCTATGGGGAAAGTCATCTATGCCTAAGGATCTCTTTAAAGTTTGATTTATGGAATGGGGTGATACAATAAGGGAGGGAAATAACAGATGCAGAACAAAGAGCAGCCCAGGATCTGGTAAGTACTTTGAAACTAGCCAGCCTTTGACCAGGCACTTAAGAAAAACATAGAAGCAAACTAGGATCTGGTAAGTACTTTGAAACTATCCAGCCTTTGATACACTCCTGATAGAAAACAGATTAAAAACAAAGGGAAACTTGAAAGGCAACCTTTGGAGCAGAAACTAGCGGGCAGGGCTCACCTTTCTCCTCTCCTAGCTCTTCTTTACTTAGTTGCTTTCAAGACAATCACCAAGATGACACAGAATGGCCCAAGATCTGATAAGTACTTTGAAACTAGTCAGCTTTTGACACATCCCAAGGGAAACAAACAAATAGTCGGGCAAACAAGAAAGGGACTCAGGGCTCACCTTTGATTTCCTCAATTCATTCCTTACACAACATATATGAAAGTAACATTTAGAAATAACATTCAGCAGTGACGAAAAGACGAGGGAACGCCAGCATCTCTATGCTTAGACCGAATTAAATCATTCCTAAATAACACAATTAGAAGAAAACATTGGGATAAAGATTTTTCAGCCAGAGAAGGTTACTGATATACAACAAACTCTAACACTGTTTAAACTGTTCTTTACAGTGGAAAATGAAACAAATTGAAAACTGAAATAAAATGACAAGTTACAGTGAGAATAACATCACCATCAGCATAGACCAGGATCCCATAAATCAGCTTGTATTGATTGCTTCAAACCGGTTACAATCTTCAAATCCAATGTTTTAATCCATCTCTCTTCACAATCTAACCTATCTGTTACAAGAAGAGCTCCAAGAGCCTATGAAACCACTATTTACAGTCAAGAGTTTCCACTCAGAAACAGCTATAATACTTCAGCAATTACATTGACAACCAACTAATCCAACCCCTCACTCATCTTCTTCTGGAGTATTTATAGAAGGATGAGGAGGTGAGATCTGATAAAAAGATCTCAAACACAATCAATGCAGAATTAATGTATTCCTGACCCCGTGAGGTTCGATGAAGAAATTCTACAGGTGTTACATTGCATTAATGTGTTTATACTTAAGAAGTAAGCTCGAAGAGAGCTTTTGTTGACCTTTGAAGCTCCGCATACTATTAGGGCTATTCTGCAAATATTCTGGAATAAAATCTGGTGTAGAAATAACTTCTTGGTTGTTCCGAGGCATAGTATCTGATCTTGTTCAATAAATTCGGCCTCTGACTGATCGTTCTGAGGCAATAGGTGGCACTGGGGTGGTTGAGGAATCAATTCGCCTCAAAGTATGGCGGTGGAGGCGATCTGTCTGATGAACACTTTTAGGTTTTGCTTTAATCCGTGTTCTAAGCCGGGGATTAGGCTTTTGATAACCGTCTTAGCTGTAATCCCCGCCAATTTATTCATAAAACTGCTGCTCTGGATCATTCTGTCTTCAAAACCTGATACTCTTTCTCTGCTCTGATATCGATGGCATTCTTCGAGCTTTACAGGGATATGCGGCAACCAAAGCTCATGAAACTTTGTTGATATCATTGTTCTTCTCCGTATGATCGATTCCCTGGATAAATCGGAAGGATTGGAGTCGTCACCCTCATCCCTTAGATTTCATAGAATACGAAGGAAAAACCTTAAAAACCTGCAAAATACAGAAAAAATGAGGAAATCCTGCGTTATATGGATAGACTGCATCGGAAGTCGTGCGGGAAAATGGAGAGATCGGAACCGTTGATCGTATCGCGATCAACGGTTGGGAGCAAATTGAACAGTCAACGGGGAAAAAGGTGGACTGTACAACGGAATCGGGAGAAAAAATGAGAGTCGTCGATCCGCGGAGATCGACGGTGGGGATCGGCTCTTGAATGCGCCGGGGAAGATTTAACGGGCGGGCGAGTTCGTTAAAGGGTGAGCGGAAAAGGCGATCAGGGACTGTCGGATGGGAGGGCCCAGATCCGACGGTGGGGATCAATCCCGCTGCGGGGCTATAGGACGAGGTTTAACGCGCGGGCAATAGACATGGCACGACGGTTTTGTGATGAAGTGGCGAACACGTGTCGGCCAGCGTGTGGGATCGCTGGCCGACGACATAAAACCGCCCCCGGGCGAAAGGTGGTGCGGGCACGAAACATGTGGAAATGGAAAACAGCGCGGCGAAGGGGGGTCCACCAGATGTGGGGTATTCCGCTCCGTTGATCTGTGGGGCAGATCGACGACTGGGAGGACGTGGCGCAGAGGAACACGTGGATTTAATACTTCACGCCCGAACTTTATAAAGATGGGTCGTTCGAAGGTTTTGAAGGGAAAAGGGCAGAGCGGGACCACGCCTTGGTTCAGCACCTTTAGACTTTGAGCGGCCGGTCATGGCACTCGGGTATGTGAAGGAAGAATCGAAAAGGTGCTTAGCCTGAGGGGCTAAGACCTAACGCATAGAAACGCATGTTTTTCTATGGTTTTTAACTATTTTTTGCAAAAGGAGAAAGGTTCCGATATGGTCAAAAGTGGGTTTTTAACCTTTAGGAAATGAGATTAATGGAGGAATAAGGGGTAATACATGATTTAGTGGGATTTTTATGAAGAAAAGGCAATTGGAGGATGAAGGTAAAAATGGAGGAAAGGGAGGGGAAAAAGGAGGAGGATGCAGCAATACTTGACTTGGATTTTCTTGGGGAATTAGAGGCTGGGGAGAAGGAAAAGTATGAAGAACCACCAGTAGTTTAGGATCTTACCAACAGAATTCAAGTACCAACAATTTTAGGCCTGAATTTGTTTCTTGAACGCTGCAAAGAAAATTTAGCCACCAGCTGATATAACTGAAAAAATATAGGTGGATAACAGTGTTAACCTTCGGGCACAAAAAAAACGCGATATGCACCTCAGCTGTTGGATGTAGGACTGGGAGATCTGACGGTGCAAGAGGGAGTGCGATATGGAGAGATGTGCGGTCGGTATGATGGGGAATAGTCAAAGGCAGGTTTGTTGTGGGTCGTCATATCTGATAATGGACCGTCAAGATCAAAAGGAGGAGCGCTAATGTTCCAAATGGGAAAATATTATAACAGATGTGCGGAAAAAATCCTAACCGTTGGATCCATGGGGATGGATGATGGAGATTTAAAGAGGAAGTGAAGGCAAAGGGGCCAGTGCATGAGCATGGAGAAAGGAGAGCTGTTGGATCAAAGGGGATGAATGGCGGGGATTGAATCGCTGTAGGAGAAGGCAGGGAAAAAAACTCCGAAGTTTGAACTTGTGATTACGCGTGGACCGTTAGATCCGCGGGAGATCAACGGTGGAGATCTGATTGGAGGGGGAGTGATGGAGGGAATAGGGGCAGAGCGCAATTCAATATGGGTCGTTGGTTCTTGTGGATTCAACAGTCTAGATTAAAACCGGCAGGGCAACGATGGGCTCAGTGAACCAAGGCGTGACAAATCCTAGCCATTGGTTCTTGTGGATTCAACGGCCAAGATCTAATCGGAGGGTCATCCAATTGGGGAGAATAGAGGGTGGCACATAAAATGTTTTGCAATTGGCAGTGAACGCAATTAGCGCTGGCCGTCGGATCTTTACAGATCGACGGATCATATTGAAGCGGAGGCCTTCAGAACAAATAAATCTCGCATCGGAAGTTTTCAATTTACAAATGAAAAAGCGCTCACAACCAATCTTCTAATTGCGATTAGCGCTCAGGGCTTTAGCGCCTAGTCTTGGGCGCAGGTCATATGTGGGGAAGTGGTTTGGGGCTTAAGGCCTCAAATGTAAATGGGGTTTTTTAGCCAAAAACAAAGTTTTCAAGGCTTAAAAAGGGGTGATGATAGGGGAACAAAGGGATTTTTTCACCAAATGAAGGGATCCACCAGGTTTTAAATGGGGAATTTGGTGATTTGGATGACTTAGGAAGGGATTTTGGGGGTTTTTGGGAGATTTTGAGAAGGGAAAAAAATGGTTAAAATAGGGAATTTGCAGGGATAAAAGGGAGCAAATGGGGGCTTTCTTGACAACAGCTTCTTTCACAAATAGAAAGGCATTTTCAATGGAAACAGAAGTGAAGATATTTTCAGAGGCAAAGGACACATAGAGGCTTCAAGAATGAGATATTTTCAGAGGCAATGTATCTCTTGAAGGCTCAGAAAAATATTTAGCCACCTGTTTTCTTGAAAAAATTTATAGGTGGTTAACACAATGATGGGGACCTTGTCCGAGATTACGGGCATCTGCAGATAGGCACACATCCCATTGAAATTCTTATGTGTGTGCACTGAGGGTCTGCGAGGCTGCACATAGGGCAACAGCCAGCTTATTGATTCAGCGAGCCAAACCTCCTCCTGAGAAGACAAATGTCTTTTCAAAGGGTAAGGTGAACATGCTTGGGGCACCGTTTGTGGGGATTTCACATTTCAAGGGGAGGTGCATGGCTTCACCCCAGCCCACTTTGCAAGTTTCCCTGAACCTTGCTCTTGGCCTTTTCCTTTCCCCTTCTACTTTCCCTTTCTCGACATGGACATGACCTCCTCAACTTTAGGGGTGACCTCTAGTACTTCCTCAGATTCCTTCTTGGTCGAGGCCACATTCTGGGAAGATTCAGAAGGATTAGTCAATGTCATTCTTGCTCGAAAGATAAATTCAAGATTGCTACTCTCAGAAGCAGAAGCTCACCTAGACATTAACAAAGCGCAATAATCACAGAGTTTCACAAAGAACCAATTGTTCAGGATGCACGAAGCCCCCTTCTGATCTACCCTTCTATTTTTATAGCCTTGGAGATCAACCAACGGTTGGATGAGGCTTATCAGAAACTTACCATCAAGTAAACGGTAAAAAATCTTCAAAAATTGTCTCATTAATTGATAGTTTCCCGCTCCTTTCAATGGTAAATTTTGCTTTTCACCCAATTTTACTATTCCAACGACTATTTTTTGCAGCCGTAGATTACCCCTGTGCTTCCAGCACACCTCCTATGCTCTGAGCACACCCATGCACTCCCAGTGCACCTCTTGCACTCTATGAAAACCCCTGCACTCCCAGCACACTTCTCTCGGCCTCCAAACTTGTGATCGACCCCTATGCCTACCATGGTCCTGCCTGCTTTTGTCCCTCTTCCTATGCATATCCGACCCCATACAACTACTCTGGCCATATAGTCATTTGATCCGGTATGTTTTGAGCTAGCTACCATTGACATAGCTTGGTACCATATCACCATGCTCGGTAGCTAACTGGATTTCTCCTCCATCAATAATTTATTTTACCATATAGTGAACTAGCTAGTACTGACAGAACTTCCCCAGGTGTTTCTCAAACTCGCTATTGTATAGTAGGACCAATTCTCCCTCTGAAAACGTCTTTCGCTAAATATGTCGATCATGCCATGCCTTATCCCGAGCCTTTTGAACTTGCTGATGGAAGTTAGCAATGAAACGATCTTCCTCCAAGGCCACGAGCTACGCTAACCATTCCTCCATGATATCAAGCTCCGCCATGTTGGTAAAAGTTTCGATGCGTAGGCTAGGAACAATATACTCCATTGGCATAATAACCTCCTTACCATAAACCATCTGAAATGGTGTTTTCCCAGTCAGCTTCTTGTAGGTGGTTCGATAGGCACAAAGGACTGACAGGATATGCATGTCCTAGTCCTTGCGATCAATGTTACAGACCTTAGTCAGTGCCTGCTCCAATATTTTATTAAAAGCTTCTACATCTCCACTTTCCTGTCGATGATACAAAGTGCTTTTAGGGTGGTGGATCTGAAACTCTTCAGTCAAGGCCTATATTTTTTCATTAACAAAATACGTACATCTATCGCTCATCAAGATCTTCGGACAACCAAACCTAGTTATAATATGTTCAAAACTAAAGTGTGCAGTTGTATCTGCAGTGCAATCCTTCACAGCTTGTGCTTCAGCCCATCTGGTTACATAATCACTCACAATGATGGTGTAGCATGCACCTGTCTTCTTTCCTTTCGGGTTGATGGGCCCCACAAAGTTGATGGCCCATTTGTCAAAGGATTTCAGGGCCATCTGCGGTTGCAAGGGAATTTTGTCTCTGCGCAATGGTCTTCTTGTCCTTTGGCAAGTGTCACAGGCTTTACAATAATCGTGAGAGTCGCTATGCAGTGTGGGCCACCATAGCCTAGCTCTCAGGATCTTCTGCGTCGTTGCCTTCCTTGCATAGTGAACTCCTGCTACACCCCCGTGAGCTTCTGCTAAGATGGCATGTATTTCATGCTCCAACACATATCTTTGCAGAACCTTGTCCACTCCTAGCTTATACAGGTGGCCTGCTATGATGTAAAGTATGCAGCTCGGGTTACTAGCTCCTTCTTTTATTGTACTGGATATTCTGCTAGCACCATCCCCGTAGTTAAGAAGTGAATGATGTGGGAAAAGTGCACATAAACTACCTTAATAGCAAATATTTGTGCATCGGTCAGCCCTTCTTCTAGGTTGGTCAGCTCTTTGCCACTTTCGATTTGGGATAAGTGGTTTGGTCCAGCATTCAACTTTCCTGGCTTCATGATAATTTCAATGTCATATTCTTGAAATAGTGGCATCCATCAGCAAATCTCCCCCCCTAACACAGGCTTATTCACTACGTACTTCAAAGCCGAGTGATCTGTAAACATCTTGAAGTGCCCTCCTAGCAGATAATGCCAGTATTTTTGGAGGGTGAATACCATGGCCAACCCCTCATGCTCAGTAGTGGAGTAGTTGTGCTCCGCACCAGAGAGTGTTTTGCTAGCAAATGCAACTAGATGGTTAATGTCTCTGTCTCCCGGCTACGTAAGAATAGCTCCCAGGGCGATTCCTGACACATCTACAGGAACATGGAAAACCTTTGCCCAGTCAATAAATATGAAGATAGGCGTAGAGACCATCTTCTCCTTGAGTAGTTCGAAGCTCTTCTGACACTCCTCGTCCCAAAAGAATGAAACATCCTTCTTTACCAACTTTTCCATCGGATCTGTGATCAGTGCATACCCCTAAATGAACTTCTTGTAGTAACATGTATGTTCGAGGATAGAGCACAACTATTTCTTATTTTTACGTACTGCCAAGTTGATGATAAAAGCTATCTTGGCAGGGTCAACCATCAATCCTTGTCGATAAACTATGTGTCCTAGCAAGATCCCGAAGGGTACAAAAAATATGCATTTCTTGATATTCAGGGAAATCTGGTGCTTTTTGCAGGCGTCCATCATCATGTGTAAGTTTGAGACGTGCTTCTTTACCAACTCGAAGACGGTCCATTCTGTTGGAGTACTAGTGATTTGGAAGACAGGCATACCAAATGACAAGGAAACATCAGAACCACTTTGGAATCCAAGGATCTAGCCCTCTTGGATTTAGAGAGGGATATCTCTATGTAAGTGTTGGTTTTAAAGATATTCCTTACA